>CM037854.1:168486769-168730919 GCA_021234595.1 Delia radicum | reverse complement strand
CCCCCACTACTTATTTGATTATCTTATTTTGTATGAATATCAGAATGGCGTCAGTTACTAACATTTTTCTATCACTGTAATTCTCTCAATTTTTTTCCTCTCTCTTACTCACTAATACACAACCAAAAATTTTTTGGCGATCCCTGATTTAGATCCTCCATTGTACTTTCATTTATTATGCATTGCACACCATTCGACAGTAACTTATGAATGTAAAAAAACTTGTTTTTAAGAGATCAATGTTTTATGTCTTCAATAATTACAATACTATGTTGTTTTTCTTCGATTCATTTTGATATGCTTGGATAAGGGGGTCTCAAATTGCTAGCAAAGAAAGAGCTTTATTGTCTATGTGTATTGATTCGAATGACAAAGTGTTTGTTGTTACAATATTGTTCAATGTATTCTCTTTTATATAAATCAGGATTCCTCCTCCCTTATTTTTCCTATTTAATAATGTAGCGGTATACCCATTTATATTGTAAAAAGAACTTTCTACGTCACTTATATTTGTTTTCGACTAATATTATTATTTTAATATGTTGAATATTTAGATAATTGATTGAAAGGGCATAACTCAAAAATTCATTATTCATTTTATTAAAATTTTCTAGCTTTCGTGTGGTAATATTAAATTTTTTTTTTTTTATTAAATGCTTATTCATTTTTTACAGAGGATACACAGAAAAAACTAAAAACGGGTTTCAATTAAAAATTTATTGAATCAATTAATACATTTTAGGTATAGTCGAACCCACTGTGCGGCGTGTCTACATTAGAATTGTCAGTGGGCTGTTTACACTATGCGCGTAAACATCCCGTCCCCCTTGCAAGATTGCAAGAAGGGAGGCTAAGGACAATGCGTTTAAAAAAGGGTAAAAAAGTGGATACTAAAATAAAATACATTTTTTAAAATTCAATAACAATTCATTGTATAATGTATAAAAAATTATCTAATAGAAATAAATATGTTTCATACTATACGTCCCGAATGGACGTTTATAACAATCGTAGCAGTTTGGAGTGCAGCTGGGTACAACTGCTGCTGCTGTTGGGGTTGCATCAACTGCTACTGTTCTGGCTGTGTTTGTTGTTGTGGTTGCAACTGTTGTTGCTGGTGATGGCGGCAACAACGATGACGACGACGGCATTCTCTGCTGTTGTTGGTAGATGTGTTGTTGGGGATGTTGTTGTTGGAGGTGGCATTACCTCGCCCCTGACCTCTTCTTCTCCTCGATGGTGCTTGGGCCCCGGGATTGTCGCTGCTTGGGGTTCGGGTTTCGCTGGCATTATGGCGATTGGGGGCCTTCTTGTGGCGATGGAGGAACGTATGGCGTTCTGACTTGCACTCCACACATCGTTTCCTACTGGAACATTTGTCTCTCATGTAGGAGGGAGCCAGGCAATTAAAACAATAACGGTAGCGCTTCACCGTTTCCCACTGCTCCCCACCGACATCTTTCGGAATTTATGACATTTCCGCTCACTTTTGCATAAGCGAAACTCCCGAGGCTTTCGTCTCGAGCGGTTTTAACTCGTGGGGGGCCGCCTCTTCGGTCCCTTCAAACGGGGGTCCGGTGAATCTCTAAACGACGAGATACAGTCGACATCTAAATACGACGGGAGAGGGGAATAGAGAGAAGAAGAAAAAACGAATTAGTGTATTTCTGAACTACGTAAGAGAAACAAGCTTCACTATTGGGCGGGTATAAATGCCAGAAGCTGTTCTCACATCCGCCGTGGCAGACTTTAGAGTCATGGTCTAAAAGGTTTTTCTCTATTTGACCTAGTCGCCACTCATTAGGGGGTGAAGTATCTTGATGAATTACAACGAGTTCTCCTATTTGCAAAATCTTTCTGGAATATTTCCACATCACTCGCCGATTAAGTTTCTTCCACTTTGAGCAAACTGGTGATGAAGAACCTTGAGCTTCTGCCACCTATTGGCAATACATAGCGAAAGGTCAGAATGATCGAGTTCCGGGTTGAGAGAAGCTTAGCTCCTATCAGGAAATGTCCTGGATTAAGAGAGTTAAATCGGAGGGATTTCAGACATGGCAGTGAGGGGTCCTGAGTTAAGACATGCCTCTATTTGGGTTATCATAGTCGAAAACTCCTCATAGGTAAATTTCTGCACTCCAGAAATTTTTCGTAAATGAGTTTTTACAATCTTCACTCCGGCTTCCCATAAGCCGCCCATATGAGGAGCTCCAGGGGGGATAAAATGACATTCAACTGGCTGAAATCTATTCCGTAAGAATTCCATTATCTGCTGACCGGCTTTCTTCCGATAAATGATACATTCTTTGCATTTATGAATCACCGTACGAATAAGATTCTTTAACTTCGGGACCCAAAACTCTCTTCTTACTAAACGAAGTATTAAAGAGTGTCCGCCATGAGCAGAGCACTTGTGAACATGTGAATATGGTAGAATTTTGGGGAACCGAAATCGTACGTCAAGCCAGCTGATCGAGCTAAACGACCATTTAGTCTGAGGAAATCATTAGAGTCAATAAACGGGTTCAATGTAAGTAAATTACTTTTTGATGATAAAGGGGTACCTTTCCTTAATTGTCTATATTCGGGTATACAATTTTGTTGGCATACAAGAATCAAGCGATCTCGAGTAAATTTCATTTCTGATTGAGTTAAATATAAGGTGTTGTACAAACATTTTCGGGTTTTCAAAATATTGCAAACACCTGAACCAATACTAAATAATTCGAATTTCACGGGGTAAATCTGAGAAACGCTCAAGTATGTCAAACGGCTGTTCAGTTCGAACAGAAAACGATTGAACTTCTAAATGCCGATGATCTGCAACAGAATGTTGGGGCCACGTTTCCCTAGGTTGTCGTAACCACGTGGGACCGTGCCACCACAATGAATTATCAACCATATCTCGAGCAAGAGTTCCCACGGCTTGCCACTTCGGCGGGGTTGTTCCTGGAATTCACATGAGACCAATTTTCAATACCAACTTTCTTTACAATCAACGCAACTCTATTTTTTACAAAGGTGGCCAATGGCACGGGGGTTTTTTGAGCCAAGACAAAACTATGGTAGAATCGGTCCAAAAATAAATTTTTCTCTTGTCTAGATTTAATTGACCACACAGTGATTCTACCATGTTTGCCATCAAAGCCGCTCCACAAAGTTCTAAGCGGGGTAAAGTTTCGAGCTTAACAGGAGCTACTTTTGTCTTTGACGCGAGTAAATGCGTAGTAATCTCATTCGAGGAGATATTTCTGATATAGAGTGCGGCACCATATGCTTTTTCGGAGGCATCTGAAAAGCCATGGAGTTCAATTTCATGATCGGAGTGAAAATTAACCCATCTTGGAATGGTAATCATTTAAAAATGTTAGGCACTGAATAAGAGTCAATGGTTTTAAACTTTCGTCCCAATCTGTCTTGTCCTTCCAAATTTGTTGCACTATCATCTTTGCCACAATAATCTTTGAGGAGAGCCAACCGGCCGGGTCAAATAGCTTCGCTATTTCCGACAAGACAGCACGTTTTGTAACAACATCCTTCCTTGGCTGCGAAACAAGTTTAAAATAAAAATTGTCTTTATCAGCGTTCCATCGTTCCAGGCCTAGGGTTTTAGTCGTACTGGCGTCTAAAATTTCAAGAAGTCCGCATCAATCAGATTATCACGGGGTAAATCTTCTAAGAGACGAATGTGGTTAACTGTCCACTTTCTCAGGACAAAACCAGCAGAACCAAGAACCTGAGTGATCTCGTTCTGTCTCTCAAAAGCGTCTTCTAGCTCATGCGAGCCAGCTAGTACGTCGTCAACGTATATCTGGATTTTCAATATTTCAGACGCCTTAGGATTTAGGGTTTCAAAATCGTTAGCCAATTGAATAAGAGTTCGAATCGCTAAATACGGTGCACAATTCACTCCAAACGTGACCATATTAAGCTCATAATCCTCATAATGTCGACATCGAGATGTTCACGGAACACTGTCCGCTAAAATGGGGTTTGATCGGGATGAATCAAAATTTAGCGATACATTTTCTCTATATCGGCATTAAAAACGTATCGAAAGAGTCGCCACTGCAAAATTAAGACCGTTAAATCTGCCTGTAAAACAGCTCCGGGGTATAAAATATTTTTTAAACTTACGCCATTAGAGGATGGGTTTGAAGCGTTAAATACTACTTTGAGTTTTGTAGTGGCACTTTCGGGTTTAAATACGGCTCTTGACAAAACTGTTGAGCTTCAGAAAGTAGAGCTGCTTGAGGCACTTTCTCAAATTCAGAAAAAAACGAGTCAGTTGAGCATTCAATTCAACTTGGCTACAAAACGAAGCAACAGAGTGTAAGGAATCGATTTGAAAAACTTCACCTGTCACTATCCAACCGAAAACGGTTCTCTGGGCGATCAGGTTGCCTTCCGGATGAATTTTAACATCAGTAGTTAAAATTTTTAGATAAACATTTCCTCCAAAGAGAATATCCATGCGGGTACATCTGACATCAGCCATTGTAATTTCGGGGAAATTAGAGGATACCATACTCGAGAGGTAACACTAGGGCAACCGACGGGTTATTTTCTCCACCACATATGCAAATATCCTCATTTCAAAATCGGGGTCGATTGGCGATTCAATCGTAAGAACGCACATGCTGGAATAATTACCAGCTAAGCAATCCATCATGCCAGTAACGTTAGTTGATGGCACTGAAAAAGTTGGAATCGCAAGCTTCCTTTGTAACCTTCTTGAAATAAAGGAACCAGGGTCAACCAGCGCTCGGGTCGCACATCTGATATCGTTGACACGTACTAAATAAAGTACTGTCGAAAATGGGGTTGAATTCAGATGAGCGGCATACGTGTGAACGTTATGAGCAGCCGCTGAAGTTGAAAGGTTAACATTAAGAGGGGGTTGAGTTTGATTGCTAGCTAAACTCGGGTTTGAAGTATGCGGGAGCTGGGAGCAACAACAGAACTATGCCCAGGTTGCCTTACTTCCCTATGAAGCAAAGAGTGGTGCTTTTGATTGCACATAGCACACAAATAAAGCCTCTTACAATTTTTGAATTCATGAGAGGTTAGGCAGTTTAAACAACACCTAAGTCGTTTTACGGTAGATAATCTCTCATCAATACTCTGATTCAAAACTGAGGGGCATAGTCTCAATGGGGGTGCACCTTGACAAAAGAAAGCGCTGAAGTCGTGTTGGTTTTTGTTGCAAAACTCTGTACTTTTCTTGAATCGTTAGAAGATTTCTTGGGGTTATTGAAACCTAAGTTTCTTCGAGGGGTATTAAAAACTTCGTTTTTATTCGGGTTTAAAACGGGGTGTGGGCGAGATCCTCTAATATCAAAAATCGATTCAAGCGGTTTGAAATGAGCAGTCCAAAATGTGTCCATATCCTCCCACCTCGGAGTTTTCGCACAAAGTTTTTTGACTGTTCCCATAGACTCAACGTATTATCGGGTAATTTAGTATCGCAAATGTACACTAACATTACGTGATAAAAAACTTCAGGGGTTACCTCAAGTAGAGAGAGATTCGTTTATGGTTCATTGTAAACTCTTTATATTCGGACCAGTTTCAAGGGTAATGGGTTTAATACTCAAAAGAGTTCGAAGCTGTTCATTTATGAGCGCCCCTTTGTTCTCTTATGTGTCAACTAATTTTTTCCATGCAATTGCATAGCCATCATTAGTTAAAGGCACAGTATGAATGACATCCTTTGCCGTTTTTTGCAAAAGGTAATAAAGTTTCTGCACCGGGGTAATACGGGGGTTATTAACATACAAAGCTGAGAACATATCTCTGAAAGAGTGCCAACTTTTATAGTCGCCATAAAAAATAGGGATATCGCAAGGGGGTAAATGCATTATGGGTATCGAGCCATTACCAATCTCTGCCTTCGCAGCCGATTTCAAACGATCCGTTATCAAAGAAATTCCACGGACATAGGCGCTATAAGAGGCCATATAGCGAGTTTTTACCTAAACTATCTGTGGACTTCTTGTTTGTCCCGCTTTAATAAGCAAAGAATCATATGCTGACCCAACACCTTCCCATAAACGATTGAGTTCCTTTTCATGACTATTCAATGATCCAATTCCATGATCCGCTACGGGTGTAATGAAAAGAAATGCCTCGAATTCCGCTAAACGTTCGGCATTGCGAATCAAAGTAGTCATATCCATTTTCGATCTGAGTTTATAACCGGGAATTTTGACAGAAAATGCACAAAAAAAAAAAATTTTAGGTAGAAACTAAAAATTCGAATCGAAAATTCAAAAGAAAACGCGGATGATCTACTTTCAAATCAAAATAAATGAAAAACGAATCTTAAAAACCGATAAAATCGTTGCAAATTTATCACTTTGTAACAATTGAGCCACAAAAATGGGGTAACACGAATTCTTTTCTTTTCCAATAAAATGTATAAAAAAATCAAAAATTTAAGGGTTAAATCAAAAATGTTTGATCAAAATAAGGTTAAAAATGAAAAATATGGATTTATTTTTCAATATAATGAACTAAAATAAATATTGCTTTAAAAAAAAAATAAAAATAATTTGTAAAACAAATTTTATTTTGTAAAAGAAGGGTTAAAACTTTAAAAAACTAGGGTTGATTTATCAAAAAATTTAATTTAATTATCAAAATTTTGATAATAAATTATATAAACGGGTAAAAAAAATTAAAATAAAATCGTCAAAAGATTGTTTTTACACTTTGTTCGTAAATATTCTCAAAAAAACCGGGTTAAATTCACAATATTGTGTCCGTTTTACGATTAAAAATGAATGGAACAATTATGTTCCACAGCGTAAAATCACTTTTGCTTTTAATAAACTTTAAAATACACTAGTATTGCGAATAACAAACACGGGTACTCATATATGTGAAAACGAGTATATTAATTAAAAAAAAAAAAACACAAAAATATTCAAAATTTATTATATTATTGATTTAATTTAATAATAAAATGTACTAACTTACTTATTTTAAACGGGTTCAATAAAAAAAATGAGTAAATATTTTATTATCGAATATTTTACGAATAACTGGTTTATTCGTTACCCATAAGTCCGCAACACTAGTGTTATGTGTGTGACTATAAAAAAAATACAAAACAATAACAACAATGGTTATGTTTATACGTTCTCTTGTGCGTTTTGAATGCAAATGAAAATAAAAAGAAATGCAACACACTCACTGGGTAGAAAAAAAACGAGAACGAAAACAAGAAAAAACATATTTGTTTACTTTAATAATTCTAATAAACACATGCACTTTGTGTCACTGATGGGATTTGTGGCACAATTGTGCCATTTTCGGCACAATTACAAGTTGAGTGGTACACTGGTACACTCTGTATTTTTTTTGTCACAATCTGGTAATAATTTAACTATTTATTTTCCAGTTAATTTAAAAAATCTTTTTTGTTTTCCAACTAATTTTTTCAACAATAATAAAAAATAAAAAAAAAACTATTTAAACACTACTTAATATTGCGACTATGTTGTTTTTTTGTCATTTCATTAGCTATCAATCTATTATGAGTGTCAAAAGATATTGTCATGCAAAATAGAACAAGAAGTTGAGCGGAAAAAAAGTGAATATTAAACTTTGTAATATAAATCTTAAATAAAATTAACATGGAAAAATTTGTTGAAGGTTAAGAATAAAACAGTTGTACCATTTTATAACTATAATTACACAATTCCTTTTACAGAAAAAAGAAATCGTCTGAATGTGAGTCGACTTCATCTACAAAGTTAAAGGTTAATAGAAAATTTAATAGTGAATGGATAAAAATTTACCCTTAGTTAAAAGAAAAAGAAAATATTTTTCCATTTTTGTGTGTTTTTGTGTAATACTAAAATTTCTGGAAGCCAATTTCACATCCAAAGGCATGGTGAGTCGGAGGCACATAAAAAATTTGAAAGCCAAGCTAAATCTACACCAACATTTGGAAATAATGGTAACAAATTTGCGGCAGAGCATAATTTACCATTTGCCGTTTCAGACCATTTAAATACGCTGTTAAAAAATGGAATAAGCGATTCCAATATTGTCAAAAATTTTAGCATCCACCGCAAGAAAGCTACAAAAATTTTTACAGATTGCACTTTTCCATCCAACACAAAGCAAATTGTTGATCTTTGCTAAAAACAATAGTATTCTGTTATAGTGGATGAAAGTACTGATTGTACTGTGTCAAAAAATTTGGCAGTTTTAATTCGTCTGTATGATAAAGTATGTGTTGATCGTTTTTTAACATTGATTCAAGTTCATAATGGATCTGCCCTTTCTATTTTCAATGCGACCGTAAAAGTTTTGGAAGATAATAAAATTCCAATTAAAAATATGGTTGGCTTCAGTGCAGATAACTTTTCAGTGATGATGGGAAAAACGAATGGTGTTCAGGCTTTGTTAAAGGAAGTCCTAACCAACGTTATACGTAAGTGGCTGCATTTGTCATAATTTAAATTTAGCTTCTCAACATGCTTCGGAGTGTTTATCAAACACAATTGATGAGCTTATAAGAAATATAAATCAAGTCTTTTGTAACAGCTCATCTCGTAAAGAAGAATTTATAAAATTTCAACAATATTTTAATTCTGCGGAACATGCAATTTTAAAATATGCACCAACAAGATGGCTATCGCGTCAAGCTGCAGTAGATAGAATTCTCGAACAGTGGGATCCCCTTACGTATTTTTTACACTTTTTAATTTTGAATTTAAAGATAATGGTAAAGCTGATTTCTTATTAAAAAACTTAAAAGATAATGCCATGAAGCTGTATTTCTTGTTTTTATCGTATGTTTTAAAAATTATAAACGACATAAATCTAGAAATGCAAAGTGAAGAAACTAAAGTTCTTATAATAATGAAAACGTTGTCTTTTCTATTTCGCCAATTGGCGCGTAATTTTTATGCAAACGTTTTATTGATAACGTTAATATTGATGATATAAACCTTAATAACAATCAACTTCCAACGGAAGAAATTTACTGCTGTGCAGCTGTTGAATTATTCATCGCCTCATCGTCGATGTCCTGAAATTTAAAAATAACTTTAAAGGCTTTTATATAAAATTTTTGGAGTATTTAAAAAAGAAATTCGGTGTTAATATACTCTTCAGTGTCGGTCAAGTTTAATTTTCGCTCTGCAATATTTAATTAAAAACATTTAAATTTATATGTTAAAAAATAAGTGATTTACACAAAAATAAACGTTATAAAATCTGCTACCAATGTGCATAAAAATTTGTTTAAGAATTGTATGTTTTATCACATAATTTTACTATTTAATAATTTTCTTGTGTTAAAAACAATACAGAAAATACAAAACAAAAATTAAAATCACAAATCAAACAAAATCTAAAGAAAAGAAAAAAAAGAAAAAACTAAAAACAATTTTAAACTCTCGATTGTAATCTCCTCAGTCGAATTCAAAACATTACAAAAATAAAAACATTACAAAAATTGAAGCTTAAAAATAAAACGAAAAGAAATACAATAAATAAATTAATATTAATGCCTATAACAAAAAGTAGAACATCAAAGAACTCAAATAAGAGTAACACCAAAACAAACACAACCATGCAAACTCCCACTGTTGCATCAAAAAGAGGTAGAGAGCCACAACAAAACTCATTGTTTGATACAGTGCTGAAAACCCCTCGCTTGTCAAACATTGATTCCCCCTTTAAGATTCACAATATAGTTGATAATAGATTTGAAAAAATAACCGAGGTAATGAAAACAATAATTAAAGAAAGTGAGCAAAGAGTGTTAAATGAATTTGATAAACGATTCGGGGAACTGAAGAGGGATATTTCTAACATCACTGAGCGTGTTAATAAACTTGAAACAGTGGTGGATGATATTATAAGCCTAAAAAATGAAGTCAACAATTTAAAAACACAATTGCAGCGTCAGAAAAATTCACTTGTCGCGTCTGATTTAATAATCAATGATATTCCATACAAGGCCGGCGAAGACCTTTACAATATTTTAAATTCAATATGTTGTCGGTTGAAAATTAATACTCCTGCGGTTAAATCAATATACCGTCTACAAAACTACAACAATAAGGGTAATGATTATTCCCCTCACGCCGTAATAATGGTTAAGTTACTATCGCCCTATGATAAAAATTTTGTCCTTAAATCTATCGCTACTTTTCGTAAAAATAATAAATGTTCACTGTTATTAAATCATATTGGGATAGATTCGGATAGACCGTTTTATGTTAATGAAAATTTAACTATGAATAATTATAAAATACTGCAATCAGCAGTTAATTACAAAAACTCAAAACGTCTGAAGTCGGTCTTTACAATGCGGGGCATTGTGTATATAAAATTCAACTTAAAAGATGAACCTATTCGTGTGGAAAGTATTGAAGAACTCGATGGTTTTTTCGTAATCAGAATCAATCTTACCGTGAAGAACAGACCTATTATGAGAATGAAGCCCATTATGTACAATAAATTTCATAAGACAAAGTTTCTTTTATGTTTAATAATATTCTTTGTTAAATTATATTTTTGCTTTGCCATATACTATTTATTTTTTCTGAAAAATTATTTATACTTTTTAAACTATATTTTTATTTCTAAAATTTTTAAAAAACATGTTAGCTTAGAGTTTTTATTTTTTTGTTTTGCTTGCGTTGCTTATTTAAAATATATTTTTTTTAATAATGATGTCCTACGATAGCTTAAATTACAGTTCCAATGACATTACATCTGACATGATTCGAATTTTATGTAAACAGAGATCTGGTATTAATATTTGTCATATTAATGCTCAAAGTTTAAGGTATAAGATGGAAGAATTTCGTTACATTTTTGAGAATTCCGGTGTTGATGTAATTTATGTTTCAGAAACTTGGTTGGGTAAATCCGTTTCGGATAATATTATCGGTTTGAAGGGTTTTACATTGTATCGTTGGGATAGGAAAGCTAAAGATGAAATACAAGGTGAACAACGTGGTAACTCTCAAATTCAAGGTGAGCAACGTGATATTGTACAACGTGATATTGAACAACCTGATAGTCAACAACGTGATAGTGAACAACGTTATAGTAATTCTCAAACGGGTCAACCTAACCAAAGAAAAAAAGAACCTCGTGGTGGTGGGGTAGCAATATATGTAAGAGAAGGGATTTTAAGTAAAGTTTGCTGCACGTCTTTGCCAGGAGAAAAAATTGAATATCTGTTCATTGAAGTCTTTGCTTGTGGAAAAAAAATACTTATTGGATGTGTTTATAGACCTAATCGTAAAATTGATTTAAGTATTTTTCAAGAGAAACTTGAAACACTTACTGTATGCTATGAGGATGTTATAATTTGTGGTGACTTTAATTCCAACTTACTTTGTGAAGTTTATTTAATTGATTGCATGAAGACCTTTGGCTTAACTCCAACAAATTGCACAATACCAACTCATTATACGTCAACAATTGACTCACTGCTGGACATATTTTTCGTTAGCTGTAAGCACAAAGTCCTACTTTATGAACAACTATCGGTACCATGCTTTTCAAAACATGATCTGATATTTTTAACGTATGATTTTAAACTGCAAACGGTTAATGATGTAGTAACATACTATGATTTTAAGCACATGGACTTTAATATAATTTCTAACGAGTTTATAAAATCGATTGGGATTCGATCTATTATATGCCACTTGTTGAAGACCAATTAAACTTTTTGAGCACAATCTATTGCACATTTTTAATATGTCAGTGCCTGTGAAAAAAATTAACAACAATTTTAAAAACAAACCATGGTTTAATAAGGATATAAAACGGCTGATTTCTCGCAGAGATTTTGCATACAAAAGCTGGAAGCGTTTTAAAACATCGTATTTACACGAAGAGTATTGTAAAATGAGAACAGACGTCAACAAAAAGATACGTTGTGCTAAAGCTGCGTATTATTCCCATCGTTTTAACTCTGCTGTAGGATCGTCGAAAACTTGGAAGACTATTCGTGAAATTGGTGTTGGAAAAACTCAACCTAACACTTCCACTAAAATAGATGTGGAAATGCTTAACGAGTCGTTTATAAATACTCCTAATGTTCTCGCAAATTATAATTTCTATAATGATATTCACAATCCCACAGCAGATGAAAATATGTTTTACTTCAATTGTGTAACGCAGTTAGATGTACTCTCAAGCTGTTGTGCTGTAAAATCGAATGCTGTTGGATATGATAGATTGCATCCCAAATTTGTTAAAGCTATGTTGCCTGCTGTGCTACCTTATCTTACATATATTATTAACACAATAATTACGAAAAGTGACTTTCCAAAAAATTGGAAATATGCAAAAATTATTCCTATACCAAAGTCCAATAATGATTTCAGGCCTGTTGCTATTCTTCCATATTTATCGAAGGTGTTTGAAAAGTTGCTTCTCCAACAAATGACCAAATACATAAATGATAATACTTTGTTAACTGATAGACAATCAGGTTTTCGTAATAAGCACAGTTGCGTTACCGCCCTTATTGATGTGTCGGAAGATATACGTGAAAGTATTGATGATGGTGATATATGTTTTCTTGTTCTTTTAGATCACTCTAAAGCATTTGACACGGTGGACCACAATATGCTATGCACGAAACTATCAACAATGTTTAATTTTTCATCCTCGTCTACCAACCTCATATCGTCTTACTTATCTGGACGTTTCCAATCTGTGTTTTCTAATAACCAAAACTCACGTGCTTTGCCTGTGATCAAGGGTGTGCCTCAAGGCTCAATTCTGGGTCCACTTCTTTTTTCAATCTATATTAATGATCTAGTTAAACATCTATCACACTGTAGAAATCATTTGTATGCTGACGATGTGCAGATATATATAAATAGTAAAATAGATAAAATTACTACTTGTGTGGATAAATTGAACGCGGATCTAACTAATGTACATACTTGGGCAACAGCTAATGGACTCTGCATTAATCCATCTAAATCGAAATGCCTAATTATAACCCGTAGGTCAGTAAACTTGATTACTGTACCAACAATATCTATTAATAATCAACCAATTCAAGTTGTAAACTCAACCAAAAATTTGGGTATCATCTTTAATAATACTCTTTCTTGGTCTGATCATATTAATGCCGCAGCCGGAAAAACCTACTCCATGATACGTACACTTTGGACTACTCAATACCTTACCCCACTCAACATTCGTATTTTACTTGCGAAAACCTATCTTATACCTACTTTGTTGTATGGATGTGAAATGTTTGCCAACCTTGATTCCACTACTAAGAAAAAACTTAACGTGAATTATAACTCCATATTAAGATATGTTTTTAACTTAAGACAATATGATCATATCTCAGCATTTGAGAAACATCTTTTTGGGGTAAACATTATTGATCTTTTGAAGATAAGAACTTTGTTACTTTTTCATAAAATTCTTTTTAACTGTGAACCAAAATACTTATTTAACAGATTAATCCCTACTTGATCTAGAAGATATAATGATATAATACAAATCAGATATAGAACCTCTTTCTCTGAACATTATTTTTATATTTTTGCTATACGTCTTTGGAACGAGCTACCGCCAAATCTACAGTTCATAAGCAACGCTTTGCAATTCAAAAAAGAAATTTTTAAACATTACAATTAATCATAATTGTTTTCAATTTGTCTCATAATTGTATTAAGTATGTTTATATTACTCTTGTCAATTTATTTTTTCATAATTTTTTTATTATTTTTTGTTACTTATTATAACATTATTTTAAATTATATAATATTTTTTTTATTGTGATAATTATGCTAATTAACTTTGTAATAATTCTGTGCGGTAATAAGATTTTAAATCTTGTAGCACAGAAACACAAAATAAATAAATAAATAAAATATAACTATCAAGATTATTTTCTTAATTGGTTCGCAAAGTTTTCTCCAGATCATATATTGAGTGGTGAAACTAATAGCATTGTACCGTTTGTGATTAAGTTGTTCCCGAAAGAAGCTAAAAACGTTGAACAAATTAAAAGTGAGTACAGGGCAATTTCAGAACTGGAAGATTTACAAAAACTTAAAGATATGAATATATGTGAATTTTGGGACGAGATTTCAAAAATTAAAAACAGTTTAAATGAACTTTATTCACAAATATTTTTCGTATTATTCAAGGTATTCTTTCCTTTCCTCACTCGTCAGCAAGTGTGGAGAGAGTAGTTCCTTTACAAAATTTGATTAAAACTAAATTGAGGAATAGACTACAAGTAAAAACTTTATCATCTTTAATCCAAACAAAAGATTTTTTGAAATCTAACTCCAGATTTTGTTATGACAATGATATTCACAAATTAATAACCCAAAAAAATTTTAAAATTCTGATATAGAAAACGATGCACTATTAGACTAATAGCGTTTTCTTTTCTGACAAAAATGTCACATTTTTTTTGCACTTTGCCTTAAATTTCCTTATTTGTGTTCTTTTCTAAAATGAGGTGAACACTCTAAGAGGGTACCGTGTTTGTTTCTAAAAGTGTTGCCTTATAAAAGGCAAAAAATGCAACATTTTCTGCCCTCAAAAAATTTACAGGGTTGGATGTTGCCTTGTTTTTTTTGGCTTATCAATCTCATGTGTATATATTGCAAAGTTTTTGGCGAGAAAACTCTCACCTTGGTAGCAGAGTGGTAGTGTGCTGGCTTCTGACACAGAAGATCCCGAGTTCAAACCCATATTGGTATCACATTTTTTTATATTTTTTTTTTTTTGTTAAATTTAATTTACGATTTTTTTAATTTGTTTTGCTATTTTTTTTAATTTTTTCTTTTGTAAGTATTTAATAATTTTTTAATTTGAAATTCGGTTACAAACAAAATTATAAAAAAAGAATTTAATTGAAAAAAATGTACGTAGCTAAATCCAAATTTTTTAAATAATTAAAAAAAAACAAAAATTAATTATTAAAAAAAACATTAAATTTTTTTAAAGTTTGCTGGGATTCGAACCCGAACTTTAACAACACTAAAAAAACAGATTTGTTTAAATAAATGTAATATGTGATGAAATTGTGTTCTATTCTGATTGTAAAAATGCTTCATTTTAATGGGGCGAGGGCAAAATTTTAAAAACGTTGCACATTAAGAAGGCAACACTTTTTTCCAGAAAAGAAAACACCATAAATATTTATCTTAATTTAATTTGATTTTTTATTTTTTTTATTGTAATATAATTAAAATTTTTTGGTAATACCATATAAAATATGATAGTTTAAGACTTAATTTTTTTTAAATATATAAAAAAAAATATTTTCAATTACATATTAAATATGTATATCTTAATGAATTAAAATACTGTTTTCGTTATGTTTTAAAAGCTTTTTTGTTTTTAATGTTTAACTACATATGTAAATAAAAATATCAAAGGAAATTTGAAATCAAATTTTGTGTTTTTTTTTGTGTTGTGAGGGCGTGTACGGTTTATATATAAGTTCGGCACAATGTAAGCTGTTTGGGTACAATTAAGCCAGTAGTTCGGTACAAAATTCATATTTCCGAATCTCATCACTGCTATGTGTATAACACAAAAAAAAATATTTTTTTCGCGAGAAGAGTAAAATTGTTTATTTTATATTCTCTTCTGCATATAATTTATACAGTTGGGTAAAAATGTATTTAAAAAAGAGATTTTGTTAACAGATGGGTTAACAGAGATTCAAGAACAGTAAAGAAGCGCTTTTAAAGAATTTGGGTAATAACTTTAAAATAAAAAATAAAACACACGCGAAAGGATAAATGAAAAAATAACAAAATGCACTGAGTAGAAAAAAATAAAAGCTTTTTGTGTTTAGCCGACGGGATTTTAACAAAAAAAAAAAATTCTTTTTAATAGAGTCGATTGGACATTTGTTGTTATTGTATTTTTATCATAAACGCTTTTATAATGTCACACACACTTTTTAATTTCAAACACTTTTTTTTTTTTTTTAAATTAAAAAACACGTACCTTATTCCAAAAGAATTTTTATAAAAGAAAAAAGGGGGTGATGAAACAGGATAAATAGGAAAATCTACAAAAAAATTTCCAGGGTAATATTCAAATATTCTGAAAATAAATATTGTCATCAAAAATATTTCGAGGACTCGGCGGGGTTTTATCCGGTTCGAAAGACCAAAAAATGTTTTCTCGAAATATTTTGTCCGAAAATTAGAAAATGAAAAACGGGGGTTAATTATTAATGTTTTGAAAAACGTTATAATTATGGTTTTATTAAATAATTAAAAATGGGGGTTTATGCAACTTACGTTGTGTTGTGTATGGGGTTACAAAAGTAATGACCAAAAAGAGCGTGAAGCGCTAACAACTTAAAAACATAGAACATAGAGCATTAAATTCTTTGAAGTTTGGATGAAAGATTTTTCTTTTTTGTCGATTTTATTGTCTTTCAAAATAGATAATTTTTGATGTGAATATGTATGTGATTAAGGCCAAATTACTGAATTTCCAGTTAAAATTTAACAAACAGTATATGTAGGAAACAACAACAAATGTGTCAGTCTAAGTCCCAGTTAGTAGCTAACTGGACATTGTGAAAATGAGGCTAAGTTGAATAAAGATCCGAATCAAAATAGAGTGAACGGCTAAATGCGAGCTTTAGCAAAAAAATGTGATGACGAATTAAGTTTAATTCGAACTTTGCAAAAAATGTTCGTTTTGTGATGGTTATTTTTGTGGAATAATGAGATATATAAATTTTTTTTTATGGTTTCGATATCTACATAAAGTAACCCTTCATTTGAGTATAAAAATGTCAGTAATTGTTCAAGGATACGTAAAAAAAAAGACTCCATCTTGTGTTGCAGAACTTTTTCATTTATCTCACTCGGAACGTAATCCTGAGTTGATTTATCCGATAATGCACAACATGATCATTGAAAACTCATTTTTGGTTAGAGCTTCTAGACTTTGGAATGGACTTCCCATTTACTTGAAAACCTTTGCGTTTTCTAGTTCAATATTAAAACAAAAGTATTTAGATTTTTTCAAAAGCACTCATTAATTTATTTTTTTGCATTTTCTTTTAATGGGACCTATAAATTTGCATCTTGGGATTTTGTTAGTTTAATTTTTATTTTAAGTTAATTATAAGAATTTACTGTTCATTACACATGAATTTAATAATGTATTAATCATATATGGCCTCGGAGGCTTGATTAAATAAAAAATAAATAAATAATAAAAGAAAAATATTTTTTGATCTGTAGGAAAGTATAACAATGAAATTTAAACGCTAACTACCACGCTACGAAACAATTTAAGTTTTTTTTTATTAGTATTAGAATAAATATATATTAACAACGATTTACTCTATTAATCGACCAAAATTTTTATTCGTTACTCGAAATTACCAATTTTAGTTTACTCGAACAATTGTTTGACTCAAATTCATCGATTAATCGAGTAACGGTTAACCGATTGAATAACCTAGTAAATCATCATAATGTCTTCTAATAACATATTTCCTATATTCCTTAAATATTTTTTAACATTAAAGGCATTTTTATCATACAATATTTTTTGAGTGTCTATAGAGATTTCGACGTCGTTTTCTTAACATATAATCAAAACTCGCTTGGGACAATGCAAACTTAAGAATGAAATATGACTTAATTTTGACCTAATGTTTTAAAACTAGGTATATCACAGGATTCTGCGAACCAAAATTAAGTTTTTTTTTTTTTTTTTTTTTTTAAAAAAGAGAAGCAACACTCAGGAAATTCTTCCTATTAATTAATGTGTTGCTTTCTTTGGAAAGGGGATAGTGGACAGAAAGGTAGTGAAAGATGAAGGGCTTCAAACATGGCAACACTGTAATTGCTCGAGTAGATAAGTCTTAGAACAGTTGTTGCTCGCCACCTGACGTAAAGTTGGCGAATTTAATTGAAGCTTTTTGTTTCATAGCCCTGATTCATTATTTTACTTCGGTGGGGTTAAGTGCTATGGGAACACCGAAGGTGGGCGCAGCGATACATATAAGTGATAGAAAACTCATACATATTATTTTTCTAAATTGATGTTGTCATCACCGGGAATCGAACCCGGGACCATCTGTGTAACAGTTCAACGCGCTAACCATTACACCACAACGCCCACAAGTTTCCATGCCCCAGAGGTTTGTCTGTAATTTCAAAAGTTTAAAAGAAAATGTTTCTATTAAAAAATGATAATATGTCACAAATTAATTATAAAAATATTTAAAATAAGTAAAAACATACTTTGTCGTAAATCAACAGTATTTTCATTTATTTTAAGTGTGTTTTATTTAAATTTTAATATTTTTCTTAATGTAGTACTTTTGAGATTGAAATGTACCACAAAAAGTACTAAATTGACAACTTCACCATCCCTGAATTCAACCCTTGAAAATAACAACACAAATAACATGTTTCGTTTAGTTCATGTTGTACACCAATCCAATTCAGTTTTATGGCTATGCGAGAGAGCATGTATATGGCTACTAATAACAATCATACTTTAATGCTATTGGCTATAAAGTAAAATACATTTTTTTTGAGAATATACATAGTTTTTTTTTTGACAAATTAATTTAGTTAGTGCACTATAACATATTGGATAGGCTAAAAGCTGGGTTAGCCAACCGTATCTGTAATCAGTGTAAACAGTGTAATGTAACCTTAACGTAAACGCACCGTTGGAATTTACTGCAATTATAAAACTTGAAAATCGTAGCATATGTTTTTTCACGCAAACACATCAAACTTTGCTGTACTTATCAATCAACCGTTTGCAAATGGCAGGTAGAATTTTGTTTGTACAGGTTCAGCCGTTCCGTTTACGTTACATTTGAAGTGTGTAATCGATTTTATGGATGTACAACGAACAATTTCGAACAGCTGATTCGTTAAATAACGGTTACGTTACGGTTATATAAATCAGCCTTAATGGGTTGTTATTATCGACACTAAATAATCTTCAATTTATTTTATTTCTTCATCCCCCGGCTAAAAATGTTCACATATGTACATATTAGCGTTACCAATTATTCGACTTAGGCGATTAACCGGTTAAGGCATTATTCGAAAAATCGATAAAATAAATTTCATTGCATTCATGTTTTAAATTTGGAGGCATCTAAGAAATAAAATGTGATCAGTAGGACATTTTTTGGCGTTTGCCATTAATTATTTTGTTAATTTTTTTCAGATTTTTTCCATCAAAAGCCATGTTTGCATCTTTGAATTTTCTTTAAAAAGTTTGTAAAATATAGTTAAAACCATACCTTTGTACATAAAGCCACATTCAAATCAGATAGCAAGCTACGCGTTTTGCCAACATACTTATTTAAGCAATTTATTATATTTCAACAGTTCTTTATTCTTTTAAACTCGTTTTGGTAAAACACATGTTTTGCAAAACGTGCAAGTTTCTGGAAAAATTTTAAAAAATGTAGTGTATTTTTAAATGTTTGTAAAAATTTTATTTCGGAATATTTTCTTTTAAAGCAACCCAAATTTTTAACTTGTATGTTCATACTATTTTGCTACGATAACACTATCACTTTATTTCTTCAGTATTGATTTTCATTAAAAACATTAAACCAAAAGCTTAAATCAACTGTTAATTTAGACAATTTTTTGGAATTGTCATTGTTGTTGCTTCTTTTCGTACCATTTTTCTATTTTTTTTGGCATTTCAAACTTGCTGTGGTTATTGGATATGTTCAGTGGAAATAAATCCTTAGTTACACAGTTTTCTTTTAAAAAATCCTTAAGAATCTACCAATGTTACATTTTCAAAATATGCGGGTTTCAAAGAATTTATTATTCTTTATAATGATGATTTTTGTTTGAAACTTTTCCAAATCTGAAGTAAAACAAAACTTGTTCTAAGCCTTTAACTAACGAGGTGGTGGTAAATTTTACCCTCTCATTACATTTTTTTAAAATTCTCTTTTCTATTGCGCTCAATTAATTTAATTCTCTTAGTATCTTCTCATATTGTGATCGTTGTTATTTAGCTGTGTTTTGGCTGAACTAGACATAGCACGAGCGGTGCTACGCACATGCTGGTGTAAAAATTACCACTCGTCAGCATTTACGTAAATTTTTTCTTTGAAAATATTTTACCACACGTCAGCGTTAGCGTAAGTATTTAGTAGAAACAAATTTACCCCACATCAAAATTAACGTAATATTTTCATGGAATTATTTTTACCACTCGTCCATTTTCTTGTTGGTAAAAATTTATTTATTTCAAAAACGTTGTATTATACATTTTTTAAACTACGTGATATGCTATTTATGTTTACAGATCATGTCGAAATCAAAAAAACTCAGTGATTCGGTCATATCTGAATTTCTTGAAGAATGTTTTGAGTCGATCCCTATTGCTCGTAAGTTATGTTACATATGCCCGACTAGGCTAAAGCGAAAAACGACAACGCTTTTGTCTGCAATGTAGTAAGCCAATGTGCAAACGTATATGCTTGCACTGTGCGAACACAGAGTTTGATGAGTAAAAAACCACCTAAAAGGTGGACCTGCAGTTTCTACACCTGACTATTTTTTTTAATGATCTCTTTTATATCTTTAAATGTGTACATTTGGCTGTGAAAAAATGTCCTTTAAGATTTTGTTTTTTTTTTAGTTCATATTTTTTTTATAAGTTAGTTATATGTCGTTTTTTTTATATTAAAAAAAAGGTTTGCGAAGTAAAGTACATGTTTTGTTTAAACAAATAAAAACAATTTTTGTTTTCTTTATTTTTTGTAATTAAAAATACAGTAGCTTACTTTTTAAAAACAAATAACTATGAAAAAATATTTTTTACCACATTTTTTTTAGTAAAATTAAGAGGGGTAAAATTTACCACCACGTCATAAACTATGTCCCAAAATTTCACCTCGACAGTTAAAGGCTAGTTAGTTTTTGAAGTTTTTGTTGTGAACCAATTTTTAAACAAATTCAACAATGTCCTGAAATACATGTAATTAATGTGAATTTTTACTAAAACAGAACTAAAACAGAATACAAAAATGTCTATATTATTTCCTAAAGACTACAAAAATATGTTATATTGAGGCTTAAGGAATCTTTCACTTGATTTTAAAATAATTTTATGATAGTTTATAAAACTTTTTTTTTCTCTTCGATTTTCTTGCCATTTTTGTAGCAAAAGCTTAGAAATTGACAAGTTTTAGAAAAAAAAATCTATATAAAAAATTTCGACATTAATTGAAAAAGGGGCGATTAATTGGAAACACTAGTAAATGGTGTTTTTTTTTTATAGAGCAATAGAAATTTGAAATGGAATAAAACAAAGATACATTTTTTAAATTGACATGAAATTTACTTTATTCGAAAGATTATCTTCTGGCATTATAATTTAAATATGAAACGCGAAAATATGCTCTGAAAATCGTTTCCTTCAATAAATCAATTGTGGCACGAGCTGTGTGACATGTTGCGCCGCCTTTTTGAAACCATAGCTCCTGCACATCATGGTTGTTCAATTGATGAAAGAAAAAGTCAGTAATCATGGCTCTATAGCGGTCACCATTGACTGTAACGTTCTGACCAGCATCGTTTTTAAAAAAGTACGGACCAATGATTCCACCAGCCCATAAAGCACAACAAACAGTCAGTTTTTCTGGATGTAACGGTGTCTCAACATACACTTGAGGATTATCATCACTCCAAATATGGCAGTTTTGTTTACTGACATATCCATTTAACCAAAAGTAAGCTTCATCGCTAAACAAAATTCGCAAAATTCGTACGCGATACGTATTTCGAACAGAACCATAATTTTCAAAATAAATTTGCACAATTTGGAAGCGTCAGTCTTTTTATGTTGAAACGCCAAACAAAACTAACCTAAATCACTTGACAGCTTACAAAATTGCCGCCAGTTAAAAAAGTGTTGTCAACTTAAAGTTATATACCTGTATAAAAAACACCCTTTACATATACATATATGGTTGTGTATATTGACATTTGGCTGATAACTTTTTTGTTGCGAAAAAAATACAGGGCACCACCTAATGACAATATTGTCCTGATAATAAATATTGTTTTCTTAAATGAATTTGAAAAAGCTTCCAGACGAAAAAAGTTTATATATAGACATATATAGCTTGATATAATAACATATGTGACCATATGTTACAGCTCATATTTAGTTTTACGAAAATTTTTAATATAGCGCAATATATCATCATATATCTTTATATCTCATGGTGTATATAAGTTGATATTTTTTATCATCATATATACTTGATATAGCTAAATATAAGATCATATCGTCGCCTAAAATCCTAAGACCGTAACTACATTATTTAATTTTTTAAGATAGACAAAAAACTTTATAAATAAAAAACTACTTAGTTTTATATCCAAATTTTAGAACTATGCTTAAGAAACTACACAGAATAAATTATCAACCTAAAATATTTAATTAAAGATTTAATTTGAATTAAATTTGTTTCTTAACAAATATTTAATTAAATCAGTTGATATTTTAATTGACTTTTAAATATACATATAAATACATATATTATTTTAGACGTAATTCTCAAAGTTTTTTTTCATACACTGTAGCATAAACAGAAAATTTTCGGAGAAAAATACCAAATGCATTTGAAGTTTACAAACAAAACAAGCACACAAAAACATAAAAACAGACGCAGCATTAACAAAAACACACATACCAACGTATCGTTCACACACTTTTTTTGAGTATCATAGTTTTTTATAGAAATTATTTATAACTTTTTTTCCTTTTTAATTTTCAATAAAAGTTTTAATTGATAGTATCATTGCCGTGATAGGTGCAAAATCAATTAAAATATTAATTGATTCATTAAATTTTTTAATTGAAATCCGTTTCAGTTTTTTCTGTGTAAGAAGATTTGTGTCTGAGAAAAAAATTCATTTATCAAAAAAGGGTATAATATAACCAAGTACAGTAGGAACATTTCAACTAACAACTATTTCTAGAAAAGTTTGTCAATAAACTTAGGAAAATGATTTGGATAAAAATATTATGATATTTAACGACAAAAACTGGGTAATTCTTCCACTTTTATTATCGACAATTAAGCAGAAAATCGTTATAAAAATAGGCACTTTATTTCATAAGAATTCCTAGGTAATTTAATAAATTGGTCCGTTTTTTAGATTCAAAATGCTGTTTTTTAATGTATTTAAAATTATTTTTATTTAAAAAGCATAAAACAAATACATGACATTAAAGTTAAATATTAAATTTACTAATAAATGTTAAACCTTCTTCTCATTTGTACCAATAATAAAAAAATGCCTTCCATTTCACCATTTCAATAACTTGGAACTAGAAAAAATATAATTGGGGTTAGAGTTTATTTAGTTGGTTAATAAACAAAACGAAATTACATTTTTCCACAGCATTTTTGTTTCGGATCCTTTTTAATAAGTACTATTTATAAGACTTATTTATGTTTCAATAAAGTTTTATTTATTTAACACATATTTTATTTCACAGTAATTAAACTATTTTGACTTGTATTTCTTTTTTGTTCTAAAAAAACACGTAAACACTAGAGCGACTCACCAAAAAAAGTGCTCGATGTACTCTCCTAAAAATGAACCTTGGATTTTTTTAAGATTACATTTAAAATACTTCGGCTCCAGCTTTGACCTCTCGTGAGCTGGACCATTTTGAAAATGGATCTATTTTTGCATGTTTTGTTAATTTGAGAATCTGTTTCCTTACCAACATATACAATATGGGTATCATAAGAAAGGCTTTTTAAGGCGCTTCCAACTGTATATACAATTTGTCCAAGGACGATCATCCATGTCCTTTTTTTAAGGATATTCTGTAAAAAAAAGGGTTTTTGAATTTTTTGTTCCGGGTTGTTTGTAATAAAAATGCCAAATTAACATATTTTAATCTTTGGTCAATTTAATTAAATACGGGTCTCACCTTTTTTTGAAATTCGTGCTAGTTCGCGTTTTGACAAAAATGCAATGTGGTGGTAACTCTTCGTTTTAAATAGGGCAGTATGGGTATCAAATTTTTTCTTTTGCCAAGTACATCATCTTTGTATGTAAATAACACAAGGCAACAATTTTGAAAAAATTTTAGGGGCTTTGAAAACCACTATACAATTTTGATGTATTGTGGTCCCAGTAGTACAAATATGGTTCAATTTTGAAATTCTATGGAGAGGTTTTTTTTTAAAAAATTTTTAATTAAAATTATAAATTTTTTTAGACGTGTCTCCACATAATTAATGATAACTAAAAAAAAATTAGTCCGATATTATTCAAATAAATTTAGAAAAACTGAAATTTACATAGCCTTTAATCCGTTAATATATTGCGTTTCAATCGGCTCAGTAGTTTTGGAGTTATAATAAAAAATTGAGGGAAAAAATATTTTTTTTACGTGAAAATAGCAAATTTTTTTGTTTTAAAAAAATCATAAAAAATCGAAAACGTCAAAAATCGTTCAGATTTATTGCTTTATCGCAAAGCCACATGTAATAGGAACAAAATGAGATATCGATCATAAAAATCGATTGATTTTTTTCGAATTTATTCACAATTAAGTGAATTCGCTCATTTTCACCAAATTTTAGTTTTTTGTCTGATATACATAAAATTGAGTAGTTAATGTTCTTCTTTCGATTGATTGAATTTTGAAACCATTTCCCCATGCTATGTACAAATTTTCACATCAAAAATGCATTACATAGTAACATTCGTGTATTTTTTGGCAAAACCCTACCTAGAATATACTGATTCTATTCTTCGGAAAGACATTTGTGTTGGATGAGCTTAAATGTAAATAAATAAATAAATTAAATAGTAGAAAATTTATATTTTATTATTCACATTTATTATAATAAATAAAACAAGAAAATAAATAAATATGTATTATAAACTACAAACTCTGAAATTTTCTTTTAGTCGATTTTCTACTATTGTTGAATAACGAAGTGTTACTCTGAATACTCCAGCAAAAATCAGCCATCATGTGTGCATCCCAGCGACCCTGGTATCGTTCCTCCATTGTCCGGATATCTTGGTGGAATCGTTCGCCCTGTTCTTCACTCAAGTCTCCTAGATTTTCAGGAAAACGATCTAAGTGACTGTGCAGGTAGTGTACTTTGATGCTCATGTTGCATCCAAGATTCTGGAAGTGAGTTAACATCTCTTCAACGTGCGCAACGTAATCATCACCCTTGTTATTTCCTAAGAAATTTTGAATAACCCATACAAACGAATCCCATGCATTCTTCTCAATTTCTGACATTGAACTGCCAAATTCAGTATCGTTCACCAATTTGCGAATTTGTGGGCCATCAAATATGCCTGCTTTCAGCTTTTCCATACTTAGATTGGGAAACTTCCTTGAAATATACTGGAAACATTCACTATCTTTTTTAAGTGCTTTAACATATTGTTTCATCAGACCAAGTTTAATGTGAAGAGGGGGTAATATGATGCGATCTCGGGGCACTAGAGCCACATTTATAACATTTGGCGTACCTGGAACTAGTGTTTCCCTAGAAGGCCATTGTTTTCTCTTCCAATGTTCTGTTTTAGCTCTGCTGTCCCATAAACATATAAAACAAGGATATTTTGTAAAGGCGCTTTGTTGGCCTAAGAGGAAATTTACCATCTTAAGATCAACACAAATTACCCACTTATGTTCATCATACTTTATCTTCTTCATGACCAATGCAATTACAGAGTATTCTTCTTTTACTTTGGTTGAATGTGCGATCGGCAAGGAGTGAAATTTATTTCCATTATGACACACTTCAAGCTGCGTTTTGATGAGTCGATAAATAAACGCCATTCGTTTGAATCATATCTCTGTAAGCCCATGGCAGTCATCAAACCAGAAATATCTGTGCAGTACACAAAGTCATCCTCTTCAGCAAAATAATGAAGTAAGTCTTTTTCTCGAGTACGGTAATACGAAACTTTAGTTTCTTTAGTTATGAGACCTGTTTCTTTCATCCGGGACGCAAGTAATTCAGAAGATCTTTTCGACAATCCAAGGTCTCTAATTACATCATTAAGCTGATCTTGATTCCATGGTCTCGGCGAGAAATGTTTGTGTGGGATGAACTCGTCATTTTCAGCTGTAGATGGTAGTGCTGGATCTGACATATCTGATTGGTAAGACATACTTGAGGTTGAGTGTCCTGGTGAAGATGAAAGCACATGACTACAGCTTGCACCCCGATCTTGAGCATATTTTATTTCTTGTGAATGTAGAACTGCAAGTGTAAACCCATCAGCAGACCTCGTGGGGTAAGACCATCGCATATGTTTTCCAAAACCGCTTTTTGTACTTAAACAAAAATAACACTCGGATGCGTGGTTCGCTGTTTCTCTCCATAGCATAGGCTTCAAAATTTCCAAGTGTCGTCTGTAAAATGAAAAAAAAAATTGAAATCAGGAATATGAAGAATTCAAATTTTAATTAAGAAATATTGTAATTATAAAATATTCCAAATCTATTAATTTATACTTACTTTACGTTAGAAGACTTCATAGATAAATTCAATCGACATGGAATGCATATAGTACTCGGTGTCCAATGCTGGTTAAAATTGTGCGGATAGATATTATAGCAATCTTGGTATGACTTTTGCAATGAAGTTAAGAAGCACTTCCGTTTTTTCCCGGTGATATATTGGCCGCACACATAACAAAATAAATCTGGATCGTTTTTAAATAAAAATGTTCTGGCTTTCTGGCTCATTTTTATTAATATTTGAAAATTGTTTTTAACTTCTAAGCTGTATGACTCTAATTTTTGTGTAGGTATTAAATGATGTTTGCGTTATCGCATACACTTCTTGAATGAAATAAAAAGGGTCAAGGAGATCTTATAAATACTGATACTATAATTTGGGATAACCCTTTGTGTGGATACAGTTTGTGTGTGCTGCAAATTTTTTATTATTCCCAAGAATCCTAAAAAACATTAAGGACTTTTATGAAAAAAAAAAAATTATCCGTTACAGGTAGCTAACGGAAAATAAGAGCACTTCAGCGTACACGCACATTTATGAGCGTTTTATTACTATCCTACCGCAATCGTAAAAATTAAACAATCTTTTGTTTATTACTTATTTTTTTTAATTATTAGAATCATAAAAATGTCATAGAGGTTTTTCCCAAAGGGGTTTTGCCAAAATGCGTGTCGTAAAATGCACCTGAGTTTTTATGTTCTGCATTTTCATTATATAGTAGGTACAATTTTCTACAGTGCTTGTAAATATGCGATACCTTCAATTAATTGTAAATAAAAATGTAAAGCATGCATCGATTTTTATGATCCATATCTAGTTTAATTCGCATGATATGTAGCTTTACTACAAAAAAATAAAAAGTAATATTTTTTGCAGTTTTCGATTTTTTCCAGATTTTTGTTTTTCAAATTTTTTTTTTTTTTTTAGCATTTTTTTTTTTTTTTTTGCTAACAATTTGTTTCATAACTTTGAAACTATTGATCGCATTAAAAAAATTTGTACACGTTCTTTAAAGATATTGTAAACCTTAATTTTTGTAAATTTAATTTGACAAAATCGGACTAGTTGTTTTTGAGTTATGACAACATAAGTGGAGAAATGGCTCAAAATATTGTCAATTTTAAAAAAAAATTTTTTTAAAAAAAAATTATCCATAGAATTGAAAAATTTTACCATTTTTGTACTTAGGCAGCCATGATGCATCAAATCTATATAGTGGTTAGTCAAGCCTTTTTTTGCTGTTGACCTGTGTAATTTAGATTATTGCAAATTAGATGCATTTTACACGGTGCTCTGGAATATATATAAATGCAATTTTGTGGTAACTCTAATATGATAGCGGATTTAGTTTCTAGATCATGTATGGATGAAAATAGGACTAAAGAAAGAAAAAAAAAATGATCCACGACTTTTTGGTGGCATATTTTTTCGCAAATTAAAAAGAATATGCCGCCAAAAAGTCGTGGATCATTTTTCTTTTCTTTCTTTAGTCCCATTTTCATTCATACATGATTTTATGATAAACAAGTGGAAGCATTAAAGTCCGATGTGCCGAATTTGGTATAAAAAAGATTAAATTCGGCTGTGCCGAATTTTTGGATACCCTCCATCTTGGTGTTTTCATTAACCAGGGAAAGTGCAAACAATATTAATATCTATATTCTTTGTAAAAATAACAAAAATAATGTTGTTTTTATAAGTAAAACAAAATATGACTGATTGATTAATGTATTTGGGATGTTTCAAAAGAAAAAAATGTTTAATAAGAGTTTACTAAAATTAATCTGAAATTGTGCATGCTTATAACAGTGGGTCTTCAAAGGGGAAATGGTTTTTCTGATTACCTAAAAAAGAACGTGTCGTGAAAAATATATATATGTTTATTTAAAGTTCCTTATTATGTTAAAAAAACTGTTGTAAAATTCGCCTGTTGTTTTGTACATAAAAATCGTCTCTTTGCCTATATAATAATGACAGAAATAAGGATTATTAAAATATATTTTTGGATCGTTACAAGAGATGCAATGAATGCAAACTCATCAAAACAGTTTCGAATAATCAGAATTTAAGATAAATTTAAGTGAACAAAAATACGCTTACGGAGACATACATAATGAAATAATTATTAAATGCCAGTTTACATTACAACACATGTGTTTATACTATTCATCACATAAGTAAAACGGAAAGTGTGATAAAATTAAATATGTCAAAAATTATAACAGAAAATCTTTCGAGTGTTTAGGGTGTTTTCGAGACACAAAAAATTAAAGAAACTGGTATTTCAAATTATTGTTTTTCAGCTTAGCTGCTTGTGCAATTCTCGTTTACGACTCCTAGAATAAGAACCCTAAGAAATTTTCCCAAAATTCGATTGGTTTTTACACATCAATACTTTAATTTAGATTATTTTTGTATGTATCAAATAAAAATTGGGGTTTTTAAGGAAAAAAAAAAAATGCATATAATCAAAAGATTTTAAGATGAAGTATGCACCTTATATGTCTTAAATAAAAAAGTTGTGAAAGTGAATGTCCTTTAAATTGAATGGGGTTTTTAATAAATGTAATTAGAGTGTAAGAATTTCCTTGCAAACTTATTAAAGGTTGAGAATGAGAATAAGTAAAAATAGTGTACGAAAAAAAGTTATGAATTTACATTGCTGAATTCGGGGATTTTATTCCTGGATATTTTTTTGATCTGATAACGATTAATGTGTCTGGCAACTCCGGTTAATGCAGTCAAATAAATAAAGAATTTTAACTCAACTATTTTCTTCAAACTTTTTTCTAATTGGTGATTTTTTGATTTGTTGGGGTTAACAAAAAAAGGTATATGGCAAGCCTGGTATCTGGAAAACAAAAGAATACTGTTTAAGCAAATTTATAAAGTATTCAATACTTTATAAATTTGCTTAAACATTTTTCGAGGTCTTCTCACATTTGCACTCATAACCAGTGTTGCCAGGTTTGCCGAGCATAAAAACGACAAATTTTCTAGAAAAAATCGTCAAAATCGTCATCATATTTTGAAAAATCGTCAAAATAAAATATATTTGTTAGAAGAGGGATAAAGTTTTAATAAAAAATAAAATACAATAATGTTATTCACTTTTTAAATGTTAACGTGTTATCGTTGTAATATAACACGATTTTTGACACTTCTCTTTGGTTTAAACTTCGAAAATCATTATATTTTACAACGATATTCATATTTATAAAATGTTGAAACAATGTGCTCCAGTAGGCTAGTTGGTAGCGTGCTGGCTTTCAGTAGCACAACTTTTTAAATCTTAAATTCTTTTACAAAAGTTGGAAATTCTTTAACAATAAGTCTGTTCGATTACTTTCCCTGTAAAGTTCAGTAAAAACTACTCAGTAACAAAATTACAGAGAGTAGGACAAATTTACAAAAAGTAAACGAACAGAAAATTTGTAGGTATTATTAAATTAGATAAAATAGCTTGTTTTAAATATTAAAAAAAAAATCAACTGGTCATTATGGAAAAGGAAAAAGTTAATTGAAATTATCGACCAAAAATAATTTAAATGTTTTTTAACTTCTTCCATAGTTAATTATTTAAGATTTTTCACTTTCAATCCATAAACAATTAAAATTTAATTTTTGTTTTTGTTTACTAAAAATACAAGCATATTTTTTTAGTCATATGTTTTTTTTCATCTTACAAATTCTTACTGGCAAAAATGTATCCAGTAAAAACTTGTAACTTCTTTGGCATCAAACTGTCACTTTACTATCCCTTTTTACCAGTTTTTACTGAGTATTTGTCTAAAGGAAAACCTTCCAGTAAACACTTGTACAAATTTTTGTGTTATAGAACAAACTTAATGGTATATTTTTTATTTATTAAATTTTGGCACTTTATTTATATTATTAGGCCTGTTTTTTAACCACCGGATTTATTTTTGGATTTATTTTGTTTCATTTAAAGTTGTATATATATCATCTTTCAACATGAAATATATTCGGGCTAGAGATCTGTTTGTTTCGCAAAAAATTTCATGCCTTGTTTTTTAACATAAATTTTTTTTTATTTTTTATTTAAATCTAACACCAATTAAATTTTATAAAAATTTAAAATAATGTTCTAAACATATAAACACAGAAACTAAATTAAGCTAAGCCCGTAATGAATTTATAAAAAAATAAATGCGGTTTGGATTATTGGGGATTTTTGAATTTTATTCATCGTCTTCTTAGACAGTGTGCAATTAATACTATAATTAATATGCACATATTTTCAATTGTTTGAGATAGGCGTGGTAGAGAAGATTAAGCATACTTTTCTAAAAATCATAACTACATTGTGCATTTTTAATTGAATTAGACTGCGCAGTTTCTGGTAACACAACCTTCATCAGTAATCCTTTTGACAATACTGTAATTATTTGTTATGGTTTTATTGTTTGATTGCATCTATATGAAATGTTTATTTATTAAATGCAATCCTGACCGTGGCTTAAACCTGCTTTGGATTAAGTTTTATTCAATTCTAGGAATTGCATTTTTGCAAAATTGTATTTCACATCATTATTTGCCAATAAAGGATAGCTTTCAATAAAAAAACAATGTTTTTTTTAATTTTTAACGAAATAATATACATTTAATAAAAGATCCGGCGATTTTATGAGAATGACAAATAAGTAGATCTTGCTGACATATTAAATTATTGTCAAAAAATCGTCATTTTGGTAGCAAAAGTCGTCAAATAGTCATTTAGTTATTTTGGGTATTAAATATCATCAAAATGACGACAAATCGTCAAACCTGGCAACACTGCATGCGATTGCTACTAAACATACATACATACTGTATTACAAAACAAAACAACAACAACATTTTGTGGGTTTTTTTTTTTGTTTTTAAGTGTTGATCATGACCACGGATGGTAACCGATTCTATGTGGTTATTGGTCAAGTTAACGCTATCTTCTTTTATTTCGGTAACGGTATTTTAGGGGTAACGATACTTCAGTTATTTCGGTAACGGGCTTTTAGCGTTAACGGTATTTTAGCTTTAACGGTATTTTATTTATTTCGCAAACGGTATTTTAGCGGTAACGTTATTTTAGATATTTCGGTAACTTTATTTTAGGGAAAAAGATTTTTCAATTATTTTGGTAACGGCATTTTAAGGGTAACGTTATTTTAGTTATTCAGGTAATGTTAATGCACACCACAATTTTTAACCCCATTATGCCCGAGTTTAAATGACTGGCTGGTTTATGATCATACTTTGGGAATATATATCTATTTAGAGAAGTTTTTTTATTCAGATCTTGTTAGATTATTTCGTTAACGATATTTTAAGGTATTGATATTTTAATTGTATCGGTAACGGTATTTTACGGATAACGGTATTTCAATTATATCGGTAACGGTATTTTAGGGATAACGATAGTCAGTTGAAAGGTGTTAGAATCGGGAACGGTATTTTAGAGATATTGACAGCCATCCCTGATTGCGTATATTCTTGTGTATAAGCATTGAATGTACGTATGTATGTATGTATGATGAAATAAATAGAATAATTTAAAATTTGCTTCAAAATTTTTTGAGGTCTTCCCACATTTTCACTCATAACTTTTGAACGCGTTAACCGATTTTGATCATTTTCACTAGAAAACTGCTCATGACATCAACAAACAATTTGACTGAAAATTAGCAACACCTCTTCTGTATCGGCGGAGTATTTTGTATTTCCACAGACAGACGGACGGACAGACGGACATGGCTATATCGACTTCTCTATTCACGCTGATCAAGAATATATATAGTTTATGGGGTCCCAGAATGTTTTTAAAAGAATTACAAACATTTGACAAAGTGAATATACCCTCCGCACTATGGGATGGAGGGTATAAAAAATAGCCTCTGTGTGCTGAACACGAGCCGCTTTAATGGATTCAGCGATATCTTAATATATATCGTAAAGAATACTGAACATGTCTCCAGATCCGTGCGTAGCAAACCAGCCTAAAATAAAAAGATGGTATCGTAAGTAAAGTATCAACTTTTGCAATGACACACTACGGCACACGTAAACTTAAGTTTGGGTCGTCGAATCCACTGTCAAAATACACAGAAAAAATTATTGTCGAAAAAATTTCAATTAAAGTTTTGTTCGATTAACGTATAATAACAACATAGAAACAAAATCAAAATATTTAAAAAAATATTTTTTTTAATTTTAATAATTTTGTTTTAATTTGTGAGATTTTTTCGAAATTTGGGATTTTTTTTTTTTAATTATGTCAATTTTTTTAAATTTTTGATATTTTGAGGATTGTTTTTAAATTTTGACAATTTGTTTTTTTCAAATCTGGTGGTTTTTTCAAATGTTTTCGATTTGTTTTAAATTGTTTTTAAATTTTTTTTTTTACAATTTTGGTGAATTTTTTTTAAATTTTGTGCTTATATTTTAAGGCAAAGACATCGAAATCACTTATGAAATGACTTTATTTATTGTTTTTTTTTTTTTGTCGAAAATCCACTCCAACAATGATAGTCACCCATTAGCAGGCGATGTTTTCTAATGAAATTTGAAGACTCGAACCATACTAACTAACTGGCATTTTCTATTTGATCCAAGTCAAAAATAAATGTTTTTATATTAAGTCTATCAATAACATTGTTACTTCCTAACGAATTCTATTAAATTTTTAAATTTGTCAAATCATTTCGGGGGGAGGGGGACTCTAGCCCCCGCCCCCTAACTACGTGCCGGTAAGCATATAAAATTTGACAGATGTTGAGTACCTTGGTTCTACTTTAGTCTATATGTTCGTTGGTTTAAAACCTAGTAATTATAACTTTGTTTTCTAGTACTTTAATAAAAAAATATTAATAATCATTACAAAACAAAAAACTGTAGTTTTTCATTTTTAGCAGTAAAAAATGAAAAACTACGGTTTTTTGTTTTCTAATTATAAACGGTGCTTAAAAAATATATAAAAGTGATAGAATTTGTTTCATTAAATTGCACTATATATATATTTATGTTAATGTTTAGCCATATATAATTATATAAAAAAGATAGAATTATTTTTGATTAAATGTGACATATACACTTACATATAAAATTCTATCACTTTTACATATAATTGTATATTAGTCAACAATTTTGAAAAAATTTTAGGGGCTTTGAAAACCACTATACAATTTTGATGTATTGTGGTCCCAGTAGTACAAATATGGTTCAATTTTGAAATTCTATGGAGAGGTTTTTTTTTAAAAAATTTTTAATTAAAATTATAAATTTTTTTAGACGTGTCTCCACATAATTAATGATAACTAAAAAAAAATTAGTCCGATATTATTCAAATAAATTTAGAAAAACTGAAATTTACATAGCCTTTAATCCGTTAATATATTGCGTTTCAATCGGCTCAGTAGTTTTGGAGTTATAATAAAAAATTGAGGGAAAAAATATTTTTTTTACGTGAAAATAGCAAATTTTTTTGTTTTAAAAAAATCATAAAAAATCGAAAACGTCAAAAATCGTTCAGATTTATTGCTTTATCGCAAAGCCACATGTAATAGGAACAAAATGAGATATCGATCATAAAAATCGATTGATTTTTTTCGAATTTATTCACAATTAAGTGAATTCGCTCATTTTCACCAAATTTTAGTTTTTGTCTGATATACATAAAATTGAGTAGTTAATGTTCTTCTTTCGATTGATTGAATTTTGAAACCATTTCCCCATGCTATGTACAAATTTTCACATCAAAAATGCATTACATAGTAAACATTCGTGTATTTTTTGGCAAAACCCTACCTAGAATATACTGATTCTATTCTTCGGAAAGACATTTGTGTTGGATGAGCTTAAATGTAAATAAATAAATAAATTAAATAGTAGAAAATTTATATTTTATTATTCACATTTATTATAATAAATAAAACAAGAAAATAAATAAATATGTATTATAAACTACAAACTCTGAAATTTTCTTTTAGTCGATTTCTACTATTGTTGAATAACGAAGTGTTACTCTGAATACTCCAGCAAAAATCAGCCATCATGTGTGCATCCCAGCGACCCTGGTATCGTTCCTCCATTGTCCGGATATCTTGGTGGAATCGTTCGCCCTGTTCTTCACTCAAGTCTCCTAGATTTTCAGGAAAACGATCTAAGTGACTGTGCAGGTAGTGTACTTTGATGCTCATGTTGCATCCAAGATTCTGGAAGTGAGTTAACATCTCTTCAACGTGCGCAACGTAATCATCACCCTTGTTATTTCCTAAGAAATTTTGAATAACCCATACAAACGAATCCCATGCATTCTTCTCAATTTCTGACATTGAACTGCCAAATTCAGTATCGTTCACCAATTTGCGAATTTGTGGGCCATCAAATATGCCTGCTTTCAGCTTTTCCATACTTAGATTGGGAAACTTCCTTGAAATATACTGGAAACATTCACTATCTTTTTTAAGTGCTTTAACATATTGTTTCATCAGACCAAGTTTAATGTGAAGAGGGGGTAATATGATGCGATCTCGGGGCACTAGAGCCACATTTATAACATTTGGCGTACCTGGAACTAGTGTTTCCCTAGAAGGCCATTGTTTTCTCTTCCAATGTTCTGTTTTAGCTCTGCTGTCCCATAAACATATAAAACAAGGATATTTTGTAAAGGCGCTTTGTTGGCCTAAGAGGAAATTTACCATCTTAAGATCAACACAAATTACCCACTTATGTTCATCATACTTTATCTTCTTCATGACCAATGCAATTACAGAGTATTCTTCTTTTACTTTGGTTGAATGTGCGATCGGCAAGGAGTGAAATTTATTTCCATTATGACACACTTCAAGCTGCGTTTTGATGAGTCGATAAATAAACGCCATTCGTTTGAATCATATCTCTGTAAGCCCATGGCAGTCATCAAACCAGAAATATCTGTGCAGTACACAAAGTCATCCTCTTCAGCAAAATAATGAAGTAAGTCTTTTTCTCGAGTACGGTAATACGAAACTTTAGTTTCTTTAGTTATGAGACCTGTTTCTTTCATCCGGGACGCAAGTAATTCAGAAGATCTTTTCGACAATCCAAGGTCTCTAATTACATCATTAAGCTGATCTTGATTCCATGGTCTCGGCGAGAAATGTTTGTGTGGGATGAACTCGTCATTTTCAGCTGTAGATGGTAGTGCTGGATCTGACATATCTGATTGGTAAGACATACTTGAGGTTGAGTGTCCTGGTGAAGATGAAAGCACATGACTACAGCTTGCACCCCGATCTTGAGCATATTTTATTTCTTGTGAATGTAGAACTGCAAGTGTAAACCCATCAGCAGACCTCGTGGGGTAAGACCATCGCATATGTTTTCCAAAACCGCTTTTTGTACTTAAACAAAAATAACACTCGGATGCGTGGTTCGCTGTTTCTCTCCATAGCATAGGCTTCAAAATTTCCAAGTGTCGTCTGTAAAATGAAAAAAAAAATTGAAATCAGGAATATGAAGAATTCAAATTTTAATTAAGAAATATTGTAATTATAAAATATTCCAAATCTATTAATTTATACTTACTTTACGTTAGAAGACTTCATAGATAAATTCAATCGACATGGAATGCATATAGTACTCGGTGTCCAATGCTGGTTAAATTGTGCGGATAGATATTATAGCAATCTTGGTATGACTTTTGCAATGAAGTTAAGAAGCACTTCCGTTTTTTCCCGGTGATATATTGGCCGCACACATAACAAAATAAATCTGGATCGTTTTTAAATAAAAATGTTCTGGCTTTCTGGCTCATTTTTATTAATATTTGAAAATTGTTTTTAACTTCTAAGCTGTATGACTCTAATTTTTGTGTAGGTATTAAATGATGTTTGCGTTATCGCATACACTTCTTGAATGAAATAAAAAGGGTCAAGGAGATCTTATAAATACTGATACTATAATTTGGGATAACCCTTTGTGTGGATACAGTTTGTGTGTGCTGCAAATTTTTTATTATTCCCAAGAATCCTAAAAAACATTAAGGACTTTTATGAAAAAAAAAAAATTATCCGTTACAGGTAGCTAACGGAAAATAAGAGCACTTCAGCGTACACGCACATTTATGAGCGTTTTATTACTATCCTACCGCAATCGTAAAAATTAAACAATCTTTTGTTTATTACTTATTTTTTTTAATTATTAGAATCATAAAAATGTCATAGAGGTTTTTCCCAAAGGGGTTTTGCCAAAATGCGTGTCGTAAAATGCACCTGAGTTTTTATGTTCTGCATTTTCATTATATAGTAGGTACAATTTTCTACAGTGCTTGTAAATATGCGATACCTTCAATTAATTGTAAATAAAAATGTAAAGCATGCATCGATTTTTATGATCCATATCTAGTTTAATTCGCATGATATGTAGCTTTACTACAAAAAAATAAAAAGTAATATTTTTTGCAGTTTTCGATTTTTTCCAGATTTTTGTTTTTTCAAATTTTTTTTTTTTTTTTAGCATTTTTTTTTTTTTTTTGCTAACAATTTGTTTCATAACTTTGAAACTATTGATCGCATTAAAAAAATTTGTACACGTTCTTTAAAGATATTGTAAACCTTAATTTTTGTAAATTTAATTTGACAAAATCGGACTAGTTGTTTTTGAGTTATGACAACATAAGTGGAGAAATGGCTCAAAATATTGTCAATTTTAAAAAAAATTTTTTTAAAAAAAAATTATCCATAGAATTGAAAAATTTTACCATTTTTGTACTTAGGCAGCCATGATGCATCAAATCTATATAGTGGTTAGTCAAGCCTTTTTTTGCTGTTGACCTGTGTAATTTAGATTATTGCAAATTAGATGCATTTTACACGGTGCTCTGGAATATATATAAATGCAATTTTGTGGTAACTCTAATATGATAGCGGATTTAGTTTCTAGATCATGTATGGATGAAAATAGGACTAAAGAAAGAAAAAAAAAATGATCCACGACTTTTTGGTGGCATATTTTTTCGCAAATTAAAAAAGAATATGCCGCCAAAAAGTCGTGGATCATTTTTCTTTTCTTTCTTTAGTCCCATTTTCATTCATACATGATTTTATGATAAACAAGTGGAAGCATTAAAGTCCGATGTGCCGAATTTGGTATAAAAAAGATTAAATTCGGCTGTGCCGAATTTTTGGATACCCTCCATCTTGGTGTTTTCATTAACCAGGGAAAGTGCAAACAATATTAATATCTATATTCTTTGTAAAAATAACAAAAATAATGTTGTTTTTATAAGTAAAACAAAATATGACTGATTGATTAATGTATTTGGGATGTTTCAAAAGAAAAAAATGTTTAATAAGAGTTTACTAAAATTAATCTGAAATTGTGCATGCTTATAACAGTGGGTCTTCAAAGGGGAAATGGTTTTTCTGATTACCTAAAAAAGAACGTGTCGTGAAAAATATATATATGTTTATTTAAAGTTCCTTATTATGTTAAAAAAACTGTTGTAAAATTCGCCTGTTGTTTTGTACATAAAAATCGTCTCTTTGCCTATATAATAATGACAGAAATAAGGATTATTAAAATATATTTTTGGATCGTTACAAGAGATGCAATGAATGCAAACTCATCAAAACAGTTTCGAATAATCAGAATTTAAGATAAATTTAAGTGAACAAAAATACGCTTACGGAGACATACATAATGAAATAATTATTAAATGCCAGTTTACATTACAACACATGTGTTTATACTATTCATCACATAAGTAAAACGGAAAGTGTGATAAAATTAAATATGTCAAAAATTATAACAGAAAATCTTTCGAGTGTTTAGGGTGTTTTCGAGACACAAAAAATTAAAGAAACTGGTATTTCAAATTATTGTTTTTCAGCTTAGCTGCTTGTGCAATTCTCGTTTACGACTCCTAGAATAAGAACCCTAAGAAATTTTCCCAAAATTCGATTGGTTTTTACACATCAATACTTTAATTTAGATTATTTTTGTATGTATCAAATAAAAATTGGGGTTTTTAAGGAAAAAAAAAAAATGCATATAATCAAAAGATTTTAAGATGAAGTATGCACCTTATATGTCTTAAATAAAAAAGTTGTGAAAGTGAATGTCCTTTAAATTGAATGGGGTTTTTAATAAATGTAATTAGAGTGTAAGAATTTCCTTGCAAACTTATTAAAGGTTGAGAATGAGAATAAGTAAAAATAGTGTACGAAAAAAAGTTATGAATTTACATTGCTGAATTCGGGGATTTTATTCCTGGATATTTTTTTGATCTGATAACGATTAATGTGTCTGGCAACTCCGGTTAATGCAGTCAAATAAATAAAGAATTTTAACTCAACTATTTTCTTCAAACTTTTTTCTAATTGGTGATTTTTTGATTTGTTGGGGTTAACAAAAAAAGGTATATGGCAAGCCTGGTATCTGGAAAACAAAAGAATACTGTTTAAGCAAATTTATAAAGTATTCAATACTTTATAAATTTGCTTAAACATTTTTCGAGGGTCTTCTCACATTTGCACTCATAACCAGTGTTGCCAGGTTTGCCGAGCATAAAAACGACAAATTTTCTAGAAAAATCGTCAAAATCGTCATCATATTTTGAAAAATCGTCAAAATAAAATATATTTGTTAGAAGAGGGATAAAGTTTTAATAAAAAATAAAATACAATAATGTTATTCACTTTTTAAATGTTAACGTGTTATCGTTGTAATATAACACGATTTTTGACACTTCTCTTTGGTTTAAACTTCGAAAATCATTATATTTTACAACGATATTCATATTTATAAAATGTTGAAACAATGTGCTCCAGTAGGCTAGTTGGTAGCGTGCTGGCTTTCAGTAGCACAACTTTTTAAATCTTAAATTCTTTTACAAAAGTTGGAAATTCTTTAACAATAAGTCTGTTCGATTACTTTCCCTGTAAAGTTCAGTAAAAACTACTCAGTAACAAAATTACAGAGAGTAGGACAAATTTACAAAAAAGTAAACGAACAGAAAATTTGTAGGCATTATTAAATTAGATAAAATAGCTTGTTTTAAATATTAAAAAAAAAATCAACTGGTCATTATGGAAAAGGAAAAAGTTAATTGAAATTATCGACCAAAAATAATTTAAATGTTTTTTAACTTCTTCCATAGTTAATTATTTAAGATTTTTCACTTTCAATCCATAAACAATTAAAATTTAATTTTTGTTTTTGTTTACTAAAAATACAAGCATATTTTTTTAGTCATATGTTTTTTTCATCTTACAAATTCTTACTGGCAAAAATGTATCCAGTAAAAACTTGTAACTTCTTTGGCATCAAACTGTCACTTTACTATCCCTTTTTACCAGTTTTTACTGAGTATTTGTCTAAAGGAAAACCTTCCAGTAAACACTTGTACAAATTTTTGTGTTATAGAACAAACTTAATGGTATATTTTTTATTTATTAAATTTTGGCACTTTATTTATATTATTAGGCCTGTTTTTTAACCACCGGATTTATTTTTGGATTTATTTTGTTTCATTTAAAGTTGTATATATATCATCTTTCAACATGAAATATATTCGGGCTAGAGATCTGTTTGTTTCGCAAAAAATTTCATGCCTTGTTTTTTAACATAAATTTTTTTTTATTTTTATTTAAATCTAACACCAATTAAATTTTATAAAAATTTAAATAATGTTCTAAACATATAAACACAGAAACTAAATTAAGCTAAGCCCGTAATGAATTTATAAAAAAATAAATGCGGTTTGGATTATTGGGGATTTTTGAATTTTATTCATCGTCTTCTTAGACAGTGTGCAATTAATACTATAATTAATATGCACATATTTTCAATTGTTTGAGATAGGCGTGGTAGAGAAGATTAAGCATACTTTTCTAAAAATCATAACTACATTGTGCATTTTTAATTGAATTAGACTGCGCAGTTTCTGGTAACACAACCTTCATCAGTAATCCTTTTGACAATACTGTAATTATTTGTTATGGTTTTTATTGTTTGATTGCATCTATATGAAATGTTTATTTATTAAATGCAATCCTGACCGTGGCTTAAACCTGCTTTGGATTAAGTTTTATTCAATTCTAGGAATTGCATTTTTGCAAAATTGTATTTCACATCATTATTTGCCAATAAAGGATAGCTTTCAATAAAAAAAACAATGTTTTTTTTAATTTTTAACGAAATAATATACATTTAATAAAAGATCCGGCGATTTTATGAGAATGACAAATAAGTAGATCTTGCTGACATATTAAATTATTGTCAAAAAATCGTCATTTTGGTAGCAAAAGTCGTCAAATAGTCATTTAGTTATTTTGGGTATTAAATATCATCAAAATGACGACAAATCGTCAAACCTGGCAACACTGCATGCGATTGCTACTAAACATACATACATACTGTATTACAAAACAAAACAACAACAACATTTTGTGGGTTTTTTTTTTTGTTTTTAAGTGTTGATCATGACCACGGATGGTAACCGATTCTATGTGGTTATTGGTCAAGTTAACGCTATCTTCTTTTATTTCGGTAACGGTATTTTAGGGGTAACGATACTTCAGTTATTTCGGTAACGGGCTTTTAGCGTTAACGGTATTTTAGCTTTAACGGTATTTTATTTATTTCGCAAACGGTATTTTAGCGGTAACGTTATTTTAGATATTTCGGTAACTTTATTTTAGGGAAAAAGATTTTTCAATTATTTTGGTAACGGCATTTTAAGGGTAACGTTATTTTAGTTATTCAGGTAATGTTAATGCACACCACAATTTTTAACCCCATTATGCCCGAGTTTAAATGACTGGCTGGTTTATGATCATACTTTGGGAATATATATCTATTTAGAGAAGTTTTTTTATTCAGATCTTGTTAGATTATTTCGTTAACGATATTTTAAGGTATTGATATTTTAATTGTATCGGTAACGGTATTTTACGGATAACGGTATTTCAATTATATCGGTAACGGTATTTTAGGGATAACGATAGTCAGTTGAAAGGTGTTAGAATCGGGAACGGTATTTTAGAGATATTGACAGCCATCCCTGATTGCGTATATTCTTGTGTATAAGCATTGAATGTACGTATGTATGTATGTATGATGAAATAAATAGAATAATTTAAAATTTGCTTCAAAATTTTTTGAGGTCTTCCCACATTTTCACTCATAACTTTTGAACGCGTTAACCGATTTTGATCATTTTCACTAGAAAACTGCTCATGACATCAACAAACAATTTGACTGAAAATTAGCAACACCTCTTCTGTATCGGCGGAGTATTTTGTATTTCCACAGACAGACGGACGGACAGACGGACATGGCTATATCGACTTCTCTATTCACGCTGATCAAGAATATATATAGTTTATGGGGTCCCAGAATGTTTTTAAAAGAATTACAAACATTTGACAAAGTGAATATACCCTCCGCACTATGGGATGGAGGGTATAAAAAATAGCCTCTGTGTGCTGAACACGAGCCGCTTTAATGGATTCAGCGATATCTTAATATATATCGTAAAAAATACTGAACATGTCTCCAGATCCGTGCGTAGCAAACCAGCCTAAAATAAAAAGATGGTATCGTAAGTAAAGTATCAACTTTTGCAATGACACACTACGGCACACGTAAACTTAAGTTTGGGTCGTCGAATCCACTGTCAAAATACACAGAAAAAATTATTGTCGAAAAAATTTCAATTAAAGTTTTGTTCGATTAACGTATAATAACAACATAGAAACAAAATCAAAATATTTAAAAAAATATTTTTTTTAATTTTAATAATTTTGTTTTAATTTGTGAGATTTTTTCGAAATTTGGGATTTTTTTTTTTAATTATGTCAATTTTTTTAAATTTTTGATATTTTGAGGATTGTTTTTAAATTTTGACAATTTGTTTTTTTTCAAATCTGGTGGTTTTTTCAAATGTTTTCGATTTGTTTTAAATTGTTTTTAAATTTTTTTTTTTACAATTTTGGTGAATTTTTTTTAAATTTTGTGCTTATATTTTAAGGCAAAGACATCGAAATCACTTATGAAATGACTTTATTTATTGTTTTTTTTTTTTGTCGAAAATCCACTCCAACAATGATAGTCACCCATTAGCAGGCGATGTTTTCTAATGAAATTTGAAGACTCGAACCATACTAACTAACTGGCATTTTCTATTTGATCCAAGTCAAAAATAAATGTTTTTATATTAAGTCTATCAATAACATTGTTACTTCCTAACGAATTCTATTAAATTTTTAAATTTGTCAAATCATTTCGGGGGGAGGGGGACTCTAGCCCCCGCCCCCTAACTACGTGCCGGTAAGCATATAAAATTTGACAGATGTTGAGTACCTTGGTTCTACTTTAGTCTATATGTTCGTTGGTTTAAAACCTAGTAATTATAACTTTGTTTTCTAGTACTTTAATAAAAAAATATTAATAATCATTACAAAACAAAAAACTGTAGTTTTTCATTTTTAGCAGTAAAAAATGAAAAACTACGGTTTTTTGTTTTCTAATTATAAACGGTGCTTAAAAAAATATATAAAAGTGATAGAATTTGTTTCATTAAATTGCACTATATATATATTTATGTTAATGTTTAGCCATATATAATTATATAAAAAAAGATAGAATTATTTTTGATTAAATGTGACATATACACTTACATATAAAATTCTATCACTTTTACATATAATTGTATATTAGTCAAATTGAAATCATATGTATTTTTCCAGTCCCTTGATTTATATTTAAATTTTCATTATTATTTGGAATGTGAAACACAAAAATAGTGCGGAGTTTTAAAGAATTTTATAAAAATATATGCCCATTAGATATACCCATTTTTCGAATCAAATTATATCAGATATCAGAGATAATGTTATGTATGGCATTTTTCGGATCTGCTATGATATGAAGTGATAATAAATTATATATAAGTCTATATAACGATATCGGGACTTTTTTCATCATGTTGCTAGATTTCGGGGTTTGTTCCCAAATTTTGTTGGTCTTGGGACAGAAATTATCAATTATGGACAGGGGATTTTTTTGGTGATTTCAAAATATTTGGGTAATTTTTTGGGGATATTACAAAATTTTGACAAATATTTTTATTTAATAGATTTACGATAAAATCAGTCAATTCAAAGCCTATATGGATATTTCAAAGCGAAATTTTTTAAGAAAATGCAATTTGGGAAAGAATTAATGAAAATTAATAACGGTTGATGATTTGGAAAATGATGATGACAACGATAACAATAGTAATCAAGCCAACCGACAAAAGAAGTCATTTGGTAAGAATTCGTATAAATTTTATAAAAACAAAATTTAACTAAAATGCTTGATAGTTACAAAGGTACCATTAAAACATTGGAAAAGTGGGAACTAAACAATAGCGCAGTAGAAAAGCTTGTTGATTGAGATGGAAATTCCGATTCAAAAGGAGATGAATGTTTTGATGAATATTCCACATTCTGATAGTGGTAATTATGATGGAGAGATAAAGTCAGCTTCTAAGACTGAGTTAAGTACTACTAACGTGACAAACTGTTTTTGATCAAAACGCGGAACTTTGCAGGTAAAAAATCGTTGTTTTAGTTCAAAAAGCGGGATTTTTAGAATGTATTGACATAAATTACGCAATAAAATAAATTCGAATTTTTTTAATTTAAATCGCTCAAGTATTACTTAATTTTCTTTTAATTATAAAAAAAAAAATCACTTTCGGCACACCTAATAAATACACTCAAAAAAATAAGTTTTTGTTATACTTATTCAGTACTTAACTGTTTTATACTAATGCTTTACTAATATACTAATGTTTTACTAATTAATTTTGCTAAAAAAAATTGTGCTGATAAGCAGATGTCGCGGCATGTCATAGCATAAGTTGGTTTCATTGCGAACGGACGTGTTTTATAATTTGCTCGTAAAAACGTTAAAAAACTGTGTATTTGAAGTGCCGAAATATAAATTCAAAAATATTAAAAAACTTGTTTCAATTTTCTGAATCTAAACATTGTATTAAAATACAAAAACATAGTGCAAAAGTCATTAAATCTTAAAATTTAACCAAAAAATTAATAGTAGCGAACTTATAAAAAACCATAATAAATAAAAGAGAACTTAATATGGCTCCTAGTGAGAAACAAATAACATTTGCGAAGTTTGCAAAGTTGCGGCGAAACCGAAGGCCTTTATAACATGTAATAATTGTAACCTTAACTTTCACTTTCCCCTTGCTCGTCTGTGTCTGAAATCGGTTACTCAAAAATGAGTAAGGAAGAGAAAAGTAATTGGAAATGCCATTTCTGCCTACAACGATGCAAATCCCCAAACACCTTGTATCAACACGTAATTTATACTGATAAAAACCAGCAAAAACATTCCCGTGATGATGATGCCGAAGATAATGAAAACGCGAAGAGATTTAAAGAGACGTTATCTTTAGCCTCGGTAAATGCAAAAATTGGCTCTTTTCAGGCAGATGTTACAACAAAAATCAATACAATGCAAACAACGATGGAACAAATTGCCGAAAACATGACTTCTATGAGTAATCATATTAGAGGCGAATTACAAACAACACTCTCAACAATAACTACCTCTTTAGCAACGTTAGTTACTCAGGTCAACGAACTGAACATCAAAGATCAAAAAAGGGAAAGCCAAATAAATGCAATGGACTCTCGCATTAATAAATAAGAACAACAACTAATAAATAGAAATATTGAAATTAAAAATATACCCGATACTTCGTTGAATGCTCTTGATGTTATGAAAAAGATTGCTGCTTCATTAGACGTCGACATTAGCGACTATGATATTAGCAATGCATATCGATTAAAAAATAAAGAAAAAGTCATTGTGGAATTCTCTTCGTTAAATAAAAAACGTGAATTGACGAATAAAATTAAACGACATAGAGTGGATGCAAATATATTAAAAGAAGGAAACAGTGATTTTATATATACAGTACTTTTCGTTTACAGTCACATCGCTTATAGTCCATTTAGCGATATAGTCCATTTTTACACTTTTACTGTCATCTAAAATCAAATTGCATACAAAATATTTAGGATATAGTCCATTCACGATATAATCACATTTGGCTTATATGCCACTAAACTCTGGCTACTAAAAGTAAATTTATATGCAAATAATTTAAGTTATAGTCACAATACAGAAAATTTCTAATATAATTGTAAAATCTTGAATTTTTTTCGGTTTAAAATTATTTAAAAATTTAAGAGGCTAAAATAAAAATTGGAACAAGGAAACTGAGCTGAATCGTTTTAAACATCGTTTTTATGTTCCAAATTTTCCACCTGTTATAATAATAAATAAATTGCATATAGTCAAATTTTATGATGACTATATCACAATTTATTTATAGGCAACAAAATGGCATATAAAAAAACTAGCGATATAGTCACATTAGCGATATAGTCCACAACTTGTGTGCAACTAAGAGATGTGACTATAAGCGAAAAGTACTGTATAAACGATGAGCTCACGCCCTACAACCAGCGACTACTATGGTCAGTCAAGACAAAGGCCACAGAGTCTAAGTGGAGTTTTGTATGGGTTCGTGGTGGTAATATTTTCGCGCGTAAAAATGAACATTCAAGTGCTATCCTTATTAAAAATACAGCTGATATTGAAACAATTACAATTTAATTCAAATCCTTATTAAACACTTTTATATCCCAAATCAATTAAAAAATATATAAACAAAAAAAAAAAAAAAAAAAACTATAAATATTTATTGGTTTTTCTTATTTTTATGTTATGATAAAATGAATAACATTATTAATCAAACACTAGATAGTTTTAATCTAATAAATGCAAAATGCTTAAGTTATCCTCTATCTTTAGCATACATGAATATTCGTTCACTACATACTGGTTTCGTTCCTTTCTTAGCCACAATACACAACATAATTAGTAAAGTTAACTTCATAATACTTGTTGAGACGGACATATCAAATAACGAAAATAATCTCTACAATATAAACGGGTTCAATGCTGTTTTTAAAAATAGGGAGGGTAAAGGAGGAGGTATAGTTGTATATGTAAGAGAGACTATTACCTTTAATAACATCTCACTAAATACCGAACATTTTGAATCAATACGAATTGATTTCCAAATTAATAACAAAACTACATCTCTTCTCTCGATTTATCGTCCCCCGAGTGAGAATATAAACCGGTTTGTTTTGGAGATTGATAAAACAATTAACGACATAAACAAAAAAACAAGAAGTTTTTATTGTTGGTGATATGAATATTGATATTCTTAAAAAGGAACTATGCCACAACAAAATACTTAGATATGATTATGTCAAATGGATTACAGTGCACAGTGAACGAAATAACAAGAAAAGATGTTAGAAATAACGCAAAATATATAACACCAATAATAACCACTCTAATCAACTCCAGCCTGGATAATGCAATCATTCCAAAACTTTTAAAGACGTCTGTAATAAGACCAATATATAAATCTGGTAACAAATCAGACTGTAACAACTACAGGCCAATCTCAATACTTTCTGTCATTGAAAAAGTCATTGAGCAAATAATTGTGCGTAGACTTACCCCTTTTTTAGAAAAATATAGAATAATAAATAAAAATCAATACGGCTTTCAAAAGGGTAAAAGCATAAACGAACTGATGGGAAATTTCTCTAACTTTATCAACAGCTGTCTTACTAAAAAACATCATTGCTTGGCATTGTTCATAGATTTTAGTAAAGCTTTTGATACTCTGCCACACAAGAACTTAATCGAAACTTTAGAAAGAAATGGTATACGAGGAAACTGCTTAAATTGGTTTAAAGACTATCTGCATTGCAGAACATATCGAGTCAAAATAAAAAACAATATGAGTGATGAAATGTCTCTAAATCAGGGAGTACCACAAGGATCAAAACTTGGCCCAATATTATATATTATATATGCTAATGAAATGATTTCCTTGTTAAAAAATAGTAAAACCTTTGCCTATGCTGACGATACAGCTATCATAGTCGAGCACAAAAACGTTGATGAAGCAGTAACGATTATGCAAAACCAACTAAATTCGGTAGCTAAATGGTGCCATGACAATGGACTCATAATAAATGCCACAAAAACTAAAATCATGCACATCAAACCACCTCATCTTACTCCAAAAAGCATAACAATAAAATTCCACAACACAAATTGCCTACACACAAATATAAACCAAAATAACAACACTAACGATACATGTACAACGATCATAGAACAAGTTAACACCTACAAGTATCTAGGAATATACGTAGATGAAAACTTCAATGGAAAACACATATAGAAGACCTAAAGAAAAAGCTTCGGAAAACATCTTACATGCTATACCATCTAAGCAACTGTTCCACGTATAGTGTCTTAAGGCAGGCTTACCTTTCGCTAGCAGAATCGTATATCAGACACGGCATAACTGCATGGGGAAACGCAACATACTGTAAATCACTACAACAAACCCAAAACCGAATATTTAAAATTTTACAAAAAAATCAACGTTACGTGACAACCCACATACGCACATAATAATATACAACTTCACAACAGAAACACCGATCAAAGCACCAACATACGTAGCAACTTTAATACAAATATCTACAACAGCATTAATAACAACATAGAAACAACTGTCATTAACAACATCAACAACAACCCCAGTAGCAACTGCAATAATATCAACAACCGTGTAAACAACCCCTTGGACAACAACACCTATGATGAAAACAACGTCAAACGAAATCTTCAAATGCTCAGCATTGAAAACATTTACTACACCACAGTGCTAAATGAGTTCTACAACGACTCGAGGTTTTTAACCGCAATAAACCATGGACATAATACCAGACTTAGATCAGAGGGCAGATTTAAAGTTGCAAAATTTCACAACAAATACGGAGAAAACACACTCGCAACAACTTTACCAAGGCTCATGAATATGCTTCCAGCTAATTTAATGAACATTAAAAATATCCATAAAAGAAAACATCTTATAAAACAATTTTTCATAAATTCGCAATGAATAAATAAAATGAATTTCAAATATTTTTTTTTTCTTCTGCAGACAAGCCTAATGGCTTCGCGGAACTAGAACTAAGTGAAAATGTACATTTTATTATTAATAAAATCTTAAAATAAAAAAAAAAAAAAAAAAAATGTAGTAGAGAAGAGGAAAATGATACTAAACAGTACAACTCTAATAAGACATATAAAAAAATCAACCATGGAAGACTTTTGTATCTTTTTTTCATACATGAAACAAAATTGAGGATTAAAACAACTTAAATTTTGCGTTGTCACCGGCTTGTGAAAATAATTGTCTATTAATAAAATAAAAGACAAAAGAAAATATTTAAATTTAATATGTATTTCTATAATAAATGTTAATAGATTAATAATCTAGTGTGGCCAAATTGCAAACAAACATATACAGACATGTAGACAGAGTAAAGCGAAAGACAAAGACACACATCTTAGTATGGTTCCTTTTTCATATTGCAAAAAAAGGGTTTTTTTTTTTGTTTATTTTTTTGTTTCGTTTCTATAATTATCTTCGGCAGTTGCGTCCTTAAAAGATAGCATCATTTAGACAACCATTGATGTAAGTAGTTGAAAGAAAATTTTTGTTATATATATTTATTTCTATATATTTTCAGATATTAAATTACTTCATGACATCAATGTGGGAAAATGAAAATTTTTATATTTCGTAATTATTGTAAATTATTTTTAAAAGAATCACAAAAATATGTTTTATGATTTTTAGCAAATATATTAACTAAATTACAATTTTTTGGGTTTTTTCAGTCTACTAAAATTCAGCAAAAAATTTATTAAGTTTTACCAACGCTTTTTTATTTGTAATCTACTAAGTGTTAGCAAAACTTTTGCTGAATCTACTAATTTTGTTGCTAAAAATCAGCTCGCTGATTTTCAACAAAAGATTTTGCTGACATTAGCAATTTTTTTGCTAGCATCCTCCTGACTAAAATTTTGCTGACTCAGCAAAATTTTTTGCTGACTTTAGAAATTTTTTTTTTTGAGTGTACATTTTAGACTTTGATTCGAATTTCGAAATCCTATCACTGGCTCTAAAACTTTATTTCTATCAAAAAGCTCCAAAATTGATAATATGTTGAACGTTTGTAAATATTCTATAAATATTCTATAAATATTCTATTGAGAAAAACTTATATTAAAAAGCGGAATGGTTAAGCAGGTTAGGTACTACCGATTCAGAATTAAACACACCAATGCGACTGATATTTCTTTAGATTTAAGTGATATTTTGCATGAACCCAAATATCTTTCATGCCATGCATGCATACACAGAGAAAAATTTAGCTATTTTCCAACTAAAATCCAGTTACTACGACTCAAATTCGGTTATTGCGAATTTCAGTCGGTTGGTACAATTGAACATTAGTTTTGACAACAAAGTTCGGTTAATTCAACTGAATTTAAGTTGCAACACCCAAAATATTCTGAAATCTAATACAAAGTTGTTACCATTAAAATACACTTTTCAAAAAGCGGGATTTATTGACTGAAACACGGATTTCAAAAAATTCGTAATTTCTTAGTTTGAATCGCTCAAATATTACTTCAAAAATTGAAAGTTTCTTTGAATTATTAAAAAAATCAGTTTTGGCACAACAAATAAATACATTTTAGACTTCGATTCGAATTTTGAAATCCTATTGCTGGCTCCAAAAATTTATTGCTATCAAAAAGCTCCAAAGTTTATAGTATGTTGAATGTTTTTAAGTAGTTTTATTTTTTTGTAAAATTAAAAAAATATATCGAAAAGCTGGATAATCCCGATTCAGAATTAAGCACATAAAATGCGATTGATATTTCTTCAGATTCGGGTTATATAAATTATACAAACTTTAAAATCTATTTTCTTTTACATATTTTTGTCAAAAATTCGTACAGCAGAGAGAAGGGGTTAAAAATAAAAACAATTTCGTACTCATATATGGTCATATCTGATCAAAAATTAAAACATATTGCCCATATATGGAATAATATTTGAATGCACATATGCCCATACAAGGAACCATATATCATCATACATGAAAACACATATGATCATATATGAACGTTTTCAGCTGGGCTGGGAAGTTGAAAATGGGATCGTATATGATTATATTTGCGCTTGCTATCACATGTGGGTCTAGCTGGTCATATATGGTTCAATATATGATCTAAAATTTTACCATATATGTTCGGATCCGAAGTTTGAATTTATATGGTCGTATATGAATATATATATTCATTTATGCTTATATATGATCCATATATTCTCACATATGATCATATACGACCAAATACCCTCAAATTTCAGATCCGAACATATATGTTTATATATGAAACCATATATGGTAATATATTGATCTATATATATGGACATATATAGGAAGTTACATATAATCATACATATATATATATGTATTCACTAGAGTGGTTTTATAAAATCGATCTTCGATTTTTATAGGTCTATATTTTATAGTCTAGGATTGTGTCATTTAGTGTAAAAATGCTATTGTGAAAGTTTTAGCTCAATCGGACTATGCCTTCCCGACCCCATTCAGCCCTAAAGTTTAGAAAACGGAATACAAGGCGAAAAAGTCACTTTTTTTGAGTTTTTATAAAATTTTTTAAATGTCGTAAAAGTTTTTACTCAAGAAGGTAAATTAATCGAAATGAAGATATAATTATGTTTTCAAAAAGGTATAAAAACACAAAATCGGTTTAATACTAGCGTAGTAATAAATAATGCCCCAGACCACTAAGGTGGCCATTATTACTTGACCGAGAAATTCGAGCACACATTTTAAAAATGTTTTAAATTGATTACTGAAATATATTTTTTTTACTTAAAAGACTCAAATTTGTGAGATGTAGAAGAAGTTTTTTTTTTGGATGGCGTTAACCTGTCCTAATGTGATGTCAAAAACGGACATTTTTGGGGTGTTTTTCAAATCTCCAATTTCAAATTTTAAAAAAAATTCTTCAACAAAACCGCAAAAATTGAGATTTGGACTCCAGTGACTTGTTTAAAGCATGTTAGAGATCGAAAATAAAAAAATTTAAAAATATCCCCTGGCACATTTGGGTAGGGCAACGATTTAATTTTTGCAAATTTCGAGGAAATTGTGTTTTTTTTGGTAATTTTTGCCTTATTTGTTGTCATAAAATATTTAAAATCGAAAATTATCTACTTTTGTACCGTTTGTTGTTTTTGTTTATCATCATGACTTAAGGTTGAAAATAAAAAATTTTGGACATCATTAACCCATGTGGACCAGAGGCCCCAGACCCCACACTTATATATTTCAATTTATAAAAAACGTTTAAGATTTTTTTACTACTTTTGAATTTTAATAAACGTGATATAAAATATAATAACACAATATTTAAAGATTCTGTGTCAAAAGTTTTGGACATATTAAACAACGTTAACCCTTGCCGAGCCGCATTAAGGTCAAAGAAGTTACTGCGAGAATTTATACATATTTGAACAAAAAGTTTTTAAATTCTTTTTTTTTACAAACCTGGCTTAGACCAGTACTTTAATCTGTTGTGGACCAATTGTCCAGTCCGATGTTTGCTGGGATGAACCAAAACATTCTTTAAACTTTCTGTCTATAGTAATTCCAGTTGTGTTTTTTTTATGTGTTTAATGAACTTAATACTTTTGTTGGTTGGTGCAGTTTAGTTTTTCATTGTTGTTGTTGTTTATTAATAAAATTATATTTGTTTTGTTACGTACTGACACTGGGTTGGCACGTATTTTGTTTCGTTACCAACCAACATTAAAGTATTTAGTATTAAGTTGCAGAATTGCATTTTTTTGTAATGCAATTCTTTAGTAGGTCGTTGTCTTGGCCAGATTTTTTGTATTAATTTTTTGATGATGTATAATTTTTCGTATTAATGTTTTATTAATTTTGTTTATATTCTAGGGCCAAGCAACTTCCGTTTAGTATTTAGGTTAAGTATAAAAGAAAGTGGGTGACTTGAAACTGGGTGAGTTACCCACTGAATAAAGTGAAATTAAGAGACAACATTAAATTAATTGTTTTCTATTTTCTTTTAAATCTATTTACAAAAATGTCAGGTAACTCCCCACTTTGGTGCCTTTCGGGCACCGCTTGAGACAGTGCTTGGTAGCACTCAAATATTACCAACTTCTGCTACGTAGGGATTGCTCGACCGCCCGACCAATTTTACGCACTGACAGAACGGTTTCAGATTACATTTTTAATTACTTGGGCCAACAGGGGCCACGTAATAACATTGGCGCAGTCGGTATTTCGAACCAAGATCTAAATAAAGAATAAGCTAAAGCATCTTTTTATTTAATATTTCTAAAGAAAATCGATAAAAAACTTTTATAAATTCGTTGAGAATTAAAAATCAAAAATATAACTGAAATATTGTGAAAAGTAAAAGTTAAGGGATACAAAATATTGGTAAAAATTAATGGTTTTTGTGAACAGGATGTTTGCTCATATTAATGCATAACTTAAAAAGTAGGAATGGGCGTACATTTTTGTGTGAGTTTTGATTAATAAGATAATAGCGTTTTTTTTAAGGAATGTACATACATTCGAACTACAGAGAAGTATATTTTTAGATTACTTCACCGTTTTAAATACACACTCACAGTATATTTTCCAAGTTTACCTATAAAGTTATGCGTAAAGTTTGGTTTCAAATGAAAAATTTATTAATAGGAATATGGTTTTCAACTTTTTATATCGGTAGTTTTAAGAACAGACTATAGAAGTATGTGTACTTTCGTTAGTAATTAAATATTGGCAGTTAGTTTTAAAATGTCCATGTCCAATATTTCGGAAATCACTTTTTAACCAAAACAGTTTGTATATATACAATATTATTTCAATTGAATTTATAATAAACTCAAACACAATCATTACAAACATACAAACAAATACAGACATTAGCTGTGTGTGTATGTACGCTGTTTTGTAATCAAAAAAAAGAAAAACTTTTAAATTTCAAAAACAAAGGGAAAAAAAATTGAAGGTTCTTTTAAAAGAATTTCTGTTTTGAACAGCGTTAAAAATAAATATCAAAATGGTTTGAATATAATAGAAAATCAGTGATTTTTTTTTTTTTTGTGTTTTCAGTTAATTTAATTGGTATTTTAGGTAGTTTTTTAACGTAATAATATTGTGAGTGCAGTTTCACTGTAGCAGTTATTATTTTCTTTTAAAGTATTGTCTAATTCATTAAAATTCTTTATATGAACCAACGAGTAACTGATAGTAAAAATTAAAGGGAAACTGTTGTTTTTAATAATTTGGGATGGTTTCATATTTGGTTAAAATTATTTTATAGAATTGAATGGAATCTTTCATTTGTACTGATTTTGAGGTTTTTCTTTTTAATGGTTAAAAATAAATGAAGAAAGTATTTGATTTAAAAGAAAAGTGGGTAGGCCGTTTTTAACTATATGTTTAGTAGTTTTAAAGGGCATATTCCTTTGGGTGTGAATTGAGAATTCAATTTTTGTATTTTGGCGGTAATTAAAGTAAGGTTTTAACAGCTCGTTACTTTTCGTTAACTTATTAACTATTTTTGACAATAGTATTTCTTTCTTTTGCCACAAGACAACAATTGGGAATAATGATTGGGAAATCTTTTGGAGTGGCTATTTAAAAATTGATGCCAAAATTCATAAAATTATTGGTTTAGGCAGTTTTTATCGTTTTTAGTTAATTAGTATCGGGGGCACGCAGGTGCTTGGAAGTTTTAGTTCTGCATGGAAGCGGTACAACTGGAATTGGAACACGCGAACCAATTGATTTGCGAATTTAGGAAGAAAACGGATCACTTTATCGCTAAACTCTGGGAGGAAATACGATTTATTTGTGGTGGTCAGGAACCATATCAATTAATTAAGGCTAAGGTCAAAGGGACTTGGAAGGTTACTAGGTTAGAGGAAGCAGATCTAGTATTAGAAGAGCTGTGTCTATTAGTAAACGCAAAGGAGGAGTCTGGCGAATTGAAGATTAGGGAGTTGGAATCGGAGTTAGAGGCGTTAAAGAGGCATAACGAAGCCCTTAAGAAGGAGATCCAGGAGAACTTAGCAGAGGCCGAACGATTGGATAAGGAGAACGAGGATTTGAGGAAATCTATTTCACTAGGGGGTTCACCTAGAACTATAAGGAAGTTGTGTTTCGGGGATTTGCAGCAGGCAACGAATCGGGTGGTGGAACTACAGGCTCAGTTGAGATTAGCAACTCTCACAACAAGAGGATCTTTTTCACAAACAACCGGGAGTATCAGCGGCAGGCAAAAAAATGTCTTCGTCAGATATTCTAAAGACGGTGCAGGCGTTAGTACCAACGTTCGGTGGAGAACAATCGCCAAATCTCCAGATGGAGGTGTATAAATTTGTGGATGGCTGCAAGTTGGCAGCAAAGGGGGTACCCCTAGAGGGTATGGGGGACTTCTTGGATATTATCAAACAGAGGTTATATGGAGACGCGTATCAGTTGGTAAGGTTGCGAACATTCGCTTCGGTGGATGAATTCACGGGCATAATAAAAACCACTTATTTGAGGGCTAGATCATTGGACTCGGTGTTGCGGGAGCTATATGAAGCCACGCAAAAGAGGGATGAGGACATTCGACAATTTGCGAGGAGACTCCAAACCTTATCAGCTACGGCAGATACGATTCTGTGTGATATGTACAAAGGTAGAACAGACGAGATAATGAGATTAGAGATACAAAAGAAGTTGAAGGCTTCATTTACGTCTGGCCTTAGGGATTCCATGCTGCGGGGAAGGATGTTGGCAAGTACGGCCACAAACTTGGATGACTTGTTGGGGGAGGCATTAGAGGCGCAGAGCATGTTGTGGAGGGGTGAGGACCCTCCATTGGGTAAAGTATGCTTCCATGAAGCATGTGGGATATTGCCAACAGCAAGGTCAGATGAAGGAAGCGGAGGGGCTCGGAAGGAGGAAGATTCAGTGGGCAGTCTGATCGCTGTGGTTGAAAAATTTTTGAAGAAAGGGGAGGCAGGAAAATCTGCAAGTTCGACAATAGGGAATTCTACAAAGAGTACAGGTCAAGTTTTCAAGGGGAATTGCTCTTTCTGTAGCAAACCAGGACATACAAGGGACGTGTGCTGGCAGAGGAAGAACACGCCGTACTGTGTTGAGTGCCAGAGCTATGGTCATGAGCAAGGACCTACATGCAAGAGAACGGGAAACAATGAGAGATCAGCCAGGGTGCCAAGGGTCATTAACTGCTATAATTGTGGAAGACCAGGACATATGCGGGCTGATTGCAGACAGGCATCTAATGCCTCGGGAAACGGTCGGGACCACCAGCTCAACCAGGCGAATTAATACAAGGAGGTGCGTCAGTGGCAGAGGGGGGGAATGAAGGAGAAATGAATACGGGGGGAGTTTCCTCAGGATCTGTTTCATTGAATGACGTGTTTGTGAGACTGCCGTATGCGGGGGCGAGAAATGGAAGTGTCCTTTTAATGGTGGACACGGGTGCAGATACTAGTCTGTTAAAGGAGGGCAGTCTTAAAAGAGGTATTAATATGGATGGGGGTGGTGGTAAAGGATTTGAGTGGAGCATTCGGGGGGGTTACTCGAACAAAGGGAGTAATTGATATAACATATGAAGGATTGAAATTTGAGGTACATTGTGTGGAGAAGGGAGGTTGTCTGCCCGGGGATGGTCTGTTAGGCAGGGACAACTTATGGGGACGAGCGATAGTCGATTCAATTAGTCGAACAATGATTATCGACTCAGACGGGAAAAGGTGGGTTTTCCCCCTTTTGTGTAAGACTGAGACGCTGGCTCGGGAGATACAGGCGGTGGAGGAAGTTATGGTGGCCAGGGCGAAGGCAATGACTATTGTGGCGGTGAGGTTGGGCACGAAACATCCCACAGTGGTGATCAACAAACAACAGCTAGCCCCGGGAGTATATCTTGGGGCTACGGTGACGAACGTAAGAAATGGGAGGATAAGAGTACCTATTCTAAATTCAACGGAGGAGGATTTCGTGTTAAAGGAAGATTTTAGGCCAGGTTTTAGTAGTTTTCTTAACTTTAGAGAACCAGCAGAGGGTCTTGTGAGCCACATACGGGAGATGGATGTCAAAGGGAGAATAGGCAGGATCGTCGATGGGATTAAAAACGGATTCGGAGTTGAACCCAGAGGAGAAGGCATCAGTTGAATCTGTTTGTGCGGCATATCACGATGTGTTTGGTTGGAAGGTGACAAGCTCTCGTGCACTAGTGTGGTCCGGCACAAAATTCCAGTACGACAGGGGCAGCAGCCTATAAATCAGAAACAATATAGATTGCCTCAGATGCATCGTGAGGAAATAAATCGGCAAGTTAAGCAGCTGGAGGAGGATGGAATAATTTCTCACAGTGTATCACCTTGGAATTCACCGCTGCTGTTAGTTCCGAAAAAGGCATTGAAAAAAAGGAATAAAGAATTGGCGATTGGTGGTTGATTTCCGCAAGTTGAATGATGCTACGCTAAAACAGGTATTTCCGATACCCAGAATGGATGAAATATTGGACCAGCTGGGTAGTAGCAGGTATTTCTCAACATTGGATTTAGCCAGTGGGTATCATCAGGTGGAGATGGATGCTGAGGACCGGGAGAAAACAGCATTTAGTACTGGGTTAGGGCATTTTGAGTTTAACCGAATGCCGTTCGGACTTACGGGGGCACCAGCAACCTTTCAGAGATTGATGAACCATGTATTGACGGGGCTCCAAGGAATTGAGTGTTTCGTTTATCTGGATGACATTGTGGTATACGGAGGAAATCTGGCGGAGCATGAAGCACGACTATGCAAGGTACTACAGCTGTTAAGAGAGAATAATCTGAAGGTAAAAACGGAGAAATGCAATTTTATGCGACGCGAGATAGTGTACTTAGGTCACAAATGTTCTGCGGACGGAGCATTGCCGGATCCAGAGAAAGTGAAATGTGTGAGAGATTTTCCTGCTCCTAGGAATAGGAAAGAGATACAATCGTTTTTGGGTTTGGTGAATTATTATCGGAAATTTATTACCGGAACAGCAGAAATTGCATTACCTATCAATAAATTGTTGAGAAAGGACACGAAGTTTGAATGGACACAGGAGTGCCAGGGGGCATTTGAGAAGCTGAAGGAGGCAATATTATCACCACCTGTATTGGCATATCCTGATTTTACAAAGCAATTCTTACTAACGACAGATGCGAGCGGAGGGGCCATAGGGGCGGTTCTTTTCCCAGGGGGGAAAGTGGCGAGGACCGACCAATTGCCTTTGCGAGTCGCGCTCTGAAGGATGCGGAGACACGATATTCGACAATCGAGAAGGAATTTCTGGCTATTGTCTGGGCGGTAACGAGTTTCAGGCCATATCTCTTGGGGAGGCATTTCAAGATATTTACGGATCATCAACCATTAAGAGGTATTGCGAACTTAAAGGACCAAACTTCCAGACTCGCAAGGTTTCGGCATAAGCTGTCGGAATACGATTTCGAAATCTGGTATAAGCCGGGGAAGAAGAATCAAAATGCGGACGCACTGAGTAGGATACCATACGCAACCGAGGAGGTGTTGGCGGTTCAGACCAGGTCTGCGTCAAGGGTATCGGGGGAAGGGCAAGTCAGGCGGAATCCAGCCACGGCAGTGGAGGGAACCAATTCCGAGGATTTGGGGCAGGAGGAGGTAGATAAATCAGGAGTGGGGAACGTGGATAAGTTAACAGACCCGAAGGAAATAAAGTCGGTGTTAAAAGACTTCCATGACGGGCCGTTGGGAGGTCATTTGGGTTGGCACAAAACTCTGGAGAGAATTAGGAGACAATTCAGTTGGAAGGGGATGTATGGTGACGATAGCGGATGTGAATATCTATCAGAGGGAGTGGACGATAATTACGGAGTTCCAGCCTACAGATGTGACCAGATTAGTGTCCGTGGCGGAGGAGCTCATAGAACAGGAGGAATTGATGTGTGCTAAGGCAGGGAATAGGCTGGCGAAGCGTTGCATTATTCCTTATGCGGAGACCAAGGCGGTTGTGGAATTGTTGAGAAAAGGTCAGGAGGCGGTATGGGCGGTGTCTCGGAGGAGAGGCAAGCGGGCATTGGATTTCGTGGGGGAAGCGTTGCATTGGGCGTTCGGGGTTATGGACGAGAAGAGTGCGCGCTCAATCGTGGAGAAGGTCGAGGGGGTGCAGGATGGCGAGGTCAAAACCTATGAGCTTCTTGATAAGGAAGTGACGGTGGTTAGGAGGGCGTATGATCGATTGACTGGTCCTTTGGAATCAATAACGCGAGAGGTGGAGGACATGCGCAAGTTTCTCACCTGGTCGTCGCAGGGGGAGAGCCGGCTTCTACAGGCGGAGAGATCTAGGGTGATATCTCTGGAGTTTAGGGTCGACATGCTGGAGCGGTTATCGCGGATAAGTGCGAGCCTGCTAGAGGCCCAGGGAATTCAGCAATCGGAACTGGCGATATTGGATGATTTGAGGAAGGGAAGTCTGCACCCCCGGGTACTGTCGGATGGGGAGTTGGGAAATTTATTGACGACATTACCGGAGAGTGGGGGAAGGAATTGGGTTGCTGCGAATTGGGGCCAGGCGTTGCGTATAGCGAAAGTACGGGCGTTTCCCGCTGGTCAGGGGGTGAGAGTCATTGTCAGGGTTCCGATGCCTGAGGAAGGCGGGTTCGAATTAAATGCCATTTACGCGGTGCCCATGAAGCTCGGAGCGGGTTGGGAGGGCATGGTGGACTTGTCTACTGAGTATTTGGCAGTCTCGGCGGAAGGTAACCGGGTGCTAGGGTTTTCGAGGGACGACGTGGCTGAGTGTAAGTCCGTGGGTGTTGAGGGAAGTCAAAATAGGAAAATATGTCCGATACCCAGGATAGTAGGTATGAGCGACGGGGTGTCTTGCGAAGAGAGTGTGTTTCGGCAATTTCCGAATGCGACATCGGCGTGTCAATTTTGGGCTACACCTCGCGCGTCGGATTTGCTGATTAGGACCCACAGTGAGGGGAGGTGGATTTTTCGCTTAACTAAAAGCGAACTGTTCACGGTCTCTTGTGGTGGCGGGTTCTGGTTATCCCGGTTGGAGGGATTTGGTCAGATCGATCTGGAGGAGGGATGTTCGATGATTGGGGCAAGGGTGAACATTACGCACCAAGCAACGATGTTGTCTGCAGCCGAGATTGGACCGTTTCGTGTAGGGGTGTCCGCGGCCTTTGACCAGTTGGAGGAATATAGAGCGGTGTTGGGAGGGGAAGATGTGAACATAACGGGGCCGTTGCCGGTGCGGTTGACTAGTCATGATTCCTTACACGCGGAATTGGAGGGCGGCCGGCAGGAGTTAGGGGATTTGGCGGGGAAAGTGAGCCGTCAAAGGGAGCTGGCCCTTCTTAGGCGTGGGCAAGGTCGGTTGGAGGCTATCGGGTACTCCGTGGCGGGACTGTTTGGAATAGTGGTGATGGTTGGCCTCTTGGGGGTTTGGATGGGTCGGTCGCGAGGAGGTCGAAGGCAAGGAGGGTCTGGGGACCAGTCCGGGACAGTGGCTATTTCGGGTCCGATTATAATGCCCGAAGTGTCGTTGGCAGAAAGGGCGAGGGGTCCAGAGGACAAGGGCGGTAGACGGGTTAGACGGGTGTCCTTCAATGTTTGAGAAGGATTGGCAGTGTGGTCGCGAGGACCATCAATGACTGCTATCAGTAAGCATTAATGGTCTTTCCCACAAGATTGAAGTTAAAAAAAAAAAAAAAAAATAAAAAATAGAAAAAAAAAAAAACAACAAAAACAGCGGGGAAAAAATTGTATATTAACGATAAAGAAAGATAAAGGCTGACCCCAAGAGGAAAAAAAAAAAAAAAAAAAAAAAAAAAAAAAAAAAAAAAAAAAAAAATTGGATAATAATATATAAAAGAGGGAAAAAAAAATATAAGGAAAAAAAGGAGAATAAAAAAAAATTGAGGCTGTTATAGAAAAGAGGGTGAAGGCCCCAACCTAAGTATAAGATATAGTTTAATTGTAGGCTAAGATCTATATAAGGTAGTTAGTTAGCGTAGTATAGAACAGTAGTACAGAATGTAGTATAGAATGTTTTGGTGAGTGAGTAGCGGACCAGCAGGGGGGAGTTTGTTCGTTGGATGCGGTTGGTCGGAGTTGCAGGAGAGTTGACGCTCAGCAAGATGTGACTATGATCATCGATCTTGGAGTATGTAACGGAAGCTTGAGGGGACTGTGGTAAATGGCTGGTTGTCCGGTACGGTATGTGTCCCACTGAAGGCCACCAAGACCATGAAGTCGAGGACTTCGTATGGTGTCAACGGAATTTATATGAGGAAGATCAGTCGAGCATCCTAGGCATGTATCAAATGTAGGACGAGGCTCAAGTATTTGGCGCAGTTTTCTGTTACAATGTTTCACGGTATAAGCCAAAAAAGGGGGGTCAGATGAATGTTGACCTTGCAATCTGGTGTTTCGCAGCTTCTGAAATATGCTTGGCATCAGGTCGGTGTATGGAGTAATAGGCCGAGTGGCAGTAATTGGGCCGTGAATTTTTGACGCCGCATACATTATATTTATGTGCGGCCGTATTTATTTTTTTTTTTGAGCTCAGCATACCGAATATTGGTATGGGAGGAGGTGCTAATGCGGACTTGTAATGCGGCATTGAATCACCAGGAAATGGAATCAAGTCCGAGCCATTTATGGGGTCTAAGTAAAACATCTAGCTGAACGAGGCTTGTGACAATAACGATGCGTGCATCGTTTCTGCAAAGAGGGGAGGAATGTTGTGGACCAATTGTCCAGTCCGATGTTTGCTGGGATGAACCAAAACATTCTTTAAACTTTCTGTCTATAGTAATTCCAGTTGTGTTTTTTTTATGTGTTTAATGAACTTAATACTTTTGTTGGTTGGTGCAGTTTAGTTTTTCATTGTTGTTGTTGTTTATTAATAAAATTATATTTGTTTTGTTTACGTACTGACACTGGGTTGGCACGTATTTTGTTTCGTTACCAACCAACATTAAAGTATTTAGTATTAAGTTGCAGAATTGCATTTTTTTGTAATGCAATTCTTTAGTAGGTCGTTGTCTTGGCCAGATTTTTTGTATTAATTTTTTGATGATGTATAATTTTTCGTATTAATGTTTTATTAATTTTTGTTTATATTCTAGGGCCAAGCAACTTCCGTTTAGTATTTAGGTTAAGTATAAAAGAAAGTGGGTGACTTGAAACTGGGTGAGTTACCCACTGAATAAAGTGAAATTAAGAGACAACATTAAATTAATTGTTTTCTATTTTCTTTTAAATCTATTTACAAAAATGTCAGGTAACTCCCCACTTTGGTGCCTTTCGGGCACCGCTTGAGACAGTGCTTGGTAGCACTCAAATATTACCAACTTCTGCTACGTAGGGATTGCTCGACCGCCCGACCAATTTTACGCACTGACAGAACGGTTTCAGATTACATTTTTAATTACTTGGGCCAACAGGGGCCACGTAATAACAAATCATTTAACATATAATTTGGACTAAATTAACCCTTAGATGCTCTTGGTGTCAAAAAGACCCATAGTTGAAAAAACTTTAAAAATATGGTGTGTATTGTTATAATGATTTAATTAGATAAACGTTCTTTATGATTCTTATATTTATTATAATATTGAATCTATAAGGTTTAATTGAGCTCTTTATACAGTTTTTTGTAATTTATTGTTCAACTTATCTAAAACTTTCCATACTGCTTCACCAAGACTTATTTTACTATTTGCATACAAGGCATAAACGGTGTTTTGGTTCAACTGAGTTCTGAATCGGTAGTACCTAACCTGACTAATGATCCCGCTTTTGGCGTTACTATCACGCTTTTCAATATAATTTTTTCCCAAAAGATTTTTTATAAAAAATAAAATGTTTTAAAAACGTTCAACATATTATAAATTTTGGATCTTTTTGATTGAAATAAAGTTTAAGAGCCAGTGATAGGATTTCGAAATTCGAATCAAAGTCTAAAATGTATTCATTTGCAGTGCTAAAAGTGATTTTTTTATAATTAAAAATCAGGCTTTTTGCACCAAAATCCAGATTTTTGCCTGAGGAGTACCGCTTTTTGATTAAAACCAGGGGGTCACATTAGAATCTAAATATTTATATTCATCTAAACATTCATCTTCATTAGTATCCAAATTTCCATCAATATAAATCTCTTCATCACCATCGACCATTAATTGTCATCATAGGAATCAACAAGCTTTTATATTGCGCTATTGTTTAGTTTCCCTCCCACCTTTCCAATGTTTTTAGTGGAAACTTTGTAAAAATCAAACACAAGCATTTTAGTTCAAGTTTTTTTTTTTATAAAATTCATGAAGTACACAGAAAAAACTAAAAATGGGTTTCAATTAAAAAATTTATTGAATCAATTTGGGACAGTCCCCAAAGTAAGCAAATGTCCCTAAACTATGCGGGGGAACGAATTTACGATATTTTTTATATTTTACAATATTGTGCCTTTATACAACAATGTACTTGGTAACTACAAAATCTGCAGAGGACAAACAACAACTTTTTCCCGTCTGGTGTTTTATTTACAATTATTTTGGTGTTTTGCAGTAAGAAACATTTGTTTACTTTAAAATCTATACTTTGATTGGTGTTTTTATTTTGGTGGCGCTTCGCTAACAAACAGCTGATCTAAATAAAGTCAAGGGTTGCCAGATTTTATTTTTTTATTGCATAAGTGGAGATTATGCCTAATTGTGTAATTTAAAAAACCGATGAATAATAAACGTACAATAGAAGTTACATCGCCTGATTACACTGGAAATAATAATAGTAAAAAACATTTGCCTTGTCAAAATATGGCTGTAAACAATCAAACACCCACCCAAGACGTTTTCTCGTGGAATAGGTTTAGTGACCTTTTAGATGATAAGCTGAAAGATGTTGCTAGGAAGACAGACCTAGTAGCGATCCAATCAGATGTCCAGGAATTGAAAGAAGAGAATTTAAGATTAAAGAATGATATAAAAAAGCTCACATCCCGTCTGGAGTATATCGACCGTAGATCTCGTGCTTCAAATGTTGTTGTTGCTGGTTTGAAATGTAAAAATGTACAAACTGCCAGAGAAAAATTTGCAAAACTATGTAGTGATGTACTTAAAGTCAACGTTGATGTGGTGTCATCTCGCATGATATCTTCAGGAAAATCGTTTTTGTTCAGCTTAGGATCGAGTTCGCAGGCTTACAACGTCGTTGCTGCTAAGGGTAATTTAAAAGATCAAGAGGTCTTCATACAAAAAGATTACACTAAAGATGAACAAAAAGTACGATATAATTTGAGACAATTAAGCAAAAATATTACAAAAGTTAACGAATCTGTTAAAGTCAGGCTTGGTGAGTTTTGTATATTTATTAATATGAAACAAATATACGTGGTCCAGTGGAAAAGTTTGTGCTGATTCTGCTAATGATGCTGACTACTTAAAAAATCTTTTAGCTGAATGTAATTACATGATCGATGTTTGCGTTAATGACAGGATAAATACAGTAGATTCTAATGTTAAAAATGTACATATTTCAAATTCTCAATAGCAATTTAACTTATGCCATTTAGTTTCATATAATGTAGCAAATCTTGAAAAATCATTCAAATTTAGTAAATTTATTACATATATCAATAATATTGATGTATTTGTTCTTTTTGAAACACATATCACAGCTGATAGACAGCACTTGTTTTCGTCATATTTTAATAATTATTTTTTACATTGGATTGCAGCTACGAAAACTCATAGAGCTGGACGTGCTAGTGGCGGTTGTTTATATGGTTTCAGAAAAAATCTTAAAAATACTTATGCTTTTAAATTTTTAAACATCTCCAATAATACGGTATTTAGTGCCAAATTTGAAGGCAATGTGTTTCACTTTATCCCAAGTTATTTAAACTGTACTAATTGGAAGAATGAATTTGAAAAGTTTGAAGAATTTGTACAATAACTAGATCCTACAAATTTCTGTATAGTGGGTGATTTAAATGCGAGAATTGCAAATGAACAAGTTTTAGATGGTAACTTTTTGAAAGATTTACCACATATTAATAAATTTAGATCTTCTAAGGACAAAGAACTAAGTGCGTAAGGCAAAAATTAGATGAATTTGATCGAAAATGTTGGTGGGATTGTCCTTAACGGTAGAACTGGTAACGATGCTCTAGGGAAATACAGCTTTTGTGGGGTTATGGGTAGTTCTGTTATTGATTATTGTATTTGTTCACTTAACTTCCTACATTATGTTGATGATTTCTTTATTGCATTAAAGCCGTTCTCTGACCACATGCCACTATGCTTAAAAATGAAGTCATCATGCCGTGATGTAAATACAAATGAAAATATTACAACTCAAAGACTGCGTTGGAATAGTAAATTTCTGCTAAATACAAAGAAAATCTTTCTTTACTTGCTAGTAGGGTTACCATTCGTACTGTTTTAAACAGTACATGTACTGTTTTTTGAAAAATGTACTGTTTTATTCACAACACCTAAAACAGTACGCAAAAGTACTGTCTTTTTGGATTTGTAATGTTTTTGTACTGTTTTTTTTTTTGTATATTTTACATATTTTCATATAAACAATTTTTTTTGCGTGTACAAAGAATATATATTTTTTTAACCATGTTTTTTTTTTGTGTGTACAATAGTTTTTTATATACATTTTTTGAACCTCCCTGTATTAATTCCACTTCGTTTCTTTGTACATATATAAGTTTGGTTTTCATGACACTGCCCAATGCAAAAAGTAATGGCGTCCAAACTAATAATTTTAGCCAATTTGACGAAATTTAGTCAATTTGATGAAATTTAGTCAATTTTAGTTGTTTAGAGGATGTAAACTTGACGAAATTTTGTTGATTTGAATAAAATTTGTTAAATCTTAAAAAAAATTGACAACATTTCGTTTAAAGATCTACAAAAATCGGTATATTAACTTATTTTAAGTAAATATGTGATGTATTGAAGTAAAAGTTATGTTAACAATAAATACAAAAATGTACGGTTTTTTTTTTGAAAAGTACTGTTTTTTTTTCATCAATGTACTTTTTTCACTTTTCAAATATGGCAAACCTACTTGCTAGTAATGTTGATATTCAGTGTGATGAAATGGTTGATGAATTGGTTGTACGTCAATGTGACAAAATAAAAGTAGCTAATGTTTCTAATGTGAAAAAACGTTTTTTGGAACCTAAGCAGAAGTGGTTTGACTGGAAATGTTCTCGAGCTAGAAATCATATGATAACGAAGCTTAGACGTTATAGAAGAAAGCACAACACTTTAAACAAATCTCGTTATTTTGCATCTAGAGCTTCCTTTCTTAAGATATGTAATGAAAAAAATTGATTTTTATAATAAAAATATAGAGCAATTAAATAAGGTAAAATGTAGCAGTGATTGGTGGAAACTAGCTAAGTCTATGAGATCGCGTTCATATTCAGTAAAAGGTTCATTAAATGCCGATGATTTTCGTTCTCACTTCAGTGCGTTATTGCAAACAAATGCTGATTCCCAGACTATCAGCTGGTCAATGCCATATTTTATTGATTCTGTCCTTGACTCACCCATTGAAATTTGTGAAATTTCTTCCGTTTTAAAAGAACTTAAAGATAGCAAATCACCTGGTCAGGATGGAATCTGTTATGAATTTTATAACAAAACATTCCTACATGAAAAAATTCCGTCCAGTTTTCGAAAATCAATACTTATACCTCTTTTCAAAAAAAGTGACCCTAATCGTCCATCAAACTATCGCGGTTTATCGCTGATTAATACCCTATCCAAAATATTTAATACCATTATTCTAAACCGTATAACGGATTGGATCGATCATAACATGATTTTAAATGAATTTCAAGCCGGATTCAGAAAGAATTATTCAACCGTTGACAACATTTTCAACCTCGCTAATATCGTAAATCTAAACAAAACCAACGACAAAAATACATATGCTTTTTTTGTTGATGAAAATTTATGAAAAGTACAGCAAATTAGGACTTCGAAATAATTGCATAGTCCCAAAAAAATGTTCATTAAATTTACGAAGAAATACTTTATGAAACTAATAAATTTCATGAAAAAAATCGTCACTATTCAAGAAGTTTCATAAACTTTATTAGTTTCATAAATTATTTCTTCGTAAATTTAATGAACATTTTTTGGGACTATGCAATTATTTCGAACTCCTAATTTGCTGTACTTTTCATAAATTAACACAATTATGAAAATTTATGAAAAGTACAGCAAATTAGGATTTCGAAATAATTGCATAGTCCCAAAAAAATGTTCATTAAATTTACGAAGAAATAATTTATGAAGCTAATAAATTTCATGAAAAAAATCGTCACTATTCAAGAAGTTTTCTTTTTTGTTTTCAAAATTAGTTAAATGAAAATGAATATTTTGATATTTGCGGATAAAAATTTTCCTTTTCTTTTTTGTAACTGAATCCTAAACCTAGAATCTTAAAAAATTTGAAAAATTAACAAGAAGCGTTGAGCCATAAAAGAAAAGGATTAAACCATATAATTTTTTGAGATTATAAAATCTAAAAAAAAAAACAAAATCATTATGAGTTCATCTAACGATTCTCATCTGTTCCATTTTCAGGTCCAAATTAAAAGCTCAAAGTGACATAATTAGAAGAAACATTTTTTTCCTGGCCAAAAGCATATACCAAGGAGGCGTATACAGAATTATTTGATAACAATCTTTTCCAAATCCACTACAGACCAGTCAGTCTGCATCTGTGTTGGTGTCGAAGCTAGTTTTCAAGATAAGTAGTACCAAAAACACTTAAAATGGTGTTCTATTTTTCTAATAATTTTTTTCATCGTTTCATGTCCTTTTCTAGTTCATTTTATGCGAACGGTTTACTGACGAATTTTTTTCTTTTTTTTCAGGATCATCGTGCTTATGTTTATGGATTTTTGTTTATTCGGCTTTATAGATTTCTGCATTGATGTTAATTCCAACTGAAGCCATATCTAAACACTGAAGGTTTTCAAGTGAGTTTTGTTAAAAAAAATGTTTCTTTAGTTTTTTTTTCTTTTTTTTTTTATATAAAACAAATTTTTAAAATTTTAAGTGTTGTGCATGTATGGTACCAATTAGTTGGCCATTTAGGTTTTCGATTTCATATATGTTTTTCCCTATAGGCTTGCGGATTCTGCATTTTAACCAAGGTTTGCATAGTTTCACGATAATACCTTTTAAAAATTACTTTGTATAACATTTTTTCTATATACTTCTTGACCTATTTGAAATTGTACTTCTTTGGCCCTTTTGTTGTAGCTTCTCACATTTTTTTCATACGATTCATGTAGTTTTTCTTTGATTTTGTCTTAAATTATTTGCATTTTTGCAGCTTTTGGTAAAACCAAAATTTCACCATTCTATAAAGCACCATTTTTTTTGCAAAAAAGATTGTGCGTGTGTTATCATATTGTAGCCAAATAGCACACAATAAGGTGTTAAACCAGAAGTTGAATGTATTGTTGACCTTAAATAACATTCAACGTTAGATAAATTTTCGTCCCATTTGCTTTGAACATTTTGTAAAAAGCTTCGGATACTGCTCAGAATAGACTGATTTACTCGCTCACTCGCATTTCATTGTGGGGAGTATATGGCTGTTAGCTGTATTCCATACAGGTCATTTAGCTCTTTGAAAGATTCGCTAATAAATTGTTTTGCATTATCGGAATGCAAAATCTAGGGCACTCCGAATTTATGGAATACTTCAGCTGTTAAAAACTTTATTACAGCTTTAGCTGTTGCTCTATGTTGTTTGTTCTATGATCAAGAACAATAAAAATATGGGTGTTTCCGCTTCGGGTTCTTGGGTATGACCCTGAGAAGTCCACGTAAATCTTATGGAATGGCCTTTCAGTTTTAACTTCTTGGCCCATAGTTGGTCTCAGAATCTGTCTACGGTGTTTGTTTTCTTGGCAGCTCTGGAAATTTTTAATAAAATTACGGACATCAGTGGCTAAAGTTGGCCAATAAAGTTATAAATAGTTTTAGTCCGGTTAATTTAGACAATTGAAATAACAAAAATTCCGACAGATCCAAATTTTGGTGGGGACGTTGGGTTTACCCTAAAAAAAAAAGTAAAAATTTTAAATTTCAGGTTTTTTGGATTTTTCTCGAAAACTGTAAGTTTTATCACAAACATACTTTGAATCAACTTTGTAGATCTTAAAATTCTCTATAAAAATGGTCTTTATGACTTTTTCTCTAAGTATCACCGTTCCTGAGATATCACGACTGTAAGAGTCATTTTCTATATAATATGCACACATTTCCACACCACCTGTGAGGTAGTGTACTCGGCGCTTTTTTTAACGTGGTTTCCCCGGTAGGCCTATTCCACAAACCATTATGACGTAATTTTTAGAGACAATACTTATTTAACAGCATGAAGATTATATTGATTTTGGTTATTGAATTTAATTGTCGTTCTGGTTTCTTTTGATATTTCAATCTGATTCATACTCTTCATAGCCAAATTCAACAATCATGTCATGTTCATGGCGTCTGATCTTCTTGTAATACTGAATCTTTGGGCGTTACAATTTTAAGAATGACTTGTTCTAAAAAATATGATAATGATTCAGGAATATCGTTATTTACATCCTCGAACATTATATCAGGTGGCGGGTACATAGTATTATCGAGCACACACGATTCAATATCTTCTCGAAGGATTGTTGCCGCAGCTTTCAAAGTTATCCGGCGTTTTTCTTTTTCATCCAAGTTTTTATTATTAGACCAAGCTTGACTTAAACTGTCTTCGTAATTGTCTACAAAACAGATAAATGTTAATTTTCCAGGCTTCTCTGTAATAATAATTCTACTACCATACTTTAACTTCAATTGTACTTTTATAATTCATTTTGACAAACTTTCTTTAATTCATCTAACGTAAACTGGCAGTCGTCACTACTTTCGATGAATTTAAAAATGTCCTCCATCGCTGAGTTTACAGCCTCGTTTTGAGGAAGCCTAATTTTACCGCCAGTATTAGATCTCAAGAAAGATTTGTAACAACTGTCATGGTATTTAGCATCAGCAGCTATTAAATCATACTCAAAATTAATACGTGCAATGACAGCTGCTGATACGTCATCAGAACGATCTTTAGCTAATTTCAAAAGCGATTCTTTGAAGTTAAATGGTGAAACTTTGTAAATTTTCTTTCGAAGATTCTGCGGTTTCTTTTTCTCAGCCTCTTCATCTGTTTCAACTCCACAAATGTAATCTACAAATAATTGTCAAATGAAAATTCATAAAAAGTTTCATATTTTGATGGAGTTTAAAATAAAAATCTTTAAGAATATAAAAATCTTCAAAAAAAAAAAAAAAAACTCCTTAAAGTACCAAACAGAAAGAGGTCTGCGGGAGCCATAATATCGCTAGCGATCAGTCGGTACGGGGTTCGTGACCTTTCCTATCTAGCCTCGGTACCATTACAAGTCTTTTATATAGACTCCCTATTTAGTAACAAAGACATTACTAATCAAAATTTTAATTTACTCTACTGGTCCTATATAGTCATATCTAACAAAACAAAGCCCCTTATATGACTACGAGAGTACAAAAATTATTTTAAAACAAAATGGTATTGATCGCGATTGCCTACAAAAGTTTGGGTTCCTCAGTTGTTATTGGGAACCTCTGCCTCATGACCCACCCAAACCATGATCCTAGTGGCAAAAATGAACTAAGTTCTAGGATCCCAAAAATAAAGCACTACCCTAACGTTTCAGCCCATATTAGAAAACAAAACAATTTGGATTAGCAATTCATTTTTAGAATTTCAATACTTTATTCAGCTCATAATAATTTTTAGCAACATTTTTTTAAAAATAGTTTTAATCCTAAGTATTAAGTAGAACTGAAGGATTTTTGTCTTAGACTCACTAAAAGTTTAATATATAAATTCAATAAATTTAGCTTAAGGTTTAATTTTAAAGAAATCATTTAAAAGTGCAACATTCGGAAATTTCATTAATGAAAAAATTATTTTATTTTAAATTTTCGAAATAATCTATTCTATTTAGACATTTATTTAAACTTTAACTGTTCTTTATATTGAAAATTTAACCGAAAGAATTTTAAAAGATCAACGATCTAATAAAGAAACAAATCCATGCAACATATTTGACCTGAAATTTCAGTGCATTCAATTTAATATTTTAATTATTATAATTAATCGCCGCCGTTTTTAAACTTATTTCATTAACATCGAAAATTGCAAAATTTATTAAGTTATATAACCATAAAACAAAAAAAATACTTTTAATCAATTTTAAATAAAATTTTCTTTAAACTTTCGAATTTTTCCTATATCGAATAACTATTTGCAACCGTGACGATTAATCGATTTTTTTAACTCATCTGTTACTATTTTATATATATTTTTTTTTTTTATGTAAAGAAAGATTTTTTTACATTTATGAATGAAAAATAAGAGACTATGTTAACGTTAACATTAGTACTCTACTAAAGTTGACAGAGTAATTAGACAAAAATATCAATGAGTAAAGATTTGTGACGTCATTATTCATTGATCTGTTTTTTTACTTGTTTGTAAATTTTTCCTATTTCATTGATTCTTATTTTTTTTTTTGTAATTGTTATATTTTTACTATACGCAAGAATTTACACTTTAGTTAAAGGTTCAGTTTCACTCACCCAACTTAATCCACGATGAACGAAAAGGCCTCCTCGAACTCGATGATAATGTTGATAACACTGCTAGGGAAAAATTAGTTATTTAAAATGATGAATTCTTGAATATACCTTTGATACTTATTGAAAAACTTTAAAACTGTTCATTTACACTAACGATTGACTGTTTCATATTTAGAAGATCATTAGATTTTATTTGTTGATTAGTTTTAGTATTTTATCTGTGATACTAGTTTAAGGAATTCTTTATAGGTTTTAAAATTTTATTTTGTTGTTTTAATTATTAATCAATCATCATTATGATTTTGTTGCTATTTTTGTTTGTTTTAATTTTATGAGATGGAACACTAGGTTAAGAAATTTTATGTAGAAGTAAAAATGTATGTTGTTCGATTAATTATTAATGATTGGTTTTGTTTCGTTAATTAGATTTAGAAATTTATTTGTGATATTAGTTTTCGAAAAATTTATATAGATTTAGGTTTTTAAGTATTTTTTTTTTTTCATTTTAGGTTTTAGTTGCATGATCTTTTTTTTTTTCTTTCATAATTCTTTTTCTCTAATTTTACTCTACTCACTTTTAATTTGCACTTTTTAGATTTTAATAATTTTTTGATAACTAACTTAATTTGACTTAAATTATATATATTTTTTCTTATAAACCGACTATTTCACTTTCTATTTCAATTTTATAATTATAAATTTGTTTTGTTCTTTTCTTTACACTAGTTAATTTTTCTACACATGGTTTCCATCATTTCGATCTGTAAACTAGTGATGTATAAATTTTATAGGTTTGTTGTCGAATTAATTTCTTTTGATTCGGATTATCTAATTTTTTAATTTAATCGAATCTACGTTTAATTATTTTTCATAGAATATTAATGTGAATATTTTTTTTTTTTTTTTAAACGCTGGCTGATTGGGATTTGACTTCACGTTTTAAGTAGACAGTTGTGTGATTTTTCCACAGATTTGAGGGCAAATTTTAACAAGCTTGATGATGTTCACGCATCCGAAGAATATTCGATTTTTGTCTTGGCGATTCACTTTTTCGGGATCTGGTGGTACTATTGCCTGTCCCTGAAGAAGGATTACTTCACGAATTTAATATTTATACTGTGGTTGGGAAAACATGGTTTTATTTTTAAATTTTCTGGAAATTTATTAAATTTTAAAAAAATATTACCTTGTCCTTGGTTGTAGCTTAACTCGGGAGGCTTTAAAATGTCTTTGCAATGTTTTACGTTGCTGATTGCAAAAGATTTTTTTAATTTTATTATTTTAGGAATGTGGCGACTTGTTCACTCGATGAGATCTTCCAGAAAAAGGAAGTACATTTCTCTCATCTTTACCACGTAATCTCGGGAGAATAGGCAACACGAATAGTAGAAGAAATAATCAGAAAAACCATAGTTGATTTTTCTATACTACAATATCAGCGCAAGGTATTGCCATCACCCTATTGATAACGATTAATCGAATATCAACCCGACGAAAAAAGTTATTTATTAAAAGAACACATTCTACTTTTAAATAAGTAAAATAATGTTTGAAAATTATTTTAAAACAATAAAAAACTATAAAAATGCGTTAGAGTAATAAATATTCAATTTAATTCGGTGAATTTTCTTCAATATATTAAGTTATATTAAAATTGTAGCAAATTAAAATAAAAGAAATAAAAATTGAAAATTTATCACAGAAACTTGCAAAAATTATTCGATTTTCAGAAAGTCCATAACACTTGAAAAAGAGGTGTTTATCAAATCGTTCACCACACAAAATAAGCAGTTTTCTTTAAAACAAAAGCTGGATTCACTTACTCGCGCTCTAGTACGAGGTGGACTTACTTTTGAACTAATATGCAATTATTTCGTAATCATAATTTGCTGTACTTTTCATATATTTTCATAATTGTGTTAATTTATATCTGAAAAGGCACATTGACATTGAAATTTTCTGGTTTGTTTACATTTGGTTTTTTTCGTGATACTTACCAGTTATATTTAGTGTCCGGATTGCCTTATGCCCTACTTTTGTTACTCCATGGACTTCATAGGCAAAAGCTGGCTTTGTGACGGCCACTTGTAAATTAAAAAAAAAAACATTTTATTGCATTATAAATGCACAAATAAATTCCACTTTACATTTGTTAATAGTTACTGTGTTTATAATATTCTTGCTCTTCTTCTTGATGTGAAAATGACGGATACTAAAATAATTCCTGTTAAGGAAAATTCATCACTCGAGTGACAGCTGTATGAAGACAGGGTTGTTAAATACACTGCCGCAAAGACGAAGTTTCGTCAAACTGAACACGGTAGTACACTGCCATTTTGTGCTGAGTTTTATATTGAGAAGGTCACATTGGGAACGAAGAGAAGATTGAAAATTGAATATTGAACACGCGGTTTGAAACATAAATTCATATTTTATTTTATTAAACATTAAAATTAACTTCTACATTCCAATAAATGATAACGTAAAGTTGGAACTCCTTGATAATAATCTGGAACGTGGCCAGAATATTAGTTGTCTTAAGAGACACCTTAAAATCATTGGTCATCACATTAATAATTTTTAAATTTTTACTTCGTATTCTCACTATAACTCGGGTAAGAATTCTGAAACCTTGGATACAGCAAAATCTTTGTAAATTTTCCATTCATCCTTGTATTTTAAATTGTTAAATTAAGTTCTAGAAGTTTTTCTAGAATTTCGGTCAACTTGATCATTATAAGAGATTTTTTTTTCTTCAATATCTTCTTTTTTTTGTTGAATTCAAAAAACCCAATAATACTGACGAATAATGGAAAATTTTTTTCGTAAATGAAATTTTCATGATAAGGATATTGTGTATTATGTTGATTTTATTGTGCAATTAGAGGGAAGAAAATTTGCTGTCCATTGTATGGTTAAGAAGCAGATCGAACACTGCACCACCTGGCACTGAATGTCACACTACAAATATCCCGGGGAAACTCCTCCAAGAAAAGGGTTGAGAATACATTAGGACCAATTTAGTCAGTGAGTACAAAAGCCATTTGGTACAAAAGTACTGTATGAAAACCGCAGGGTATGTCACATAACTGAAAACGGTGGAACACCGGATAAGCCCATTGACGAGGAAAATATAGAAATTTATTGAAACTTCGACCTGACTCGAAAAATCACGTGGACCTAACCTCATTTATAATTTTGATCACAAAATCAATCATTATATTATTAATGTTATAAGTAACAGTACTGCAACTAACGGAAAAAGAATATAAGGGAACCTGACTATACGTATTTTGATATTATTTAAAATTTATATTTTACACCAAGTCATATTAGACATAGCCTAACTTTTTATTATATACAAAACTTAACCTAAACTTATTTCTACATAAAACTTAAGTATTTATATATACAAAAAAAAAAAACAAACTAAACCTATCCGTATTTATTTATATAAAACTTAACCTTACTTTACATTATATACATAAAACCAAATCTAAGTTTACACTATATCCCTACAAACTTAGCCTAACTTTATATCAGGGTTCGCCATTTCATTCCACAACTGTGCAAACTAAAATTTCTCTAGAGCACAAGAATGAATGTGAGACACATTCTTGTGCTCTTTTAATTAGTCGTCGATGAGAATGCGACAAGTGTACATGTTCAGCGGATGCCTTAACATTTGTTTTCATGTTTACTAGAGTTGTGTAGTTCGTGAACGACCTAGTTCAATTGAACTAGTCTTTTCTTTGAACTAGTGAGCTGGATTACAATCATCAGCTCTTTTAGGTCTTTCGCTCTTTTCGTTCTTTTGAGTAATAATTCTTTTCTTTATGTTGCTTTTGAGTTTTCTTTAACGTTGCCAGCTCAATTTTTTTTAACGTTTAAAGCAGACGTTATTCATTTCTTCTTTCTTTCGAAAAAATGTTATCTAGTTATTTAAAAATACAATCATTTCTGAAAATTAATAAAAAAAAATCAATTTTGAGTTTATAAAATGTCTGGAAAACGTAAACACAGTGCTATATGGCTTCATTTTACTGAAGATAGTGACCAAAGAGCTAAATGTAAGTACTGCAAACAAGCCTCAGTATTGCTGGAGGTTCTAATGGAAATTTAAGACGACATTTAAGAGTAGTTCATCCGACGACACCAATCGCAATGGAGCGACAAACAACAAATATGGATTTAATAACCACAAATTTGGATGGTGCTTCTTTAGAAAATGAACAGCCTTCAACTAGCAATCAAATCAGGATACAACCACAACAAAGTATAACTCAATTTTTCCGAAGACCTCCAGCAATTCGAAAAGTTGAGCAAATTGATAAACAAGTTTTAAAGTTTATTGCAAAAGGACATCATGCTCTGAGAATTGTAGAAGAACCAGAATTTAAAAAACTAATTGAGGTAGTATCGAATTGTCCAGGATATAATTTGAACACCAGAAAAACCTTATCAAATAATTTGTTACTGAGCACCCACAATGAAATTTTAAATAATGTGAAGGAAAAGATAAAGTTGGCTACAGCTGTTTGTCTAACAACGGATGGTTGGACATCTGAAACTAACTCTAGTTATTTAGCTGTGACAGCACACTATATTGATGAAGATTCAAAGCTCCAATCACATTTAATATCTTGTGATATGTATAGCGAAAGGCACACAGCTGAAAATTTATCAAATTTTTTGAAAAAAGTTATTTCTGATTTTGAAATTCTTAATAAAATTACTGCTGTGGTAAGTGATAACGCACCAAATATTGTTGCAGCCATCCGGCAAGGGCAGTGGAGAAGAATTGGGTGTTTCGCACACTCATTGAATCTGATTGTTCAATCAGCATTGGGAGTAGTTAGCGAAACAGTCGGTAAAATAAAAAGAATTGTGGAATATTTTCACAAAAGTACACAAGGCTTAAAAAAATTACAAGAAACTCAGAGGCAGATGCATCTTCCTGATTTAAAACTGAAACAGGACGTTGTTACACGTTGGAATAGCACCTACGAAATGTTGCAAAGAGCAGTTGTTCTGATGAATGCTATTATATCAACACTTTCGTTGACTCGACCAGAACTTATGTTGCCTTTGGACGAGTGGGATTTAGTTAAGGAGATTGTTCCGATTTTGAAGCCATTCTATGAGGTAACTGTTGAAATTTCCGCAGAAAAAAACGTTACGCTTTCAAAAGTAACAGTCTTATGTAATCTTCTGGAAAGTTATATTTCAAAATGCGTATCATCAAATACAAAAATAAATAATATGCTGGCAATAATCCAAAGAGAATTAATATTGCGTTTTGGAGAGTTCGAAAGGAATTCTCTATACTCAGAAAGCACAATTCTAGACCCGAGATTCAAGAGAAAAGGTTTTAAAAATAATATGTCCTACGATAGTGCCGTAAAAACTCTAAGGCAGAGAATAGCTCTTATAAGACTGCCAAACTCAACAACAACCACTGATAGTGAAATAGAACCTCAGGCCAATTTAAACAACGAGCAGGTTTCTAGTTTATGGAACGACTACGACCATGATTTTATCCACCGTACTGCCAGACAACAACGTTGCTGCTGGTATTAGAGAATTCGATAAGTATTTGAGCGAGGAATACTTGGATAGAAAAAGTGACCCACTAGTTTGGTGGAATGAACGTAAAAAATTTACCCAAGCGTTTACTTGTACGCCTTGAAGCGATTGTGCATAGTAGCTACATCAGTACCATGTGAACGCATTTTTTCGTCCACTGGTCAAATAATTAATGAAAGGCGCACGCTTTTGAAACCAGATAAAGTCTCCAGTTTGGTTTTTTTGCACAATAATATGTAATTTTAGAACACCAATTATTTCAAAATAAGTGTGTTAAGCAATTTATAATTATAAATAATATGGGCTTTTTTAAAAATTCTCGACACCTAGACAATTTTTTTTTTTATTTTATTTTAAGCCATCAATATCGCTTTGTGTGTGGATAAACCGACATTTGATCATGCGAAATCCGTTCGCGTTAATCATTTTTCGTAAACTGCGCAAATTTAACAGCGGTTTAAGTTAAAATTATAAAAAAAATCTTAAAATTACAGTTTTTGTTTAATTTAAAAAAAATAACGCATGTGGATAAAACTCGCAAAGGGCTTTCTGAGTATACCAAAATATTTGTAACAGCTTCAATCCTTTTTAAAATACACTGAAAAAAAATTAAAAAAAAAATATTTTTTTAACGTTTTTGCGTTTAAAAACGAATTTAAAATTGTTAAACATTTCAGAAAATTAGGGCTTATATTAGACATAATTTTCAATATTTTGTGAAAAAACTTTGTGCGTATCGCGAATGGTTTAAAAGATATTACCATTTAAACTTTACAACTCATGATTTTTTCATCATTTTTTATGACGAAAAAACGGGATTTTTTATTTAAATATTAACATTGTACCGATTTTAAGATACATGTTTGGATTCTGAATTACTTATTAACAGGAAATAAAATTCACTTCTTTGCAATTTGTAAAATTAAATATTTTATATTAGGATGCTTTTTGAGGTTATGAAAATGAATAAAACAACTTGCAAGTTTCAAGTAATTTTTTTCGTTTTTCCACTTTTCAATGGCCACCAATTCATTAGGTAAAGACTTTTCAACGTGAAACTTCCATGTCTTTAAAGTATATTCTTCCAAACCCTGTTCAAAGTTTCTCTCAATTCGAAATAAGAGCCATAATGTCGGTTTAAGCAGGTGTTCAGAATTATTAAAATAGCCCATATATTCGTTTAAGGTTTTTTAAACATTGAGGCCCGATTACTGAATGTGCAGTTAAAATTTAACGAACAGTTAAATTTAAATTTTATATGGGAAGCTACAACAAATGTGTAAGTTAAAGTCCCAATTAGTAGCTAACGGGCCATTCAGTAATCGGGCCTGAATATCTCAAACTGAAATTTTCTATAAGACTGAGTTATTTTTATTTTGTTTTTATGTTTCATATATGTTATATTTTTTTTCTTGTTTTTCAGATTGTTATAATATAGTTTTATTAACAATATAATAAAGTTTTTTTGTAACATTGTTTTAAACTATTTTTATTATTTAAAAAAAAAAACTGCACCGATAAAATTTCTCAGTTGCCTCAGTTAAAGAATTCCTCAGTTAAATCCTGAAAAATTCAAATTAACTGAATTAGTTGTCTCTGAGGTTCATTTTATTCCAGATAATTTTGTAAGTTATATATGCAACAAAAAATGTCAATAGCAAAATAATTTAAAATTTTATAATTACGTACCATTTTATGATTTAACAATAATTTTAAATATATTTTAAAGTGTTGAATTATTCTCCGAAAGGAAATTTAATAGAAAGTTTTAGTTACACATTTTGTTTACACATTTTGTTTCGCATTAACTGATTCAGTTCACTTCAAATAGTTCGTGTCGCACAGCTCAATTTAGGAGAAAGAGCTGTTAAACTAGAAGAGCGAACTAGTTCATTCAAAGGAGCTGAACTGTAAAGAGCGATCTTTAGAAAGACCTAAAATGCCCAAGCCTAATGTTTACAGAAAAAAACTTAATGATGACACTCAAAAAAGATTGTATGATCAAAAATGCTTTTATGTTATAAAACATTTAAGGAATGTACGTAATATGTTCTTAAAAGATATTGCGATTATTTTCATACTAATATAAATAATTTAGTAGCTTAATAGTTAGTTATTTACTTATTCATTTATTTTTTTATTTAGTTGGTTATTTATTTATTTACTTATTTATTTAGAAGAAGAAGAAGTTTTTGAAAAGTCACCTTATTTATTTTTTAACCGATTTTCGTAAAACAACAGATTTGTTTTCTTCTTGTAAAGACCTAAAATAACATGCCCTAATGTTATTAAGTTTAACAAGGGAAGTATCTTTGCGCGGACCCTCAGGTCGTAATAAAAATTTTATATGTAATAAACGGGATAAATCTAAAAAACTTTTGTTAAGAAACATAGTTGCTTAATCTAATTTTTAAGCAGGCTTGGGGATGTGAATTACATTTTGTAATTAATTACGTCCTCAAATACTAATTACATGTAATTGTAATTGAGAATTTTGAATTACAATTACATGTAATGTGTAATTCAATATTTTTGAATTAAAATTACAGCTAATTGTAAATGAAAATTCTCAATTACAATTACATGTAATTGTAATTCAAGTTTTTGAATTACACATTACATGTAATTGTAATTCAAAATTCTCAATTACAATCACATGTAATGGGTAATTGAGGACGTAATTAATTACAAAATGTAAATCACATCCCCCAAGCCTGCTTAAAAATTAGATTGCGCAACTGTGTTTCTTAACAAAAGTTTTTTAGTTGTATCCCCTTTATTACATCTCCAATTTTTATTACGATCTGAGGGTCCGCACAAAGATACTTCCGTTGTTAGAGCATGTTATTATTAGGTCTTTACAGGAAGATAACAAATCTGTTGTTTTACGAAAATCGGTTTAAAAAAAAATAAGGCGACTTTTTAAAAACTTATTTTGAGTAAAAAAAAAACCCTTTTCAAATGTACAAAAACAAATATATAAGTAAATAAATATATAAATAAATAAGTTAATAAATAAATAACTAACCAACTAAATAAAAAATAAATAAATGATTAAGTAAATAAATAAATAACTAACTATTAAACTACTAACTAAATTATTTATATAAGTATGAAAACAATCGCAATGTCTTTTAAGAACATATTCCGTACATTCCTTAAATGTTTTATAACATAAAAGGTATTGTATGTTACCAAAAGCATTTTAGATTATACAATATTTTTTGAGTGTAAACATGAAAAAAAATGTTAAGGCATCCGCTGAACATGTACACTTGTCGCAATCTCATCGACGACTAAATGAAAGAGCACAAGAATGTGTGTGAGGTAGAGAAATTTTAGTTTGCACAATTGTGCAATGAAATGGCGACCCCTGCTCTAAAGCATTGCTGTGCATTTCATAGAACAATTGTAAAAGCTCGATTCGCATGTTTTCTTACGGTCTTGCTTTTAGTCGTCACTGAAACAGCGACGAATGAACATGTGTAGCGGATGTATGCCGTTTATTTTTTTATGCACTGAGAAAAATTGGTAGCAATGTATGACAAATATTTTATAATTATAAATGCGTTTGGTAATCTACAATGTCTTATTTGTTATAAAACATTTAAGGGAAATACTTTAATGGTTTTGTAAACGACATTTTCATTCTTTTCATTACAACATAATTACTTTAAATGCAAATGAAAAAGAAAAGCTATTTAATTCAAACAAACAAATTTTTGTTGATAAGTTAACAGAATGGTTGACTAATTTGGAGACCAATTAACCAAAATTTATTAATAAAAAATTAAAAAAGGACAAGCTTAATAAGTTTGGACATAGTTAAACAAGGCAGACCGTTTACTGATGGAAAATTTATAAAACAAATTTTCGAAAAAGTTTTTAAAAAGCTTAATTGCAATTTAAGTTTAATAAAATCCATTCCCTTGTCCCGTTGGACTTTAGTTAGACGTACTATGCCAATGGGGGTTTATGTCGATTCTGTCATTAGACAAACTCTTGAAAACTGTTTTTTTTTTCTTTTTGCTTGGACGAAAGTATTGACATAAACGATCTGTGCCAACTAGTCATTTGCATTCGTTATGTTGATGCAAACACAAAGGTTTTCGAAACAATATTTACTCTTGAAACGTTTTACGCAAACGTGACAGGAAAATTGTTGTTCGATGTTGTCTGCGAAAAGTTATTATCTATTGCAGATCCTTCAAAACTAACTGGTGTCTGCACGGACGGGGCAAACGTCATGATAGGGAGCAACTCAGGATTGGTTGGACAATTAAAACGACGTGGCTTTGCAGTTAAAAATGTTCACTTTATAATCCATCAAGCCGCCCTCACGTCCATGACTGCTCTGCCATGAAAATTGCGGAGCAAATAATCAACAAGATACGTGGTGGACATCACTCACTTACCCACAGGAAGTTAAAACAATTTTTAAAAAAAAGAATGCTTCCCATTGCGATTTAAAAATGTTTACCGAAGTCCGGTGGTTAAGCCGTGGTTATTGCCTTAATAGGCTCTTTGAATTAAAAGAGGAAATTTCAGAGTTTTTAGAAATTGAAAACATGGAAGAATATTATTTCTTTAAAGACCAAGAATTTATTTTAGAACTTGCATTTTTAGCAGACACCACATTATTTTTAAATGAATTTAATTTAAAACTACAAGGAAAGGGGAAAAATATATATGAATTATATAAAACTGTTTTCAATTTTAAAACAAAGTTATATTTGCTATTACTCGAAATTCAGTCCAACGATTTTTCAAATTTGCCTAAAACTGGTCAAATATGTGGCAATAAAACTAAGTTTAGAAAAAATGAACATATAGTTATATTTGAAACCTTCCCTAATAATTTTGAGGATAGGTTTAAAGATCTTCAAGATATAAAACCATTACTTTATCTCTTCGAGAATCCGTTTCATGTGAAGTTACCAGCTACGAGTTTCAAGTACAAGTAGAACTGGTAATACTTCGAAGTGAAGTGCAAGAACCAAACAGAATGGATATGAATGATTTTTGGAAAAACTTAGATTCCGTTATATATCATGAATTGAAAACAATTTCACTAAAAGTGTTATCGTTTTTCGCAACAACCTACTTTTGTGAGCAAATATTTTCAGATTTAAAATTTATTTGTTCTAAACAACGCAACGCATTAAGTTCTGAAAATTTAAAAAATATTTTACTAGTCCGCAATTAAAACGAAAGTAAAAATATTGAAAATTTTTCAATCCAAAGTATAATTGAATGAAAAAGCCCCGCTAATGTACAGTGGCTCACAGCTTATTTCGTGTATTAGATATTTTACAGCAGTTTCTTAATAAAACATTAACACGAACCAAACCATATTATCAAACGAATGTTTCGAAAAAAAAATCCTGTGTAGATAATCTATCAAGCTTTAATTTAAGCTTATGAGCGTCCAGATTGAGTAAATAATAAATATGCTACGAGGGTCGAAGTAGAAAAAGAAATTATTTATAGACATTTAAAAAAAAAAGTTTAAATATTTCTAAGTCGTGTGTATTTTATAAATAATTTTAAATTTTTAGCAATAGTATACTAGTTCATATTCACAAAAATACACACCGACATAAAAATATTTTTAATTTTCTTTGTAAATGTCTATTAATAATTTCCTTTTCTACTTCGACCCTCGTAGCACATTTATTATTTACTCAATCTGGACGCTCATAAGCTTAAATTCAAGCTTGATAAATTATCTCCACAGGATTTTTTTTAAACATTCGTTTGATAATATGGTTTGGTTGTTGTTAATGTTTTATTTAGAAAACTGCTATAAAATATCTACTACACAAAATAAGCTGCGCGCCACTATATATATGAATTAATTTATGTTTTGCTTTAAAAATTGATTTTGTTTTAATAGGAAGAAATAATTAATAAATTCTATTAAAAATATATTATTAGTATGTATTCATTTCAAAGAAAGCATTACCATTGATTGAAAAAACTGAAAACTTTTATTTTTTACAGAGATTTTTTTTTTGTATTAGACAAATACTATAAAATCATTACTCTTGAAAGAAAAAATTAAAAAACTTTTTTTTATGGAATGTATTTTTTTACTAGACAAATTTAAATGCAATGTTGGTAAAAAGAAAAAACTTTAAAAATGAATTTTTGTTTAATTTTCATTTCTTTAAAACACTGTAATATTTTAAATGGAGTGGATTAAAGATAATTCATAAAACCGTAAAACCGTAAAACCAATGACATCATTAATATTGATTCAAAAAAATTAACAACCTTTTGTTTCATATTGAATAAATTTAATTTTTTATTTTTCTTTAATTTTTCATTCCTTAAAACAGAATACAAAACATTAATATTTTCAATAAAAAGTAATTTCATGTAGATACTAAAACTGATATTAACCCATTCAATATTTCTTACAGTGCAATTCTCATTCTCTCACCAACACAACTACAATTTTTCTTTTGCACAGCAATGATGTAGATCATAGATGCCCACTAGTAGCTGATATCAGCAAATTAAACTCACACGTATACTTACGCTCTTTTGTTTGATCATCAATAAACCAATAGGAAATCAGCATGTTGAGTGGGAGAGACAAACTACACTTGCAGAACTTCTGTGTTTTATAATAAGACAATACAATATATCCTGAAATAATGAAGATTTCATTGAAGTGTTTATCTTTATTTCCCTCAACGTATCTTTGCGAACAAATATTTTCAGATTTGAATTATATTTGCCCAAAAAAACGCAATAAGCTGAATTCTTCTAGTTTGAGAAATATACTTTTATTGCGTAACTGCAATAAGAGTATCAAGATAGAAGATTTCATTACTTTTTAATTGCAAATTGAACAATGATTAATTGAGGGAAAATTTATAAACACTTCGAAGAATCTTTTTATTTCGAAATATATCACACCCGCCACACATTGTTTTCTTTCAGTGTTATTTCGTCACTCTCACCAATACTACTACCTTGGGCATCTCTGATGTAGATGATCTTCCTATTGTGATAAAGTGTAATACTCCATACTAAAAGTACTTTCTCTTAAAATATGCTGCTGCTTATCGCCGAAATAAAAAATCACTTTTGCGTTTATATGACGCTGGCTTTGATATGATCGTAGTAATCTGCCTTTTTTTATTAACAAAAAATTTACTCCTCACAATCATAGTATTTTTAAAAAAGGACTTGGCTTAAAAAAGGATGAATGATGAATTGAAAGCAGCATATACATACCGTGAATTAGTATATGTCAAGAAAAACGAACTAAAACTTTTCACGAAGATGAGCAGTCCCTATTGCATTTTAGCGCGGTAATCGCCATTCCATATAAAACGTCATAAATAAAAAGTTAAAAAAGAAGCAAACAATTTAAAAAAATTTTAAAAATCACACACAAAAGTGGATGAATCCTGAAGTATTCTGATAATATTTAATTTTTTTTTTCTGATAATCGAAATTTTGAGATATGAAAAATAAGGCTTTACTTGGTAGAAATAATATTGAATTGTGTGTTTTTTCCTTTAATTCAAATCTTTTATAATAATTTTTAGAAGTAACAAAAGGTATCTGGGTTATTGTGAAATGGATGTGTGACCTTAAAACTTTTGGAAATGCAGAAAAATGGAGATCTAACACAGCTGCTTGCATTCGTGCAATCATAATTGTTAAAAGAGGACCTCACGTCACCAACAGTGCAATTTAAGAATTCTTTATTTTAGAAAAAGCTAAATTTCTGACACGAATACCCTTATTATATCAATTAATAAACTATAGCACTTTCTAGCACTTTTTTTTACCTATATAGCACCCATCAACACTGAGCCTGAGCTATACCCCGGCCGAAGACAAAACTGCATTGCAAACTCTAAAAATTTTGTTAGCCTACATTGTTGTAAATGTTTAATATTATATGATATCACCCCTTTGGGGATCGATGAAAAACTCATATTCACGAAACAAGAAATTAAGATATTCAAATTCATCAACACGGATTACCCGGCTGTCAGCTGCTTTCTTCAAATAAACCAGTCCACGCATTGTAAATGCACTACGACTTTGATTATCGTTTTTCATACGTACTGCTTCACGATAAATTAAATAGTTAGACACTGTAAGGCTTTCATTTACGAAGCATTTGTGAGAATTTAATGTAAAGCCAAAATTTGTATGTGTTTTCTAAAAGTGGAAAGGGATTTTAAGAAAAATTTTTTGTCATAGGGAGACCAAATTTTGACAATTATAGGCGCATCTGGCTAATTATTTTTGTAGATAGATTTGATAGCGCGCAATGACAAATTAATTGTAGAGCAAATCAATCCAAAAATGTCCAATAAATTTTCATTTGCATCAAACGTAGATCAAACGCGACGGTATTATTTTCATGTCATTTTAATTATATTTTTATTAATCTTAATTATTCTTTCATACTTAATGCTTCATCCGCTAATAATATAAAAGCCTTAATCGATTTTGCAATATTTATGCACATGATGTTAATTTATATTCATTCCAATTAATTAATTTCAAAATTTTCCGAAAATTCAATCTGAAGTTCAAAATTTTTGGAATTTTTTTTAATTCATTTTATATGTATTTATTATGGGGAAAATAAAAAAATACATTTTTGTGTATGTACCATTTAAAATTGTTATTTTTTAAGAAAACGCAATTCAATTAACTGGAACTTGTTTGGTATTGATAAAAAAAAATGTGTTAAACATATTTAATTGTTTTTATCTGATTTTTTTTTTTTTGATTAAGATTTGTCACAGACTTCATATTTTAAAGGCATACAAATATGTCGAATTTTCTTAAACTGAAAGAGAAAGTACTCGAGGTTTTCGTAAATTAAGTAACCTGTAATGTTGACTAAAGGTACGTTTTAACGTCTTGGATTTTCTTTTCGCTTTTAATATTTTATTAACGAAATTTTAAAACTTCAACTTTAAATGGATGCATTGAGATGAATGAAGCGTTGTTTAAAAATGAGAGTGCCATCATATTTAGACTAAATTGGAGGACCTTCTCCGTTTTTCATATTCAAATTTCGCTGGTGCATTCAGAGAAAAATTTGGTTAAATTTGAATAAAAAAATGGTCGGATTCGGAGGGGTCTGAGGGTAGAACAACTGGGAATATATTTGGCATAAAACGCAGTTACATATAGTAGTATTTCAGAAAAATATATATATATAGTGTATATGTGTTCTGAAAAAACATTTAATCTTTATGACCAAAAAATTACTAAAATCAAATTTTTTTTATAATTTACAACTTTAGATTCATTTTATTTTAAGCGTGAGCAAGATATTGCATTGACGTTTTTTATTTAAATAAATATTTTGTTGTTAATTACACCAACACTTTTGAAAGCAATCGACAATAAAACTTTTTGTGTGGAGTTTTATGAAAATCCGATCTGCCAATAAAAAATGGTTGAATTATTTCCACTCTGTACACTGTGTAATTTAAATTTTTATTTTACCTCAAATTTATTTTTCACTATAAAATAGCTTTTCACCTCAAACTTGTTTTTTCACCATATACATTCTTGTTTACATTAAAAAAAAGTGTTTTCTCAAAAGTCTGTTTTCACCTAAAACATTTTTTTTTAAATAGTTTTGATGTTGTTTCAATTGTAAGGGTTCATTGTGGAGGGCGTAAAGAAAAAAGTTGGTAAACCCAAATCAAATCCGAAAGCTCTTAAAAAATCACCCTTTACAATAACAGAAAAGCTAATAGGAAAGAAAACTGCAATTTAGCTGTATTACATTCCAGGCCATACTTGGGTGTGGTCGCTAAACGGTCATGACTTGCTATTGTTACGTTTGTAATGTAAGAAGAAGCGCAGGTTTGATTCTTACTGCCGCAGGTTGTTGAAACAAATTTTTATATAGAGACAATCTGACAATTATAAGACACAGATAATAATACAGTTTAAAAAATGGAAAATCACTAATGACGCCTGTCCATAAAAAGGCAGAAACTAGTCTATTCTAATTTAAAAATTAATAATGTTTATAATTTTTAGAGAAAAACTTTTATTCTTCTTCTTAACCTCCACCTTTCTAAAAATAAACTGATTTAATCTGCTCAATGATGAAAACGCTCATACAAGAAAGTGAAAGCCGTATATTGGAAAAAATCGAAAATAACCATTGCGAAGTGAAAAAGGCTTACTTGAAGTTACTAATAGAGTTTTTAAACTAGAAACAGTAGCAGAAGATTTGAAGAATGAAGGAATTCCTTATTATTATTCCTTATTTGAAACATGAGAAATTTTGGATAACCCATGTAAGATCTTAAATATAAAAACTCCGCCTGTAAATGCAATATTTAGATTGCCTAATAGAAACAAAAATAGTTCACCCGATACTGCTGTCATCGTTAAACTGTTGTCGCCATATGAAAAGAATTTTATTCTAAAGTCAATATCCAACTTTAGAAAATCGGGTGGTAGTCCTCTGATGTTAAAGGATCTTGGTTTTATTCTAAAGAATCATTCTCTGTCAATGAAAATTTAACCTCCTACAATTATAAAATTGTTGTCTCTGCTCGTGGTTTAAAGAAAGGTGTACATCTACAATCTGCTTTTACACTTCGTGGGCTTATCTACGTAAAATATTGTAATACAGATCAGCCCGCTTGTATTGATACCGTGAACGAGTTGTTTCTTCCAAATGAAGCACATCAAAATTCTGAAGTTCAATTTCTTAACTGAAACTTTAATTTATCAAAAATTACTAAACTTTTTTATATTTGTATTACTTGTTTTTATAATGTAATTTATTTTTGAAACAGTTTTTGCTTGATCTAATATCATGTATCCAATCATTTTTAACACGAACAAATATTATAATTATTATTAATAACACCTTTCTTTTTTATGCAAATACTGATCCATTCATATCTTAATTAATATTTGCGTTGTTGTTGGTAATGCTTGTTGTTGTTGTTTTACCAGTTGTTTTTACTACATTGAACCATATGGATAGGTCACATAGTCGTTCCAGAGATGGGAACATGAATATGATCCGAATATTAGCTAAACAGAAAAAAGGAGAGGAGTGACTCTCCTCTCCTTTTTTAAACGCACAAAGCTGAAACAACCAAATTGATTATTTCAGATTTTTTTTTTGAAAATTCATCAACGGATATCATCTATGGAAACTTGGCTTAAGGAAAACTAATGCTAAGCAATTTTTGTTAAAAATAATATTGAATGTAAGTTTAAATGTGAGTCCAAGACTATTTACCAAGATAATAACAATAACACGAACATTGAAGAGGTCAATAGAAATAAAATTGAAAATATTTTGATAGAAATTGTTTCGCATGGTAGAAAACTACTTATCGTTTGTGTATACCGGCCTGATAAATACGTTTCTTTGGATAAATTTATAGAGGACATTGAATATCTTACTGAAGATTACTCGGATGTGCTAATTGCTGGAGATTTCAACTGTGTTGATCTTCTAGATACTACAATTGTTGACAAAATGCTGTCAGTTGGCCTTATACCAGTTAATTGCCACAATCCTACTCACTACACTAACACTGCAAAATATTTTATTAGATCTTTTTTTTACAAATTTGTGGGCGTTGTGGTGTAATGGTTAGCGCGTTGGACTGTTACACAGATGGTCCCGGGTTCGATTCCCGGTGACGACAACATCAATTTAGAAAAATAATATGTATGAGTTTTCTATCACTTATATTTATCGCTGCTCCCACCTTCGGTGTTCCCATAGCACTTAACCCCACCGAAGTAAAATGATGAATCAGGGCTATGAAACAAAAAGCTTCAATAAATTCGCCAACTCTACATCAGGTGGCGACCAACAATTGTTCTAAGACGTATCATCTCGCGCAAATGCAGTGTTGCCATGTTTGAAGCCCTTCATCTTTCACCACCTTTCATCTCTCCATTATCTCCTTTCCAAAGCAACACATTAATTAATAGGAATTAATAGGAAGAATTTCCTGAATGTTGCTTCTCTTTAAAAAAATAAAAAAAATTCTCTACAGCATGTTTTTCAAGGCATGACCTGATTTTTATTTCTTATGATTCTAACTGGCTTCGTGAAATTCAAACTATTACTTATCGGGACTTTAAACACATAATTATCATGATTGAGCTGTAAATTTTGCGTTGATTAACTGGAACTGTTTGTACTATAGCCGACTTCTGATGGTCATTTTTTTCTTGAAAATAATCGTTAACACCTATACCACTGTACCTGTACCACTGTAAACTAAGCATATTAAGGAAAACACTGGGCCGTCGTTTAATACAGCCATTAAGCAATTTATTGATCTTAAAGATGTGGCATATTCCCGTTGGAAGAAGATTAAGGTCCCAGAATTAAAGGATGAGTTCTCCTTACGGCGAGCAGATGTAAATCGTGAAATAAGAAGAGCTAAATCTGCACATTATGCTGGTCGTTTTAAAAAAGCTATAAACAGCAAGAAAATCTGGCGAACGATACGTGATATGGGAATCGGTAATATTGCGAATAATAATAGGTGTGATTTGCCTGCCAATGAACTTAACAATGCTTTCATAAAGTCTCCCTCAATTGATAGTGGCTCTTTTACCAACCTTAACGTCAATAATTACATAAAGCCAGTACCTTGTAATAAGTTCGAATTTTACTGCGTTAACCACACTGAGTAGTCTTTTGAAAATAATTGACCTTATTTTCAAAAGACTACTCAGTGTGGTTAACGCAGTAAAATGTTATGACAACGTGGAATAGGTTATGACAACGTGGATCCTAGATTTATGAAAATATTATTACCACAACTATTGCCTTTCATCACCTAATTTTTTAATAAAATTCTCACTGCGAGTGTTTTTCCGGCTAAATGGAAACAAGCAAAGATCATATCAGTACCGAAATCAAACTCAGAGTATCTACCAATTGAAATCTTGCCGTTCCTATCCAAAGTCCTTGAAAAAGTTATGCACATTCAAATAAGAGAACATTTAAATCGCTTTAAATTATTAATTGACCGACAATCAGGTTTTTGTCCCAAAAATAGCTGTATTACAGCTCTGATCAATGTCAGCGAGGACATACGAAGGGATATCGATATTGGCAAAGTTAATATCTTTGTCTTGCTTGACCATTCTAACGCTTTTGGTACTGTTGACCATTCTATACTCGGCATTAAAACTGGGTCGATTATTTAATTTCTCATGCACGTCGACATTATTACTTAAATCTTACCTATCAGATAGTTATCAATCAATCTGTGTTCTTAAACAATAATTATTCGAATGCTCTGCCAGTGGAAAGAAGAGTACCACAGGGGTCGATTTTGTATCCTCTTCTTTTTCCCTCTATTTTAATGGCTTACCAAATTACGTAGTTCACTCTAAACAGTAAATGTATGCTGATGACATGCAACTTTATTTGGGCAGTTCAGTACAATGTGTTCAAGAAAATGTCTGATAACATAACTATGATATTAACCAAATTTACCTATGGGCTTTGGAAAATAGGCATTGTTAAACCCTAAAAAATCAAAATGCCTTATAATACGCAAAAAATATTCACAGTTAAACTCTAATTTTGATATTGGAATCAGTTTTAATATCACACTTTATTTATCAAATCATGTTAACACTGTAGTTGGCAAAATGAACTATACTATGCTGCAGTACGTTATGGCCAATACAGTTCTGTACACCTTTAAACATCAGAATGCTTATTGCTAAAGTTTATTTAATGCCCAGTTTGCTATATGGCTGTGAGCTTATTGCACATTGTGATTCCAGTAGTAAAACTAAATTTAATGTGGTCTGCCATAAAATTTGGTCTTTCAAAGCGTGATCATAATAGAGTATCTTCCTACACGAAACAGTTGTACGGCATGTCTCTGGAAAATCTAATGAAATTAGTTAAAGTTCTGTGATACTACAGTAAGCTTAATCTGTGATTTTCTGTGAACTATGTTGTTATTGTAATATTTATTTAATTATTCATTTAAAGTTCTGTGTAGTGATGTCCAGTTTTTATTTACAAATAAATTTTAAATATTATATTTTCTGACTATATAAAAAAGAATCGTTAGTTAAACTGTGATATAGTATTTAAGATATTGTATTAAAAATTTATTATTTATAAATTTATTTTGTATTTGTCGCCAGATTTTATAACTTTACGCTCCTGAAGAATTTTGAATAAGGCAAACAAAACGTTGAAAAGAAACATGATAAATTGATTTCTTTTTACAAATAAAACAGATTATTGACCAAAGTAGCCCGTAAATAAACCCATTTTTAAAATCTAAGTTCCATATTAACATTGGTCACAACAACATAAAAACTTGTTATTGTCAGTAAATCAATATGTTTTATTGTATAATTTATATTTCATTCAATTGTTGTTATTATGTTTATAATTTTCAAATTTAATTAATAATTTTTAATTTTTATTTTGTAATATTTATTTATTATTTTAATTGTACAACAAATGTTAAATGTAAACCCACTTATGTAATTGCGCTTTTTAAATAAATTCAAATTCAATAAAATGTATTTTTTTTTTATATGACATTTAATTCAAGAATTATTGCGATTTATTCGTGCATTAGTTATTTCGTGCGCAAGCCGTAATGCAAAAAAGTTATATAACAGTTTCCAAAATAACTCAGAAGGTCCACATTAGCAAATATCCCAGGAAAAAAGCACATTACCAAAACAAGGCATTGCCATATAATCGCTTACGTTTCTGATTGCCAAATTTCTGAACTGCATTACCAAACACATTGCAATGAGTCAGTAAAAAAAGGAAACAGTTGTGTAACCAATTCTTAAAGTAAGAAAGCGATCACATAATGGTTTTTTTAAATATAATTAGTTCTCTTACGAACTAACAAACTATTTGTAACTTATATTTGTGATAATTTTAGTTAAATTTGTAACCAATTACCATTTTGTTATAAAAACTCTTATTAGAACTAGTTACCCAATAAGAAATGAGAAATTATTATAATTAAAAAATGCTCATTAATATTTTGTAATAAAAGAAGTGCTTCTTAAAAAAAATACTTACAATTTTAATAAAAGAACTCCTTCTTTTTTAACAAACGAAGTAGTTCTGAAAAAAATAAGGTAACTGGTTCTTGTAAAGAAATATATAATCAAATCTAAAGAATCAATTCTTTTCAGTCTCACGCCCTGTTAAAAGAATCAGGTTGGTAATCAGGTTGGGAAGGCATTCTAACCAAAATTCCGATTTACTTTTTGAAAATTTTTTGCTGGGATGTTACAAAATGAAGTGAAATTGAAGAAAAGTGTATTCAAATTTATTTTAGTTTTGTTTATTAAAACGTTTTATGAATGTGTGTATATGTAATGCTAATTTTTTTATTTGCGGTAAACAAACGATATTTTTTTTTGACATAGGCGTGGTAGAGAAGATTAAGCATACTTTTCTAAAAATCATAACTACATTGTAAATTTCTTATTGAATTAGACTGCGCAGTTTCTGGTAACCCAACCTTCATCAGTAATCCTTTTTGACAATAACTTAATTATTTGTTATGGTTTTTATTGTTTGATTGCATCTATATGAAATGTTTACTTATTAAATGCAATCCTGACCGTGGCTTGAACCTGCTTTCTTTGCCACATGCACTTCGCACTACACTTTAGACAGAGGCTCTAACCAATTGATCTAAAGTAAGGTCGATTTTTGCTGTGGCTTAAAACCAGTTTCATTTACACGGGGTCGATTTTACATTTAATTGTAATTGCAGAAGATAGCTAAGACAAACACCACAACAATTCACAATTGTTAGAAAATCATATGTAATCTAATTTCCACTATTTCCCACATTTTGTGAGTTGTTGTTATGAAACATGTTAAAAAATTGTTCAAAATAGACAAGAAAAGCCTTTTAAAAAAGCTATAACTTGGAATAAAAATCAAAAAAATAAGAAAATATGTCCACTTTAACAAACATTATGAAAATTTAATTAAAACATTTTTCTTTTTTCATTTATTAAATTTTTTAAGGAATCAATTAGTTTTATTAAAATTGTGAATCTAATTCTTACCGTTTGCAAAAATCAGACTTGGAAAATTCTTTCTTGTTATTCACAAAATTATAATTGACGTTGCGTATTTTTGCAACTACATAATAAAAACGTGTGCATTCACGTCAAACGTTTTTTAAAATAGAGCTAGCAGAAATTAACCCATATCACCCCAAAACACAAAACATGCATATACGTTTGGGGTTCCTGGCTTAATGAAAATACCGTTATAAATGGATACAGGTTTTACATAGTAGACTTGTATATTTCCACTAAAGCTATTTTTAGCTTATTGATCATAACCTCAAACTTAGAAAATTTTTGAAACTGCAAAAAAGGAGTGATTTTTAAAAGTAAATAAATGTATTAAAAATGGAAATATATATTAAAAATACTGAAACAAAGTGTTATTTATTTGAAAATATAACATTAATATTTTAAAATGACTGACATGTCTTTTTATACTTTTTTTAACTATGGGCGAGCTAGGCGACTGGTTTATGATACCAGGCGCGGATCCGGAGGATGGAAAAATGGGACATTTCCTCCCCCAAAATGACAAATTTCTCCCCAAAATCTTTTTCTGGATCCGCGTCTGAGGATATACATACACAAGTCCCCTAGTCCGCCCATAGTTACCATATTGTACCATATGGAAACCGAATCAAAAAAGGGATTGCAGTTTTTTTTATATACTTAGGTCATTACACAGAAAAAACTAAAAACGGGTTTCAATTAAAAATTTTATTGAATCAATTAATATTTTAATTGATTTTGCACCCACCACTGAAATGACAGTATTAATTAAAAAAAAATTGCAGACAGTTTATTAAAACTCTTTCAATTAAAATAATAATAATATCAATTAAAAGAGTTATTGTTTTTCTTTACAACCTCAATTAAAAAGTTTGATTAAAACTTTAATTGAAACTTGAGAAGAAAACAATGGTAGTTTTAATTGAAACTCGTATTTTTTTATTTTTGTTATATGCCCCCCATTAAATAAAAAAATAAATGTAGGTTTGTAAATTAAATTGACGCTTTATTTATAATAAAATTAAAGCTTTTTAATATAAAAATGTATTATAAGAAAACAAATAAAAGTAAAGACAAAATTTTTGTTTTGCTTGTCTTGTCTTGTCTTGTCTTGAACTTTTTCTTGTAAATTGAATTGCTTTCTTAAAAAAATCCCACAACTTTAAAATGATAGTTTAATGACACTTATACTTATTGAAAATTTAATTATTTACAAAAATAATAGTTTAATTGTCCTTTTTCGATAAGGTTTATTTAAATCCACATGTGCACTTTTATTACCACAGATAAAACACGAAACTAAATTAATTTTCCGTGCGTACACGAATATCTTAAAAAAAGATTGTTGCAAACTCTAGTGAAATAACTACGATTTTGCGTGTATTTGAAATCGGTAAACTATTCAACTTATTAATCATTAATCATTTGCGATTTTTTTTTCTTTTTATTTACAAATTAAATAATATATTGATATAATTAAACCTTTGTTTAATTATTTAATCTAAATAAAATTTAAAAAAATAGTTTGCCTAATTTTTAAAAAATTTGTATACATGTTGTCAACACTGTATGGATATATTAGAAAATTCAATAAATTTTTTAATTGAATCAATTAAAAAAATTGTTTAAATTGCCATTGATATTCAAACAATCGATTAATTAGATATTTTTGGCCCATAATTTTTTCTGTGTACTAAAGCATACGTAAAATATCTTCTCAACATAGAACAAAAAAGTGTTCGGGTCAAACTTGATACTCATGCAACAACACGAAAAAATGATTAAAGCTACACTTTAGCAAACAAGCCATATTAGCGAAAATTCCCCTACCGATAAATTCAAAAGTCAATTAAAATATTAATTTATTCGATTAAATATTTGTTTAGAAACAAAATTTATTTTAATCAAATCTTTAATTAGATGTTTTAGGTTAATAGTTTTTTCTGTGTTCCAAAATATTAAATCTCACAGTGGCTGAGAATTTGATTTCACTGGCCAAAATTTCAATTTTCTTTTGTCATCGATTTTTAAAATTTTAACGTCATTTTGTAGCTAGTATGTCCAAATTAAGGTAGCCAAAAAATTAAGTGAAACTATTGCTAATTGTGGGCATAGCATGCTGTCCAACTTAACTGTTTTTTTTTTAATTTCAGAAAAAGGTGATTTTTTGTTTTTTTTTTATCAAAAACAAATGGTTACTACTAGCAAGTTAACATCGATAATGACCTGCTGTCTTTTTTATAAGGTTGGTAGGATTGTAGTCTTTAGTTGTTGTAAGTGGTCACAGCACTACCATTTTTTATTAGGGGGTTCTGAAATATTTATTAAACTACTATATTTTTGTCAAATTTAAATTTCAGTGGAATATAACTTCTAATGGAAACAAGTTGGCAAGAAACGTATACCACCTGGAGAAAGATGAAAGTGTCCTCTTTAACCCTATATATACTTTTGCAACCGCCACGACCCGCCGGTAGAACACTTTTTTTCATTTTAATGAAATATCTCAACAAAAAAATTCAAATGACGCACAGTGGCTGAAAATCATTTTTCATTGGCCAAAATTCTGTAACTTTTAAACCGATCAAAATATTTTAGTAATTTAAAGGACAGGTAATTAGTTGAACTTGGCTCAGTTTTAATTTCATTAACATTGATTGAGTACTTCTTAAGGAATTCAAGGTCAAAGTTGAACTTTTGATTTTTTTTAACATTATCGTAAAATATAGGTTTTTTAATTTTTTGATTTATTAAAAAATGTCATATTTGGATTTTAATAATAATTATAAACATTTTTTTGCGATAATGAGAGTTTTTAATGTTTACATTCAAAAGAACAAATAGTAAAATCAACTGAAAATTTTGCTATTATTACTTAAAAACTAACCACTTTTGCTGTCAGATATGCAAATTTGTTTACATTAAAAAAATATTTACACTTAAAAAAAACGTTAGTAATATTATCTAAGAATTTTGTATAACTACAGAAAAATTTATTATATCTGAGAATTTTGTTAAGTTTAGCAAAATAAATCTGCTGAACATTAGCGCAATTATTCTAAATTTTTTTTTTTAATTTTGATATGAAAATATGGGTTTTTATTTACTAATCTTTTCTTATTTATTAAAACATTTCATATGTCGATAAAAAAAAACATTTTAAAAATAAAACTTCAAATTTGAATTCAAAAAAGAAACTCATGATGACATTAACAAAGAAGTTAAAACTATCAACGACCAAATCAAAACACTACAGCCATTACAATTACAGTTAAATGGACAGGAAAGCTACGATTTAAAGCTAATAATGACATATGGAAAAGTAGACCAGGCTTTGACTAATACGAAGGCTGCATCCAGCTTCATCATATGCCAAGCAACATCAAGCCAATTTAACCTAGTCCCGACAAAATCATTATGATGCATATGAATATGGATTATCACCGCTACATGCAAGAATACGATTTATGGAACACATTCTTAAAATCAGTTATAATTTGAATTTCGGATCTTCAGGAACAATAAGAAACAATGAAAACAAAACGGAGTTAAGAAGTTCAAAAAAGAAACATGTTCAAGATGAATATCGCTAATTTGGATTGATTATAGATCAGCCAAAACAAGGGTCAGGCAATACAAATGATGACAATACTGCAAGAAGATTCTTTTCAGATCCAGAAACAGCATCTGAAATAACAGGAGTGGATTTAAACCTTATTTTGAGTTTTAAATAATCCTAGAAGTACTTGCGTGCAATGAACAAATTGACTATAGAAAATTTGGAGATTATGCTAATTAAACTGCAAAAATATATACACATGGAGAAATATGTCTGCAACAGTTCACAAAATCCTTTATCACGGAGAAGATGTCATTAAATATCATTTTTGCCACTTGGAAATTATCAGAAGAAGCTCAGGAAAAAAGAATAAGGATTACAGATTTTATAGAGAGCACAATACTAGAAAAATTTTACGAAATTCCACAAATGAAGATCTATTTAATATATTATTTGCTATGTCAGATCCGTTCATCTCTAGTATTCGAAATCAATGGAAACTGGAACATCGGGATTTAGATGAAGAAGTCAAAAAACTACTACAGAACAGAAATAACACAGAACAGAATATGGAATATTTGCAAACAATATTTGAATCAAATGAATAATAATTATAATTGCCTTTCATTGTTATTTAAGTACGAAAAACATAGTATTAGTCAAAAATGTTAATAAACATAAACCTCCCATTGTTACAAATATTTTAAAATCTATTGCAGTTTTTATTTTTAAAAGGTTTTTTTTTTATCCACATATGAAATGTTTTAATAAATAAGAAAGGTTCAGTAAATAAAAACCCATATCTTCATATCAAAATTAAAAAAAATTAGAATAATTGCGCTAATGTTCAGCAGATTTATTTTGCTAAAATTAACAAATTTCTCAGAAATAATAAATTTTTCTGTAGTATAGCAAAATTCTTAGATAATATTACTAACGTTTTTTTAAGTGTAAATATTTTTTTAATGTAAACAAATTTGCAAATTTGACAGCAAAAATGGTTAGTTTTTAAGTAATAATAGCAAAATTTTCAGTTGATTTTACTATTTGTTTTTTTGAGTGTAAACATTAAAAACTTCCATTATCGCAAAAAATGTTTATAATTATTATTAAAATCCAAATATGACATTTTTAATAAATAAAAAAATTAAAAAATCTATATTTCACGCTAAATGTTAAAAAAAAAATCAAAAGTTCAACTTTAACTTTGAATTTCTTAAGAAGTGCTCAATCAATTTTTTCTTAAGAAGTGCTCAATCAAATTTAAGCCACTGTGCGTCTTTAAGCATGTTCCAAAACTTAAGTGTTATGATCTACATGACAACATAATTTATTGAACTTTTCCTGGTTTAAGAAAAATCCTCTATTTTTCACTTCCTTATTTATATATATTACATCCTATGGTTTTATTGTCTGTTATACTAATATACGAGGGCGGTCCCAAAATTAACTGACCAACAAAGAAAACACAAAAAAATTGTAAAAAAAATTTTCGTTATTTCTCAACATAATTTCCTTTAGCTCAATACACTTTTCCCAGCGATATTCAATAGCTTCGATAAAATGTTTTTAGCAAGAACTGTCTAGCCCCTTAAAAGGCCATCAACCACAGACTCCACCGCTTCATTGTTGACAAATTTTTTACCAACGAGTCATTTTTTTTCAAGTTTGGAAATAGAAAATAATCCGAGGGAGCTAAGTCTGGCGAATAAGCTTGCGTGATGAAGCAATTCGAATTTAAAATTTATTGATTTTGGCCATTGCAATAGTGGATGTTGTTCTATTGTGAGCAAACTCGGCACCCATCTTGCGCACAGCTTTCTTATCTCCAAATTGTGGGTCAATATGCAATATATATCACTTTTTGAAATGCCTATAATTTCAGAAAGCTCACGCACATTCAGCCGACGATCATTCCAATACCTTTTTGTAGATTCCCTTACCCGTTTTTGCACTGAGAAAACTATCTGCATGATATCAATGAATTTTTGCATTAGATCTTTGAAGTGGAATTCGTCCATTGGAACTCTTCATTAATTTAATGCAGTTTTTCATAAAATTTTATGAAAATTTTCATTTTTAATATGAAAATTTTCATTTCATTAGTTTAGTGAAAAATTTCATTAAATGTGGACACCTCAATTGGTCGACCACTACGGTGTTCGCCTTGGCAGCTCGTACGGCCTCGTTTAAACTCAGCCACATAATATTTTGTATTCGTAGACGAAGGAGCAAACTCCCCCAGATAAGAATTTAGCTCGGCTTTAATGTTGGTTGGACTGAGCCCTTTCAAACAAAAGTATTGAATTACATAACAGTTACCAATTTTTTCCATGTTTACAAATTCACTGAAATCGTTTATTTTTGAGGGCTCAAAAAAAAGTACAAAACAATAGTGGCGCCTTAACTTAAAACATATGTTTTATAAGGTTGCCGCTTTTCAGTTTTGTTTAAAGTACTGCCGCCATCTATACGCCACGTCGACTTATTCCTGGACCGCCCTTGTATAAGTATGTAATTGCAAATATAAAATAAAAGTGGTACTCTTTACTCAATGAAAAAGAGAATACTAAAGGAACAATCGACTGAATACTTTTGTCATGCGCAATGAACACATTTTACTTTTATCATTTTAGCGAAAGGCATTCCTTGGTAGATATAAGAAACGGAAGTGTTACAACGTGTTTCAATAGTGCCGCTTGGTTTTTCTACACAACAACAGCTAAATCGAATAGCTATGGAGGAACTGTCAAAATTCGTTATTAAATCGTTTGAATGTTCGAAAAGTGAAGTGCGTTCAGAAAATCAACTGTTAAATGTGATCACAAAATTCCCAAATAAAATAATTACTAAGCAAAATTATGATAAAATTGATGATAATGAATCAATTGATGTCGATATAACTGATTTTTCTAGTGCCGAAAATTTTAAAATATCAACGGAAATTTCATCAAATGAATTAAAACGGATAACACTAGTAAAAAGTGAAATTAAAAAAAAAGAAAGGCATATATTCTGTGTAAACATAAAAAAACCATCTATGGCAAGTTTTGGGTTAAAACCCAGAAATTGGTTAATAGCAGATTCGTATAAGGAAAATAAACCTCAAATATCCCAGTCGACAGCTAATGGTAATTTTAAATTAAAAAAATTAATAAAAGTAATTAAAAATAAACAATAACACAGGCCAACAAATTTTTAACCTTGAGACCAGAGTATGCTTTTGCAAAAGATTGAGCTGCGCTGACCTCAGAAATTGGCCAGGTTTTCGAGATATATTATCCTAAAGTTTGAAGAAACCTTGGTTTTCGCCATATTCTAGACGTTATAACAGCGCGAATTCGCATTTATTTATAAAATATGTTATGCCGTCTGAAAGTTCTACCAATTGCTTTCACACTAAAGGTTTACCAGTGTTATATCTTGTTCCTTCTTCGAAATATCTTATTCATTTCCACATTTCGCCTTTATTTTACGACAAACTTATAAGAGTCTTTGAAAAATTGTTAATATGAAGTGTTTGATGATTACGTACGACGTGTCGGAACTGACTCGATTTTACGATTTTTTTAAAATATTTTTTGTGTTTTTTAAAATACTTTTTTGTGAGTTTTTTATATATTTTTGTGATTTATTTTTATAATTTTGAATCCATTTTGTTTTTTCAGTTTTTTCCGTTTTTTTGTTATTATGTATTTTGTTATTATTTTCATATTTTTTTGTGTTTATTTTTTATATTTTTTGTAATTTTTTTTATAATTTTGAATCCATTTTTGTTTTCTTTAAGATCTTTTTAATTTTTTATATTTTTTTGTGATTTTTTATTATATTTTTGACTCTAGTTTTGTTTTTTTTTTAATATTTTTTTTTGTGTTCTTTTATATTTTATAATGTTGAAGATCTCAATAAAATAATAATATGAAAAACATCTTACGAAAACATAAATGAAGTAAATTTTTTGTTGTGATCCTGTGTTCGTCCTGAGAGACGATATCTCATAGAATAGAAGAGATATCTAAACAATTCAAAAAGCATTTTTATGGGAAAAAGTATAACTGCAAGATTCTTATAAATTCACTATAAAATAAAGGAGAAATGTAGCGAAACATTTTATTTTTATTCATAACGAATATACAACAATGGTCACTGGGCTAAAACTTTGTGTGTATGAACCAGACCTAGTTTCGGTTCTGTTATATGAAAGTGACTGGCACTTTTAACATGGGCATGTCATAGGAGGTGGCAATTGCTACCTTTGGAGCACCTTGTGACCTGGCGAATATCTTGACGGAGGTAACTTATATTACCGTACCGACTGATAGGAATAGGATACGGGACAAGTTAGAAGTAGGTAGTGTTAAAGAAGGATCATTTATGATTTACGTGGTATGCAACAGGACCAGTGAGAAAATAATTATCAAGTGACTGGTGTAGGTGTACGTATCGTAGAACTGGAGAACAATTTTTGATAGGAAACTAGTCACACATTATACCAAATGTGTGCTGTTACAGGGGTGGTTTGAATAGAATAGTTTTGTGACGTACCGCTGCACTGGTCTAAGGAATACATGTCGCCGGCTATGCGAAAACTAATTACCAAATTACCTATTACTTTTTACTCACCATGTGTCTTATTATGTAATTACCCGTCCGGAACCAGTCACTGAACCTACCTAAAACAGTGTGTCACAACACATCACAGTGGGAATAAATCACAAAATTTGTGGAAATAATTCGGCCATTTGTTAACTTGTGGTCCGATTGCAATAAAATTTGGAACATGGAAGACATAAAATGGAGTTCAAGTTTTGATTTTGAACCTTCCAGACCCTTTGGGGGCGGCTAAATGGCTGCCCAAAGTTGGGTACTTTTTTCATAAAAAATTTTGAGTGTTTGCCATTTTTTTGTTTCTCATCCGATTTTCAAAAAATTAACATATTAGTAATCTTCTTGTAAAGATGAACAAAAAACATGCTTACATGTGTGGGTTACCTCCAATAGTTTCCGAGATATTCCGATTTGAAAATGTGAAATTCCAAATTTTGTCCGACTCAGGTCTAAAGTTTTTCGAATATCGGGATAAAATTGGGACCAATTTTCGTTTTAAAATAACGGTTATTTAGACAATAAAATTCTTGATTGAATAAAAAAAAAAAATTAGTTCAATATCTTGTTTCAGTCAAAAATTACATTAGTTTAAATAATTTTGGCGATATTTTCCCCAAAAAGCACCAAACTTCTTATCGCTCCAGACATGCGAGTTGTGGTAAAAAAATTTTGATTTGTAAATACTTTTCTTCCCATCCGCTTCCAAAGTTGCCATATTTTTGAGGTAAATATCAACTTTAACTCACAGTTAAAATTTGTGCACGCCTCTAATTGGGTAGTGGAAACCGGTTTTAGATACTCCAACAGATACCTAATTTAGTGTGTAAGTCATTTCCAATCCCCGCTTTAAATGACGACATGACAGCAAAAAACGAAAAAATTCCCATTTTTGGATTTTTTTTTTTATTTTTAGGAATCGTGGGATTGTTTTCAGAAAATCATAAATTCTGACATTTGTTTCGATTTGGTGACCTTAAAGTCCAGTTAAATGCAAAAAATCATTGTATTATGTCTATTAATAAATATTTTATTGAATAGTGAAAATTTTCATTTAAGCAAAAACTGAAATTTATACCTTCATATTTGGATTACCCTAGTTTTTGTTTTACCAAGATGGCTAAATTCAACCTTTTTTACAAAAATCGCAATCTACAGGTAATTTTCTTTTCAACGATACCAAACACTGGTATGTTATGTTCATAACTCCTAAACACAAAATCTTCAAAAGTTAGCCCTTATTCATATATTTCTTCTAATGTGTCCTAGTATTCACATCTTACATAATTAGGTACAGGTAAAAAGGGTTTTATGATGTTCTTCATTAATGAAAAAAAAAGACAAACAAATTAGGTCGTTTCTTTATTTAATACAAAATAATCGGACACATCATTATTTATATCTAACAGATAAAGCAAATCTTTTAATTCTTCATTATTTACAGATGCCAATGTGTTATAAGAAATCCATCGGTTTCTCATTGACGACAGGACGGGATCGGAAGGCAGTAATAGGTTATTGAAAATATCTTCGTTCTGTGATTGCCTTGAACATTTTCTGGAACTGAACAATTGGGCATGTTTGAAATCTCGATTCCTTGCTTCCTGAGCTACTTCTGTTAGTTCGCCTAGAGGAAGAATGTTTGATTCAATGATGATTTTTCCATGACACAATACCTTATGAACTGTTGGTGTCATTTCTTTCCAGGGATATAATGATAATAGAAGTTTTGTTATTTCGTCGGTATATACTCCAAATTTGAGGAATTAAGTTTATGTTTACTATTAATTGCCATTAACATGATGTTGATCTTTCGAAGCAACTCCTTGTCAATTCCTGTTATTATTGAAGTAATTTCAAAATCTCTAAAAAACCTTCTTGCTGTATTGCCATCGTTTGTACTTCCGCAACTAGCAAGTGGTTTATCTATGTTTAAGCCTGTCTGCCTTTCAACGTCTTCTTGTATCCTCCTTTTTTCATCTGCCCTCATTTTTGACATTTCTTCGTTGTTTCTTACTGATTTTGTTTCATTTCCTGTGATTTCTTTTCATTGCATATAGTGCATTCCCAAGCTGAGAGCGTGTCTGTTATGGCATTGCAAACCTTTCCATCGATTATTGTAAGGCTCAAATCAAAAGATATATTAAACTTGTAATCACCAATCTCAATACAAATTGGCTCCAAAGTACATTTTTCTCCTTCTATATAATCCACCAAATTATTAGTAGTAGAGTTTAACTCTTTTATATACTCGAAACCAATGGGTCTGCAAAAAGCTTTGGATCCAGGTGCTGAATTGATCAATACATCATCGAAAGAATTACTTGTCGAAGGCTCAGTAGTATAATATGAACGAATTCTTAATGGAACTAACGATGACATGATTACGCTCTTATATTCTGATTTGTTCTGGGCTTCGGTAGCATGTTTGTATTCAGGAAGGGCTGATAAGCCATCACATCCCCACTTGCACATAAGTACAACATCGCAATTATTGACTCTTTCCAGCTGATCTCTAGAAAAGTCAGAAACAATCCTAGATGCTGTGTTTACGAGCAGAGTAGATTCAATGCAAGCTTCATGTTCATTAACAGCAATACGTTTTGGTAAGATATTATCCTTCTTATCCTTTATTGCGTTATATGAGGGCAGAATTTTGCGTCCTTTATCAATCAAAGCCTTTCTCAAAATAAGATATTTATTTTTGCTTAGCCCTAATTCCAACATAAGAGCAATGGCTTCTTCTTCTGTAAACTCTGTATCCGATGAAGGGGTGGGGATGCTTTTAACAATCCTTTTAAGCCGTTTTGGTGATGCAGTTGGAAGAACATCTGCGATTTGCAACGCCTCTTTAGGGCGATTTTCTTTTTTTAACATTTCCTTAAACGTGTCAGAAACTTCTGTATTTGAATGCGTAGAAAGAGTAATCGATGTTCTTTTTTTTAGATTTTGCACACAAATCATTATAAGGCTTACAGGGTGCACCAACAGCAGAAAAATTTATCTCCAGGCTATCATTCATCCACTTATAATATTTTGTTTTAAATTTCCGAATAGAGCCGGAAACGGACTCTAATAATTTAATAAAATTGTCAATTTTAGATATTTCTGCAGTTTCCAATTTAGTGTGATGTGAAGATTCAATTGATGCAACTACAACGTTAACCTTTTCAAATCTCTGTAGTTTTGAGTTGTCCCACAAAGTTAAGCACAATGCTTCATGATTTACAGTTATTACCATGATTGACGTGTTTTTTATGAACTTAAAACTAAACCTATTCATATTTATATACAAATATTAGGTACAAATATTAGCTATCATAACCCAGGTAACTGGGTCTTCAAATACTAAGGCCCATAAAATATAAAAAGAGAAGGTATATTTAAAATATCAATCATAAAACACGTACCTTTGGGTGGGCCCACAAAACCTTTAATATCATTAATGAAGAACATCATAAAACCCTTTTTACCTGACCCAATTATGTAAGATGTGAATACGAGGACACTTAGAAGAAATATATGAATAAGGGCTAACTTTTGAAGATTTTCTGTTTAGGAGTTATGAACATAACATACCAGTTTTTGGTATCGTTGAAAATAAAATTACCTGTAGATTGCGATTTTTTTAAAAAAGGTTGAATTTAGCCATCTTGGTACAACAAAAACTTGGGTAATCCAAATATGAAGGTAAAAATTTCAGTTTTTGCTTAAATGAAAATTTTCACTATTCAATAAAATATTTATTAATACACATAATCCAATGATTTTTTGGATTTAACTAGACTTTAAGGTCAACAAATCGAAACAAATGTCAGAATTTATGATTTTCTGAAAACAATCCCAGAATTCCTAAAAATAAAAAAAAAAATTCCAAAAATGGGATTTTTTTCGTTTTTTGCTGCCATGTCGTCATTTAAAGCGGGGATTGGAAATAACTTACACACTACATTAGGTATATGTTGGAGTATCTAAAACCGGTTTCCACTACCCAATTGGAGTCGTGCACAAATTTTAACTGTGAGTTAAAATTGATATTTACCTCAAAAATATGGCAACTTTGGAAGTGGATGGGGGGAAAAGTATTTACAAATCAAATTTGTTTTACCACAACTTGCATTTATATAAAAGGGCCTTCCAGAAAAGTATACATACTTTATATGTTCAGAAGAAAAATATTTGTCTGGAGCGATAAGAAGTTTAATGCTTTTTGGGGAAAATATCGCCAAAATTTACTTTTTTTTTAATTTCTACTTTAAACTAATGTAATTTTTGACTGAAACAAGATATTGAACTAATTTTTTTTTATTCAATCAAGAATTTTATTGGCTAAATAACCGTTATTGCAATCGGACCACAAGTAAACAAATGGCCGAATTATTTCCACAAATTTTGTGATTTATCCCACTGTGCAACAAAAATCAATTTAAAATGTTTATTTTTTTACACACAACAAAAAACGATAACATTAAATTGATTATAACAATTTAAATTTGGAAAAGTATATAAACTATACATTAGTCGGATTCATGTAACAATGTATATAGTGCAAACACCGTGTTTTTATAACATTAGTATCATCAATGTTTTAACAACCCTGGAAAGTTTATTTTACAGTTGGTTTATTTTACAGTTTGTATTTCTATATTTTAAACATTTAAAATAATGAAAATATCTACGAATACTTTTGTAAGAAACAATTGTAATATTTAAGAAAATACAAACGGATAATGCGGCAACAGTTGTAAGGTGCATACCTGCAATAAGCTTTGTGTACTTATACCCCATTTACGAACCTATTACAAATCCGCCAATTGTAAAATTGTAAATTTAAATGTTTAAAATAATGGATATAGCTCATTAAGGTATAAGTTAATATTAGTGTAAGACCGAGTATTCGGAGTTCGGCCCAAAAGTGATGTTCGACCAAGTTCGGCCTTCGGCCAATTTTTGGCCGAACATCGTGTATGTGAAGAAATTGAGAGCATTTTCAGAATAAATTCTTTAATTTCGAGTACTAACAAAAGAATGTGTACTAAGTTCGTTATATATTTTAGTAAAAATAACAAATTTGGAGCATTCCCATTTTTTTCAAAAGACATCATTAAAATAATTGAACTCATTATTTTATAGTCGCCAAACGAGTTTTCAAATCGCCACGATTGGCGAGAAATCGCCATATATTCCAACCGGGGTCACCATCTATTCAGTTCTTTTGAACCAGTGCAGTGTTACGTCTTCATTTCTACTGTCACAAAGTAGGAACAGATAAAATTCCTTCAGTGTTATGCCCTCTTTGTACACGCAGAGTCTAGGCAAAAGTTTAATTGTACCGCACAAACAACGTAGTGGTGGTAATTGTAATGGTGATTTGTTTTGTGGAAGACGGAATAAATTGTAGTATCAACTCGGTCTGTCCTGGAAGTATAGGCAAAAGCTTAATTGTAGCGCACCCATTACATAACATTATTGTTTATTACAAAAAAGTAATAATAATAACAAATATCTCTAGAAATTCTAATAACAAAGTCCCCTGAAGATTTCCTTAGGCAGGAATGAAATCCGGATAGGGACACGCCTACATCAGATTGCTTTTCACAATTTGTTAAATAAGTTTTGGGATTTTAGCACATTTAATTACTATAAATGCAATTAATGTTTATCCCGATGAAAATAAATTTAAATAACAAATATGCAGGTGCTTGTGCAAATTTAAATGTAACTGACACTAATAGAAAACATATGATTTTCTATTGTTGATTTACTTGAATAAACGTCACTACATTGCTAGGTCTGTCAAAAAAACAGAGTAGTATTTGGAAGATGACAAAGCCAATTGTGACAATTTTTTGTTGTTGTTTTGGTTTTTCTTTGATATTTTAAATTTTGAATCTCGCTCCTAGACGAGGACAAGAAATTCTCATTGAGTTTGTGATTTAACATAACAAATATCTCTAGAAATTCTAATAACAAAGTCCCCTGAAGATTTCCTTAGGCAGGAATGAAATCCGGATAGGGACACGCCTACATCAGATTGCTTTTCACAATTTGTTAAATAAGTTTTGGGATTTTAGCACATTTAATTACTATAAAAAAAGTGCTTTATTTTTTAATTCTTTGTAATTGCTCAAAAAAATATTTTTAATGAAAAAAATGTGAAAAATTTAAACAAAATGCACGTGCTTTTAAGTATGTGGTACGAAATAATCATAATATGTTTGCAATAATCATAACATTGTAATAAATTATGACGAAATTCGTGTCCATGATCATAATATGATAACTAGGACTATAATATGGTTATAATGTAATTATTATTATTGTTGCAAACATGTTTTGATCATTATAAATGTATTGTGAAATTGTATTCTTTACAATTTTTTTATACATGCTTTATTCTGTAATTACATGTTAAGCTTGTACAGCTGACAAAATGTTTCACAAAGCTTATTCTGATTACTTAAATTATTTTAAAGCTAAGCTTATTTAAATATATGAATTATTAAATAAATATACTATTAAAAAACACGCATATCTTTTTAACCCAGCTTCAACAGAATGCTGGGAGAATACTGTAATGCTCATAATATGATAATTCATGCAAAATTTCCAGAACCATAATATGATAATATTGGGATATATTTGGAACCATAATATGGCAATCTAATTATCATATTATGATACAGAAGCAAATAAGATAATGGTTTTCATAACCATAGTAACATGGTTGTCACAATCATACATCCAAAAATATATGATGCTCATCGAATATGGTTCCCTCAACCATGTTTTTTCTTTACGTGTAGCTGTCAAGGGACTGAATCCTTTGACACTAATTGCCATGATTTCATCCACTACTAACGATTTCGAACCAGTTCAATGAAAAGTAACAACCCTGCGGGAAATGAATTAGAACCAAAGGATGCAGTTCCTTGACTGCTACATAGTGTTCACAACACTGAAGGAATTTTTTATGTACCGACTTTGTGACAGTATAAATGAAGACGTAACACTTCACTGGTTCAAAATATCTGAATACGGAACTGTTTAGACAGTGACCAAGTTTGACAGATATGGTGATTTCTAGCCAAACGTCGCGTTTGGCAAGTTAATTTTCGAAATGCCGATTGGCGATTTTGCGAGTGAATTACGATGTTACACATAAAATATCGCTACCAAAAAACTGCACAACTTATTCAAAAACTTGAAACAAATTACAAGAATATAAATTAAAATTTCAAAATTTCTGCATATTGGTTTCGAAATATCTTGTTTAGATATTTTACAAGTAATTGGCGAGTTTTAAGAATTTCTTTGGGAACAAAATTGAAACTGAGTATATATTTTGTTACTCTGCTTTATAAGTTATACATTAAAGTTGTGCTGAATTGTTGCAGCTCATTCTTTTTATAAAGATATTACTGTGAACTAGAACTATAATGCAGTATACAGAATTAAAATGTTCATGAAGTGCATTTTAAAAGTGTTGGAACATAAAAATTAGTAGAAATTGTTTGATAATACAAATGTCAGCAAATAAAGAAAAAACTTGCAAAAAATCTGTATTTTGAACATCCGGACTTCTTGTCTAGTTTATGTACTTTTCCAAATTTAAATTGTTATAACGAATTTAATGTAATTGTTTTCAGTTGGGTATAGACAAAATAAACTAATTTTAAAATTGATTTTTGATGAAGATTTTTTGAACAGGTGATATGACTGGCTGTTTTGAATAAGCGCCGTGAATGGTTCCGGACGGGCTATTTAGCAACCCTTACATAATATTACACACGCTGTATAAAAAGTGACAGGTTACTTGCTAATTACTTTTCGCATGCCTGGCGACATGTACCCCTTACACCAGTGTAGTGGTAATTTCCAAAACTATTTCACTCAAACTACCTCTATAACAGAACACATTGCGCTTAATATGTGACCAGTTTTCCTTCAACAATTTTTCTCCAGTATTACGACACGTACAACTACACCAGTCACGTGATCATTTTTTTCCCACTGGTTCTGTTGCATATCACATAAATCCTCAAATGGTAATACCATGACACTAAATACTTCTAACTTGTGCTGTAGCATATTCATTTCAGTCGGTACGGTTCAAGTTGTTCGCCATGTCACACAGTGCTCCACAGGTAGCAATTGTCACCTCCTATGACAAGCCTATGTTAAAAGTACCGGTCACTTTCATATAACAGAACCGATACTAGGACTGGTTCATACACACAAAGTTCTAGTCACGTGACCATACCAGTGACTGGTTCATTTCCCGCAGGGAACTTCACCTGCAATGGCCATGGTTGCAGCAGTACACTTTGCTGTTATGTTTCTTTTTCTCCAGTTACATGATATATCTGGTACCAATCAGTCAATGTTTTGTCACAATTACTATAGTCAAGTGATTGGTCATTTTACCCAAATTAACACTTTTTGGTACACCACAATTTTAGCTTCACCAGTTTCGTGACGTGCCCCAAATCATGTATCACAGATTTGTCACTTTGCATCAATCGACCCTTCATTTCCCGCAGGATTAAGATATTACAAAGAATGAACAAGAAATGACAGAGGTTAATCCTTTATTTTGAAGACAATAGGTAGAACTTTCAGACAACATAACAAATTATATAAAAAAAAGCTGTTAAGATATTTCGAAAACATGATGTGGGGGAGAAATTCTGATTCATTCGGTTTCAGCGCAACTCAAACCATTAAAAAGTAAACTCTAGTCCCAGGGTGTCGCCTTTTTTAAATTTTGTCGGCCTGTTTCAAACAAATTAATTTTTGACTTAAAATTTGTTTTGAAGATTATATTCGAATTTAACGTAAAAAATGTACTTTCTACAAGTTAATTTCAACTATTTATGTGAATTTTTTTAACATGATGCTTTTTAATACTTACTAAACTTCATTTGGTCCATACATTAACTCACCGAGCCCTGTACAAAAAACACAAAAATTTAAAAACTAAAAAAATTGTTTCAATTTTCGACAACAATTATTTATTTGTTTAATGATGGCACGCCAATAAGGTACCTGTTGAAATGATCTCTCAAGTGTTGGGAGGTTTTCGTACAAAAAAATAAAATGAACAAAAAAAAGTTTTTTTACAGGAAGAAGATGAAAAAAATTTTAATAAAAAATTTAACGGACACAATGGTTATGCCAGACTGCCGCAGTTTCGTCCCCTCCAAAGACTCGTTTAAGCGATTTTATTAAATTGCTCATCTTTGCGTAACGAAAACAATTAGAAATATAGACCAAATGATTTATTTTCTTGCTGCACTGCTGCTATTTGTTGTTTTGCCCTCATTCTAAGCTCTTCACGTCCTCTGTTAAATTCGGTCGCAACTTCAGCTTCAATGACTTCAGCAATGTTCATATCATCTTTTGTATACATCGGAACTCCCATCATCAACTCAAACGGCGACGTTTTTATTGAACGATGTGTTGTTTTGTTCAGATACTGCTGAACTGCATTGACATGTTGATACCATTTTTCAGGATTGCTTACAGATAATTTGGAAAGGACAGAAATAATTGTTCTGTGCACGCGCTCGACCTGGCCATTGCCCCTTGGAACGACAGTTGTAGTAAATACCAATTCAATGTTTTCAGTTTTGCAATGTTTTTGAAATACATCCGCTGTAAACGCTGTGCCTTTATCTGTAATTATACGCCTAGGATTTCCGAAAATGTTTGTTAGTATCGTTAATTTACCTAATGTTTCAACGGAAGTAGTAGATTTTGTTGGGAATATCCACACAAACTTTGTAAATGAATCCACGATCGTCAATATGTGCTTGTAATTTTTGTTTGTTGACGGCATTGGTCCAACGTGATCCATGTGCCAAGTGTCCAGTGGTATGCTTTCTTTTGGTATTGGGTGTAGAAATCCTTCTTGTTTGCCAGCTTTCCTTTCAGCCAAGATACATGGAACACAGTTTTTCACAACACTGTCAATTATTGTTTTCAGTTTTGAAATATAAAATTCTTTCTTAATAACATCTTCCATCTTTTTTTTCTTAAAATGTCCTTGGTCGTGGGTTTTTCTAACAATCCCATATTTCATCGCCTCAGGCACAACTAAAACGATATTGCCTTTGAAATTTTTGCACAAGAGCCCGTTCTGCATCACGTAGTTGTCATAATCACGTGTCTTTAGAACTTCGGTTATAGCCCTTATGTGTTCATCGTCTGCCTGTGCTGTCTTGATACCACTAATTAAACTAGCATCTTGAATCAAATACATTCTACTCAAGGCGTCAGCATGCTTCATCTTGTCTCCTGAATGATGCACTACTTCACAATCTTATTCTTGCAACATTAATGCCCAACGAGATATTTTTGGAACATCTTTCTTTCTCATTGTTGCCTCAAATGCCTTGCAATCTGTGATGATTTTAAATTTGTTCCCAAGTAAATAAACACGGAATTTTTCCACTGCTTTAACAACCGCTAGCACCTCCAGCTCATAGCTGTGGTATTTCTGTTCTGCTTCTGACGTCTTGATGCTAAGATAACGAACTGGATGCATCTTCCCATCATTGTAGTCACGTTGCATGAGTATTGCTGCAAATGCCCATTTGGATGCGTCCGTGTGTAGTTCAGTTTCTACACCTTGCCGAAATATTGTTAACACTGGCCTCTCTGATATAAGTTTCTTAAGAAGTTCAAATGAACGACGCTGTTCCTCACCGAAACTGAATGGCACATTCTTACGTAACAGATCACTTAATGGCTTAGCGATCAAAGCAAAATTTTGGATAAACTTACGAAAATATCCAGCCAAACCAAGAAATTGCTGTACCTTCTTTTCTGTCTTTGGTTCTGGATAATTTTTTACATCTTTTGTTTTAAGTGGCGATGGCTTGATTCGACCGTCTTCAATCTCGTAGCCCAAAAAATCGATCTTCGTTTGCAGCAAGTGACACTTTTTCCACTTAATGTTCAAGTTGTATTCAGCTGCAATGCTTAAAACAAGTTTTAATCGCTGAACAGCTTCTTCTTCATTTTCCGCTAGAATAATCAAATCATCCATATAAATTAAAACTATGCCCTTAAGTATGAGTGGATTAAATATTATATTTATGAATCGTTGAAAAACTGCTGGGCTTGTACATAAACCAAAAGGAACCTTCAAAAATTCGTACTGACCTGCTGGTGTGACAAACGATGTGTACTTACGACTTTCTTTTTCTACCGAAACGTGAAAAAATCCGTTCGCCAAATCAAGTGTACTGAAAACCTTACTATTTTGCAGCATATCTATCTGGTCCTCTATGACTGGCATTGGGTATTTATCTTTAATTATCTTCTGATTGAGGCGTCGGTAGTCAACACATAAACGCTTCGTTCCATCCTTTTTGTTTACCAGCACTATAGGACTTGCATAATCGGATATACTTGGTCGAATGATTCCATCTGCAAGCCAAGAATTTATCTGTTTTTCCACTTCAGCTTTTTCGACTTGAGGTAAACGGCGCGGTCGCTGTGCAACTGGAACGTCATCGCATAAAACGATTTTCATACTTACTGGAGAGCTCTTGATTGGTTTTGGTTCATATTCGGTAATTAGCTTCTTGACTTCAGCTTGTATCGATTTGTTGTGAATGTGCCCAACATCCGGTAGTAAATTTTCTTCGTTGGAAATAAACAAACAGTTTAATTGATTTTTCATCTCGTTTGACATTTCATCATTGCTTGTTATTACTGGTGTCATCTTTACACCATCTCGTGAAAAACTTACATTCGCCTGACTAGTCAAATTTGTGCCTATAATTAAATCAATACTCACAGATTCATTCGGCATAACATAACATTGCCCCATAAGTTCACAGTCATCAGCTACAACCTTTATGTTAAATACACCAATAGCTCTTGTATACGTTGATCCGACACCGCTTACTGTCATCTGTGTTTTCAAATATTTCCCAAATCTGTTTGCAAAAAATACGTCCTTCCGAATTGTAGTAATCTGACTTCCTGTATCTATTACTGCCTCCATTTCAATACCGTTTATGTTGACAATTTTAAAATTAGTTCTGCATTCCACCACGTGAACATTGGCCTTTGATTTATTCCCCTCTTCTGATTTACTGCAGCTATTAGATTTATGGCCAAACTCGTTACATCTAAAACATTTAGGCCCTTTGTTTTTGTTAGGACAGCTGTCTGATACGTGTGTTCTTTCACCACAGTTAAAGCAGTATTTCTTTTCATTTAAGTTGCATTTAGTTTTCTCACCTTTATGGCTTTTATCACTCACCTCAAACTTATCATTCGTCCGTTTTGCTTCAGTCTTCATCTGAATTTCATCATACGTATGTAGCTTTTCCTTCAACTCGGCAATTGATTTCGACTCGTATAAGAATGATTTGTTGTGTGGTGACCCTTTAATCCCATCGACAATGTAGTTGATGATAGAACCCGTATCGATTTTCGCTTGAGCAGCAATATCTAGCATCGTATAAATATACTGGCGATATGATTCGTTCGTCTTCTTTTTACGTTCGCACAACATTCGATGTACAGCAGCACTGCAAACCATTGTTTTAAACTCTTCTTTAAGATCAGTTACGAGCGTATCATATGATTTTGCCTTGCAATCATGGTCCATGAAAAGTTTAGCCGTACCCGTTAACAGCCTTTTTGCGTAGATTAGCTTCTGAAGATTTGTCCACTTAAGCAAAACAGCGTTCTGTTCAAACTCATCAAGCCATTCGTCGATACTTCGCCCATCTTCACCGGAAAACTTTTGCATTGACTCGTCAACATCGCGAAATGTAACTTCCGGCAGACTTCTTCTTGGTTGTTGTTCTGCTACTATCTCATTAGAATTTTGTAGTTCCATATCTCTTAGTCGTTGTAGTTCTATCATGACTCTTTCTTCAAATCGTTTTTCGTTTTCTTCAAATTTTCTTTTTTTAGCTTCTAATCTTACTCTTTCAGCAAATCGTTGCTGGTCATCATCATCATCATCGTCATTCGTCTCTTCTGTCTGCATTAGTGATTCAGCAATTTGTCGTCTTACCACTTCATTATGCTCTTCTTTTCTTTTTTCGGCCTCCGCTTTCAATCTTTCGTCTTCCTTCTTCCTTCTTTCTTCTTACAGCTTCAATCTTAATTCTTTCTTCTTTTTCTTCTTGCTTACGTTTTTCGATACGTTCCTTCTCGAAAAATTTGATTCGTCTTATCAATGTGTTTCTGTCGCCGTCGTCAGATAATTTGTATTCAAGGCATGCATCCTTCAGGTCCTGGTCTGACGCGCTGTTCCACTCCATTCTTGATTCAATTAGTGCCAATTACCTCAATGGTTGAGCCCCCAAATGTAGGATTTGATATTAAATAATCGAAGCCTTGTTGTTGATTTTATATAAAAATTGATTTTATTTTAAAGAATATTTAATTGACAATAAAAACTTCGTTCTGGTACTTACGATGATTCAAAAATTAATAACTAATAAAATAATTCATTGACAAAACTTGAAAAAATTAAACATCAGAAAACTTGATTTAAATAATAATTATAATACAAAGTGAAAACTACTACAGTACATTTAGCATCACCACATATATATGTATGTATGCGTAGCGCATACTTTAGGGACATGGCCAAAAATTGTACCCGAAATATGCGGTGTATCTATATATATATATATATATATGTATGCACAGCGCATAGTCTAGAGACATTTATTCATTCCCCCCGCATAGTTTAGGGACATTTGCTTACTTTGGGGACTGTCCCCAAAGTTTTCGCGCCTTTTCATACATCTAGCGTTTAAGATGAGGACAATTTTTTCCATACACCGCATATTTCGGCGACAATTTTGGGCGTGTCCCTAAAGTATGCGCTGTGCATACATATATATATATATATATTCTTTGTAAAAATAACAATAACAATGTTGTTTTTATAAGTAAAATAAAATATGATTAATTAATGTATTTGGGGTGAAGAAAAAAATGTTGTATCAATTATCGTTAAAAGCGAACTGCACTATATATAAATACAGATAAAGATTTACACAATTTAATACATATGGTTTGTGTCTTTGCTATAAAAAAATCGTCGATATTCAGGCGCTGAAATCGCTATGTTTAATTTCCATGATATTAAATATATATTTGAATTGGGAGTTAAAATCCAATTAATATTCTTTTAAGAATCCAATTGCAATTGATGGAAACGTCCAATTGGGAAAATTATCAATAGCGCCATCTATTAAGTTATAAAGGGATAGGTTTCAAGGGACAGTAATAAGAAAAAAATAGTTTTAAAAATAATAAATATATTGTGAATTAGTAATTAAATTTAATATCTAATTGTAATTGAGAAAGGACCTAATTGGAAGAATAACTGGCTCCACCTTTTAAATTGTGAAGGGAAGTTTATAAAAAAAAATAATAGAAAAAAAATATGCGTAGGAAAAAAACTTTTGTTTTGTAAATGAAACGAATTTCGTAGAAACAAATCTAACACTCGATTAACGATGGTTATGTGGACAAAAATAAACTCAGCTTATTGCAATAATTAAATGCAGTTTGCTTATAACGCTTGAATTAGGGGAAAAGCACAAATCGATGTCTCAAAGTAATCAATATTTGTAGAAAATAATATTATCCGTACATGAAATATTTACATATAATGTAGCACTGAAATAATTATTTTTCTATAAAACAAAACCCGTGAGAAAATAGGCTTTTAGCAATGTAACGAAAATGAATTGTATAAAATACAAAAACACTTTAATTTTAGCGAAAAACATACCGATTTGATCTAAACATACTAGGCATACTATATTTTAATAAATGTTTTTGATCTTATTTTTCACTGAAACACAAATTAATGTACAAAGTTATTCTGCAGGTTTGTTCTCAATGAAGGAAGTTTTTTTTTGGGATAATAGTTGGTGTTAAAATCAGTAGTGACAATTTACAGAATTGATAAAAACTGTGGAAAGAGTTGAGAAATCGTTTGCATGCACTGACAGGAATATAATATTACATTTTAAGCAAAGTTATGCTTTTTTCACATGGACTTTTAAAAAAGCATTTAGGGGTCCTAAGAAGGTGATTACGTAGAAACTTTTGAACTGTTTTGTAAATACTACATTAACATAGTTTAAGTGGCAATCGTTTCAGTTACATATATTCAGTCGAATTGGTACAGAATTAAAGGGAAATGCAAATTGAAGTGTTTATGAAATCTGTGGATATAAGAAGTTCGTTATATCAGACATCATTTGTATGGAGGCTTGTTGACGAGACAAACAATTTAAATAAAATGAATTCTTTATAACAAAGATCCATTTTGCAATTTTTATTTTTATTGAATTTCAGAGGGAAATTAGTGTTTTAGTGAATTAGTTTTAGTGAATTTAGGGTTTAAAGATTTTAAAAAAAATGCGCTTGCTGAGACATACATAATGAAATAATTGTTAAATACCCGTTTACATTACAACACACGTGTTTATACTATGCATCACATAAGTCAAACGGAAAGTGTGATAATATTAAGTTTGTCAAAAAATTAAAAAAGAAAATATTTTGTGTGTTTAGAGTGTTTTCGAGACACAAAAAATTAAAGAAACTGGTATTTTTTCAAATTATATAAATCTAAAAATAGATCCGGTGACAAATTAATATGTTTTGCTGATATATTAAACTTTTGGCAAAAATTCGTAATTTTGTTGGCAGCAAAAATCATAAAATCATCATATAGTTATTTTGGGTATTAAATATCGTCAAAATGACTATAAATCGTCCAACCTGGCAACACTGCATGCGATTGCTACTAAACATACATACATATATACCATTTATAAAACCTACATAGATACAGGGTGGCTGATAAATATTTTTTTCAATACATATAAATATTTTTTTATTCTTTCATTTGAAAAGCAATAAATTTTAGTTAGATTACCCCAATCGTTCATTTTCCTTAAATTGAAAGACGAAGCAATGAAACTCAGAAAAAAAGTTATTACGTTTTTATTTTGTAATGGCATTTATCAGCCACCCTGTATTACAAAACAAAATTTTTTTCGTTAACGGTATTTAATTTATTTCGCTAACGGTATTTTAGATATAAAATAACGTTACATTTTAGTTATTTCGGTAACTTTATTTCAGGGAAAAGATTTTTCAGTTATTTTGGTAACGGCATTTTAAGGGTAACGTTATTTTAGTTATTCAGGTAATGTTAATGCACACCACAATTTTAAGCCCCATTATGGCCGAGTTTTAATGACTTTCTAGTTTATGATCATACTTTGGGAAAATATATATATTTAAAGAAGTTTTTTTTCAGATCTTGGTAGATTATTTCGGTAACGGTATTTTTATGGTATTGATATTTTAATTATATCAGTAACGGTATTTTACGGATAACGGTATTTAAATTATTTCGGTAACGGTATTTTATGATATTAATATTTTAATTATATCGGTAACGGTATTTTACGGATAACGGTATCATGACGGTATCACTTAACGGTAGGAAACTGCTCATGATATCAACAAACAATTTGACTGAAAATTAGCAACACCTCTTCTGTATTGGCGGAGTATTTTGTATTAACACAGACAGACGGACAGACGGACATGGCTATATCGACTTCTCTATTCATGCTGATCAAGAATATATATAGTTTATGGGAATTTTTTTAAAAGAATTACAAACATTTGACAAAGTGATATATACCCTCCTGCACTATGGGATGGAGGGTTTAATGATGATGACGACGTAACCATAGTAATTAAGTAAACCGACAAAAGAAGTTCTTTGGTAAGAATACTTATAGATTTTATAAAAAAAAACTTTAACTAAAATGCTTGTGTTTGATAGTTACAAAGATTGCATTAAAAACATTGAAAAGGTGGGATGGAATTAAACAATAGCGCAATATAAAAGATTTTGATTCCGATGATAGCAATTCATGGTCAATGGTGGTGAAGAGATTAATAGTGATGACAATTCGGATACTAATGGAGATGAATGTTTAGATGAATATTCAGATTCTGATAATTATGATGGGGAGACAAAGTCAGCATCTGAGACGTAGTCTAAGTACTACTAACGTGATAAACTGTGTTTGATCAAAAAGCGGGACTCGGCACTTGAAAAACCGGAACTTTGGTGCAAAAAGCGGGATGTTTAAAATTTATTGTTTTAAATAAGTATTTTAATAAATTTTGTAATTTTTTAGTTTGAATCGCGCAAATATTACTTACAAAAATTTATATTTTCTTTTAATTATAAAAAAAACACTTTTGGCACAACAAATGAATACATTTTAGACTTCGATTCGAATTTCGAAATCCTATCACTGGCTCTGAATTTCTATTTCTATCAAAAAGCTCCAAAATTTATAATATGTTTAACGTTTTTAAATAATTTAATTTTTTGTAAAAATTCTATTGAGAAAAAATTAAATTGATTATTATAACGTCTTTATAAATTATGGAAACTTTAAAATCTATTTTCTTTTAAATATTTTTGTCAGGACTTCCCAGCCAGAAATTGCCAATGGTCTGAAAAATCAAGCACTGGCAGAGCAATATATGCCATTGATCCAACAAATAAAGTGCTGGCAAAGCACTGATTTACAACGCTCTGCCAACGTTAGTAAAAAGTGCTTTGACAGTGCTGAATTAACAAAATTTACAACAGTAAAAATAATAAAAGCACTGGCACAGCTGTGGCTTAGAACGCTCTGCCAACGTTCGTAAAAAGTGCATTGCCAGTACTTATTTACAAAATGTACAACCATTAACTTAATAAAAACAGTGGCACATCTCTTGTTCACAACATGAGTGGAAAAAATCCAAAACTAAATTGCAATTTATGATTTGAAGTTAAGAATATTAAGGTCTCCTATTGTGGTCAGCACAAAGTATAGTTTTTGTACTAAAATTTTACTTAAGAAATTTATTTTCAAATTTCTTTCTTTAGTAGAATTGTGCTAACTTATCATAAAAATAATTTGATTAAAAACATATTCAGTTATTTTGTATTTAACTTAGCTCAAGCAAGCCTATTGTTATTTCTGTTCAAATTACAAAAATCATTCAATAAGAAATAATACAACTCTTTACTGAAGTGAATTACTAAGTAGGACTTTATTGGTCGTTTTTGGTACTTGCAAAGCTCTTATTGCCAGTGCTTTGCCAACGCTTTAAAAAAGAAACGGCCAAGCCCTGCCCGGTGTTATCATTTTGGGGTTGGCAAAGCACTTATTATATTATTAAAAAAGCACTTTTTTGGTTGTTCTACCAATGCTTTGCCAACGTTTTAAAATTATGGTTTTGGTACTGGCAAAGCGCTCATTGCCAGTGCTTTGCCAACGTTTTAAAAAAGGAACGGCCAAGCCCTGCCCGGTATTATCATTTTGGGGTTGGCAAAGCACTTAAATCTTAAGATATCCAACGCTCTGCCAACGCTCATACCATTGAAAGCACTGGGCCAATGCTTACCGTTCCTATTTTTCTGGCTGGGTTCGTACGGCGACGAGAAGGGGTTAAAAATAAAAAAATCGTCATTAAATATAGTCATATCTGATAAAAAAATTTAAACATATTACCTATATATGGAATAATATACCTATAATAATATGCCTATATATGGAATAATATATGGGATATATGAACCAATATATGCAATATATTATCCTATATGGTGTCATACATAGCCATATATGAACTTTTCCTTTGCATGTTTTTTTACCCATATATGATTCCATACATTACATATATGTTTATATATGCCCATACATTACATATATGTTCATATATGCCCATGCATGGAACAATGTATGCTCATACATGAAACCATATATGACAATATACGATCATATATGAACATTTTCACATGGGAAAGTAAAACTTACAATAAGCAATTATGTAATTTTTGGGTGTAGAAATACTCATAAATCCCTTTTTCACATTCACAATAGAAATACACTTAAGAAATGCTTGCTAATTATTTGGTAAAATATCAACTAATATAATTCTTTCCCAGAAATTATGCAAAAACTAGTAACGCTTTGCCAAGTAATTGTACTTTTTTTTTGCATAATTTATTTAAAAAAACTTAATTACTGACATGTTTGCATTAAATTTCAACATTTATTTTCTGAGTGCTTATAATGTGAAAACAAAAAGTAGCTCTGATACTTTAACAAGATATGATAGTATAAAAAGGGCTTAGGGAGTGCCTTCAATGTCAGATCTCAGATTTCGATATTTGAAGCTAAACATTTGTTTTAAATGTGTTCGATTTTCTTTTAAATCTTTTTAATATTTTTAGTGCTCTATTGGATAGACATTCTATTAAAATTGAAAACGAAAAACGAAGTAATTTTTAACCAATTTTTAAGAACTGAAAGTAGACCATTGACTGAGCATAATCGCCAAAGTTAGTTCGAATTTTTTATGGGTTCTTGAAGTTGGGATATTTTTGACCATAAAATACATATATGTAAATATAATTGTTGGAAAATAATTGTTTGTACAATATCCATTGAACTCAATGTCGAAAAATATATTTTTTAAATATATTTCAACAAATAGTAGGCGAAATAGGAGTGGGCAAATACAAAGAAACCATTGATTTTTGGTAGAAATGCTACATTTATTGTCTCCAATTCCAAACAATTCTATATCAAATGTATTAGAAAGTCTATTGTATATATTTAGTGGAATTCATTTTCGGAATATATTCTGAATATTTTTAAAAAAAAATAGAATAAACTTTTAGTAATTTTTTTTTGTTATTTCTCTTTTATGAAATACATAATTCTGTTTTAAAAATATGTGTTTTAGGAGTTTAATTGCAATTATAAATTCATAGCTGCCACTATGTTCACACGCAGAGAAAAAATGTCGGTGCAAAATGATTGCGGCCACAAAACTATGTTTCCTAAAGCCATAAATGGTTATTTCAAATAAATTATTATTCTATCAATCATATTTCACCAATAATATGGTTGTTTTAATCATGTTCTAGTAAAAATCTCTCTTTTCTCGGTTATCATATTATTCTGTTGTCTACAATCATAATATAGTTTGTAACTACAGCCGTATTATAGTTGCGCCAACTATAAGATGATCAGTCTGTTTTTTAGCGTCTTTGTTCTTTTAGTGTCATTCTTGTTTGAGATTTTGTGACAAGAAGTTGTGAGACTCTGTCAGCGCCAACAAATTAAGTTATATTAAACAAACAGACATTAAAAATAGAAAATTTACGTAATGGTGGTAATTGCAATGATAATTTTTTTGTGGAAGAAGGAATAAGTTTGTGACTCAACCAAAAGTTAAATTGGCAAAAGGTTAATTGTCACGCATCCCTTAAATAAAGTTATTTATTATATGTATATACATAAAACTGTTACAAATTAAATAAAAAGTGATAAAACAGTTATTTATTTTTAATTTTTTGCAATCACGCAAAAAACTATTATTTAAGAAAAAAAAAAAATATACAGAAATATGAAAGAAAAATTTAAACAAAATACGAGATTTTTTAATTCTGTAATACGAAATAATCAATATAATATGGTTATAAAATTTGACGAAATTCTTTTCCATGATCATAATATGATAAATATGACTAAACTATGGTTACGAGTATAATGGAAATATTATGATTGATACAAACACGTTATGATCATCATAAATGTATTGTTAAGTTGTATTCTTAACAATATTTTTATGCGAGAATCATGCTGTAATCACATTTATAGCTGACAAAAAATTTCACGAAGCTTATTCTTCAGCGCAAAGACAATTTACATTAATAATTTTAAACCTAAATTTATTTAAATGTATAAATAAATATGCATTTGTACTACTTAAAAAAAATACGCATAACTTTGTACTCCAGCTTCAACAGAATGCTTGGAGAATACCGCAGGGCTCATATTACAGTAATTCATAAAAATTTTAACAACCATAATAAGATAATATTAGGATCTATAATATGATAATATTGTGATCTATTTTGGAACCATAATATGGTAATATAATTATCATATTATGATACAGAAACAAATCAGAGTATGGTTGTCTCAACCATAGTAACATGGTTGTCGCAAACATTAATCCAAAAATGTATGCTGCTCCTAGAATATGGAAAAATGAACAATGTTTTTTCTTTGGTGCACATGTGACAAACAAAACGACGTAGATGGGAGCTGGAAATTTTGGCTATCGTCATAAAGATGACCAGTATTCAAGTCATTCATGGAAAGAGAGAGAATTACGTAAACCCAAACATGGCAATGTCATTCAAGAACCCTTAGTATCGCAATATAAAGTTTTATTTCCACCATTACACGACTTGACATTGTGAAATGTTTCTTGAAAACAATAGAAAAAAATGGAGTTAATGTAGGTTTGGCCAAAATGTCTCCTCGTCTCAGTGAAAGCAAACCAAAATAAGGCAAATCTGCATCACTTTTGTTTGAATTAATTTTATTCCTTTCAAGTGTTTTTAGTAACCCATACACAATAAAACTGTTACAAATTCAGCTATTTTAAATTACATATATCGAATTTGATAGCTTGCCGCTCAAATAAAGAAGTTACAGAAGATTTTTTTGGGAAAAATTGATCTGATAGTTCTAACACACAATAATTGCAGCATTTTCTAAAATTTCCAGATCCCATCAACTTCGAAAAGATCTTGAGGTTCATAGTTTAAAGCCTTTTATATTTGTTACATTTAATAAAACTATTTCTGAAAAAAACTTAAAAATACATTATTTAAAAACCAATTTTAATGTTTTGCAAAATATTCGGAATTAATTCTGAAAATAAAATACATCAGGACACTAAAGTAGAATACCTCAAGTGTAAAAATACGTTCGGAGCATTATATTTCATTGAATATGGGCCGATTTAAATAGTTTCAAACTCTGGCAATCTGCTTAAAGAGAAAAAATCAGGGTCAAGAAGAAAAAAATCAAAAATGTTGTTAGTTTCACTATAAAGTTTCTTAAGCTGTATTCTTTTGAAATGTGGTAAAAACTGAAAATTGGAAAAAAAATTGCCAAAAATAAAATCCATTTTCTGGATTCGGGAAAAAACTTATTTTTTAGATTGTTTTGAGGTCAATTAATTGACATCCTAACTTAGAATTTATGCTTTATTGGTAATGATAGCAAACTCGAATTTTATTAACGTTAAAATAATCATTTAAAAAATATTCTAAAAATGTTCCCAATTATTAAGACAAAGCTCGAAAAATAGTACGCTATGGCATTTTTCACATTTCACTATTAAAATAATGACGTTTTTTCAAAAACCCTTAAAGTCATTCACAAAAAATAAAATTTTAATGTCAGTGAACAAATAAGTATTGGACTATAATGTTATTCAGCAGATCTGGCATATTTAATGAAATTTGAAGCTCCGATTCACCGTGTAATGAAATGGGTGAATACACAATTTATTTTTAGAAACCCTTAATTCTCTTTTATAATTGGGTGCATTATATCCAAATTATAACTTTTTATATGATTTGACCTCATTATGCGCTCTTGGCTATTTTAAAACTTAATTTGCTTTTAAGCCATAAATATATGACAAATAAAAAAGTCGAAAGCAAAATTCCAAAAGCAAAATTGTTCGGTAGTAGCCATCGAATAATTTGGTAGTTATCACCGAATTTCTGTTGAGGCAATCGAAATTATATTGTTGTATCTCAATCGAATGATTCAGTTGCAGAGACCGAATCTTTCGATTGTGATAAAAATCATTCGATTGAAGCAACAGACATTCATCGACATCGTCTCCTTATCGTTCTGATTAACCCCTTCGGCTAGAAATCTGTAATTTCAAAAAGAGCACTGACTAATGCACTTAAAATATAATTTTTAAATTTCCAATAAAAACTCATTGAAAATATATTGCAAAGAAAAATGTTCCCTTAATCACTCTGCCCAAGTCGCTGGAGCTAGGACCTTAAAATTTGCCTTTAGGTTGCTCCCCTCGCAAAAGCATCCACAAAGGAGGGATTTTGGATATTTTTACGAGGAAAAGTCTCCTTTTGTCCGAGTGATAATAAAAATTAAATTATAAAAGATTTTGGTTATTCAGAAGAGAAGGAAGGGAGCAAAATTTGGTACATGGTACTCTTTAAAACTTTTAAAAAAATTTACATATTCACTTTAAACTTGTAGGTTTTAAGTGAAAATTATTTACTTTTTTAAACAAATGAACACAAAAGCACTGAATTCGGAACTTGTCAAAAATATTTGTTTCTGGCCGACCCATGAACACAAAAGCACGCAATTTTGAACCTGTAAAAATATTTAGTCCTGGACGATTTTTATTTCCCGATCGTAAATGTATTTTAAAGTTGTTCACGTTTCAATTTTAAGGGGACATCCTCATTATAAGCCTTCAAGATATCAGGATTTTGTTACCTTTATCGATAATAGAAACTGTTCCACAAAAGATATTATCGTAAAATTTCAGAGCGAAATTCCATGTATATCTAAATATATATTGTTTTGTATTTTGCAATATCTGGATATATATAACGTCATTATAAATTGGATTAGTTTTAGCGTGTTATAAATGCAATATACAATTATATATTGAGGGTGACGCGATAAGACGCAACTATATATGACATCATATTAAAATTTTTGGACGAAATTAATTTTATATATGAATTTATATAATTATACCCGGTTAAATGCACTGGCAGACAAAAACTTATAAGTGTATATAAAATAATAGTATTATTTTATGCAAACGTTTTAACTCGGGAAATTAAACATTTATAACCCATAAAAAATTACGTATTTCTTATTCGTGAACTTAAAAGTTTCAGATTTTGCAGATAAATTAAAAGGCAAATATAATATATATAAATTGCGTGACACTTACAGATGGGTTCCCTTTGAACTTAATAAAATTCTGATAGGTGATAAAGGAGAAAAAAATATGATACACGTATTTTTCAGCGGCCCAATCCCATGTTTTGGGGTTTAAAGTGGCGGTGAAATTTAACACATCTTTGTATGAAAATATGTTTAAAGTAAATTTAGACTTATTTATAAACAGCGTTAAAAAACTCGAGAAAACACAAATTTTGAAAGCCATTATGACACTGTCGTGGACCCATTCTGCCACTTATTTCTAGTGTGACTCTGCTTGGGGTAATATATAATTTTATTCAAAATTTTCTTGTGTTTTTTTAAATATGATATGATTTCTAAATATATATTTAGGGAATTCACATGGTGCCTTAAAGTCATAACTTGTAAAGTCATATGCAGCATGTTGTAATTTCCTGATTCTTAAGTACTAAAAACTTCAAAATCGAAAAAAAAAATATTGAAAATTGCCGACAAAAACCGAAAAACATAAAATTATTACTGCTTTGTTCGTAAAATATGCATCCGATGTACTTACATATTGCATTTAATAAAAGATGATCCTGTTTTTAACACATGTATAATTTAATTGAAAGGTATGTATTCAATTATTTAAAGAAGTATATTTAGTATGAAATTACTGGTATATATTTATTTTTATATAGAAAAAACTTATTCTAGAAATAAGTCTAGAAATAGTAAACAAACAACAGCTGACACTGAACTTACTACATAGTATACTGGAAAAACATACGTGCTCAAGTTGTATTGTTGTATTATATATTTGCATGAAGAATACCAACAACATTTTACACCTGTTGTATAATATTAGCACATACGACAAATACAACACCATAGTACACCTTGTGAATTCCCTAATTTGTATTTTGCAATGTCAAGATATATATAACGTCATTATTAATTGGATTAGTTTTATCGTGTTCTAAATGCAATATACAATTATATATTGATGCGATATTTATATTTTTTTTCGACTAAATTAATTTTATATATTAATTTATATAATTATGTCCGGTTAAATACACTGGCATAAAATAATGTATATAATAAAATTCGGATAGGTGATAAAGGACCAAAAAATATAATAAACTTGGAGGACAACATTCGCCTCGTTATTACCAATATACGGCCACAAATCTTGGAAAAAGTCATCGAAGATTGGACCTCCAGATTAGACTACGTCCGAGCCAGCCGTGGTGGTCATATTTATTTATTTAAGTAAAAAATTGCAGTATAAGAACCTTAAGAATTAAATTCTTTTATGGTTCAAAGGGTATCACATATTGAATGTCATAATAACAAATTTTAAAATAGTATCATTAAAAAAAAATAATTTAAATTTAAAAACTTAAGAGTATGGTACATATTCTAAACATATAGTAGTTAAAGAAAAATATATATGTGGCTATCTAGTTGGTATAGCAAAAGATGAAAAGAATAGGCTTAAAATAAAAAAGTTAGAGAAAAGTAGTAGTTAGATGTTTCTAGAAATTAAATTATTTCTAGAAATTAAATTAAAAAGTTCATTTTTAAAACTTTTTTTTCTGTGATGAGTTTAAGATTTATGGGTAAGTCATTCCAGAAGTCATATTTAAATTATAATGCTAGAAGATTATCTTTCGAATAAAGTTAATTTCATGTCAATTTAAAAAATTCATCATTGTTTTATTACATTTCAAAGTTCTATACTTCTACAAAAAACACCCTTTATTACACCGAAATCTCTCATTTCATAAGAGATTTCGGTGTCTTTACCCTAAAATATAATCAAAAAATTGCTTGAGACAATACAAACTAAAAATTAATTAATTAATTCTACACAAAAAAAAACTAAAATTGAGTTTTAATTAAAATATTTGGTAATTCAGTTAAAAGTTTAATTGTATTCAGTACTATTGAGGAAATTGTAGTAACAAACAATTCAAATAATTTGTAACTATTTAATTGATATTATTTTGAATTATAGTTTTATTCATATCTATTACAAATTTAATTAAATATTGTTTTTTATTTGAAACAAATTTTTAGTAGATACTATTAAAAAACTAATTAAAATTTAAAAAAAATTAAAAACAAATATCCAAAATTACAAAGTTTTAAAAAATCACAAAATTTTAAAAAATCGCCATAATTAAAAAAAAAAATGGAAACATTTGAAAGAACTAAAAACCGCAAATTTTTTACTTTAATAGATATATTTATTTTGGCGATTTTTTAAAATTTTTGCATTTGTTTCTATGTTGTTTATTATACGTTATAAAAACTGAAAATTTTGTTAAACCAAATTCATTTTCTACAGTTTTATAGGTTTTTTGTTTTTATATATGTACATCGAGATTATTTTTATGTTTTTTATTTCAATTTATCACGAGCTTTCAACCTCCGTATATTTACAAAAAAAAAAGCAAATCAAATCAAAAAGCTAGAACCTCAATTAGGCAGAGCTTTAACAAAAAACCTATTAATCATCAATTTTGCTCCATTCTTGTCTTCTTAGTAATCAAACTTAGGGTATTTTCCTAACAAACAGCATAACGTAACTAAACTTTGAAGATTAAAAATTGTTCTATTTATATAAGAAATCATACTCAATTAAACAGTTAATACATATTATTAAACATTAAATTGAAAGTGAGTTTGAAATCGAACAAATTTTAAATTTTTTTGACAATAATTTTTTCTGTGTATTTTGACATAATCTTTTAAAACGGATATAGCGCTACGGAGATACCAATAGGACCCAAACTTAAGTTTACGTGTGTCATTTCAAAAAGTGATACTTTCACACAAAAAAATAAGAACCCATTTCAATCACCAAAATTTACTAATTCAATTAGAAATTGATAGATCTTTAATTGAATTATATTTCAATTAAAAATTAACTCGTTTGATTAAAAAGTGATCCGTATCGTATATCTTCCCAAAAAACAGAAAAAAATTGTTATTGCCATACCAAATGTTTTGTTGCCATACCAACGTTTTTTTTTATAAAAGTGTTGTTGCCCACCAACTGTTTTTATAGCTTGAATTTAATAACATTGAATTTTAAGCTGCATGAAATTCTCATTTCAGTCTATGCTGTTGTTTCGTGTGATAAAGACGTACTTGCGCTCTGACTAAATAATAGAGTTGTCAATTATTCGCCTTTCAGCTTTGTTCGAATAATTCAAATAATTGTTTTCGCTCGTTCGATCAAACGATTAAATTTCAAAAATTATTCGATTAATCGATGAGAATAACGAATAAAAAAAATTATTTTTAAATAATATTTTTATTAACAAAAAATAAACAATTCATACAAAAAAACTTAAAAATAAAAAAGTTAATATTTTAATTAACAAGAAATTCATAACTAACAAAAAAAAAAAACGTTAAAATAAAATAGCTAGGTTGTTCTTAAGAAATAATCTTTTAAAAACAAAAGTTGACTCAAGTTTTTTTGTTTTTAAACGTTTTTTGGTTTTGGTTTTATTAAATTAGATTTTGAAAACACTCTTTCGCTAATTGTTGAGGTAGGTGATATAGTAAGAAGAGCATTAAATAGTTTATCTAATTTTTCTGTTCTGATTTTTTCAAATATACCATATCGTTTGATATATCGCTGAAGTCTTTTTTATTTTCTGTATTTTTAATACTCTGAATTGAATTATTTAATTCGCATAAAAGATTATTATTTTCATTACTAATAACTTCTTCTATTTCAATACTTTTATCTGAATTATTGTGATTACTTTGAACATAAAATAATCTGGAGTACAATTCATTAGCATATTCTTTAATTTAACTTTTTTGGGAATATTTTAGGAAACTTTCATTGCTCGGAAAAGTTTCAGAATTCAGAAATATTATTAACGTATTATAAACTTTTATACGTCTCTCATTTATTCTTATTTTAATACGTGTTAGAAAGTCTGTTGCAAAAGATTTATTAATTTTTTCTAAACTATTTATTAAAAACTTGATTACTCCCTCTAATTCTATTATGGATGTGCTATCTTTTCCTAGCTCTTTTATATCAACATCAAGTGGTTGTAAAATTTTATAAAGGTTGGATAAAACAGTTACTTCAAAGTCCGTAAATGGTGTTAAACCAAAATCAATTAGTGCATGATTAACACATTTATAAATTCTAATGAAGTTTTCCAGCATCTTTGATAATGATGAACATCTGTGTTTCACGTCATGAATAACGCGAACTTCATTTCCTTCTTGTTGTTGTTGTCTGCAGTTTTTGTTGTTTTTCGGTGGATTTGTTAAAAAGTTTGACGTATTTCCGTAGTTTCCTTATAACATTTTGTATATTAATTTTTAATTGAAATACATTATCAACGTCACATTTATTACTAAGTTCATCATCATCATCGCTTTCGTTATCCTTCTTTAAAAATTTATGAGAATAAATCAAATTAAAAGCTCTCATTTAATTTATTTTGTAATAGAAAAAAATGTTCGATTAATTGACGTTAATTAATCGATTTATTCGTTATTCGAAAATCGTAATTTTTAAATTATTCGAACAAGAGTTTGGTTTTGTTTGATCGATTAATCGAATTATTCTTAATCGACTGACAACTCTACTAAATAATAAAAAAAAAAATAATAAATAAACAAAATAAAAAAAAAAACTACAATTAAACGTGGAAGTGAAAATGATACTACTACTCTCAATTTGCAGACTAAAATGAAAAAAGCCAAAAACAATACTAGCGGTAGTACCGTTACAAAAAATTACTACCAGCCTTTAAGGTGTTATGATACTTGCTATTTTTTGTATTGGATTTTTTTAGGATTGACTGAAAGAAACAGCAAATGCGAGAAAGAACAAGAAATACTTTTTTGTTATTTCAAAATAAAATGTAAACAAAACAAACAATATTGCCCACGTTTTGTTCCCACAAAAACCGTCAAAAAAAGCTAAAAATCGCAAAAAAAAAAGTTAAAACCCGCTACTTTCGATCAAAAACTAAAAAAGTTGGCAGCAGTGCTAACATTTAATCTGGAAATGTCAATTTTAAGCTAAAAATTTTTATATTTTTTTTGACAGTCTAAGATTATTTATCGATAACACACGTATATTTGTTTGACATATCAAGATTTTTTATGGTATAATCATACTCTTTACACTTACTCAGTTTTCCTATGCAAATATATTTGCACTGTTCTCCAATATAGCAAAAATATAAAAATAAATAGCAGGTATCATAACACCTTGACAGACATTAGATGTTGAAGAAGATGAGGTATTAGTTACAAAAACAACTAAAAATCGTATTCCTCCATTTACCATTCTAAAGTGTGAAATTAAACAACTACAGAATTTATTACAAAAATGTAATATTGTTGACTATGCAATCATAAACACATCAATCGGTTAGAAACTTTTTTGTCAAAAAAAAGAAGATTTTGACAAAATTTACAATAAATTGCACAATAAATCTGAATTCTTTACATATTTATCAAAAAATTATAGACCTTATAAAGCCTTGCTTTTTGGGTTAGATAAGGATGATGTCGCTAATATTAAAACTAAATTAACAAGTATAGGGTTTAGAATGCATTGATGTTAAAATTATACAAAAAACAAATCAACGAAATTTTGTTCATATTTTTTATGTAGTCTATTTCAAAAGACAATCTATTACGCTCAGAGAACTTAGACAAAACTACTCTTGCATTGATCATTTTAAAGTTCAATGGGAGTTTCATAGAAACCGAAAGAATAAAATAACACAATGTTATAATTGCCAGATGTTTGGCCATTGATCCTCAAACTGTTCTGTTAAAACATTTTGCTCCAAATGTTCTGGAAACCATCAAACTGTCAACTGCAATGAAAGCACAATTAAATGTGCTAACTGCAGGGGTAATCACCAATCATCTTCACCTGATTGTCCAAGTCGGAAATATTTTATCGAAATGAAACAACGTTTTATTAATAAAAATTACAAATCACAGAGAAATAATTTTCCCGTGGGAAAAATCAATCTGTTCCACAATACAGTGGTTCTAATTCCAACTTTCCTGCTTTGCATTCAGAGCCACCAGCTACTAACAGCTGGTCTAATGTTAATTCTGATACCAATGGTTTGTTTTTGGTCGATGAAATCAAAACTATAACTTTTGAACTTATACATAAGCAATTCAAAACTAGACCAGTTAGAAGTTGTGTCAAGTATAGCAACCAAATTTCTTTCATAATGGCTCCATCAACATCAATAAAAATAGTAACGTGGAACGCTAGGGGCATCCGATACAAAAATGATGAGTTGTTTGCATTTCTAGTTAGTAATAAAAGAGATATTTGTTGGTGACAGAAACATGGCTATCATCAGACTTCTCAATTAAAAGCAGTGGTTTTCATTGTTATAGAAATGATCGACAAGAATCAAGAGGTGGTGGGGTTGCCATTATTGATAAAAAAGGTATTCGGCATAAATTAGTACCAATAGTTAATACTATTCTAGTGGAAAATATCGGCATAAGTTTGGAAACATCTGAAGGCCATGTTTTAATATATTCGTGCTATTTCCCTGGAGGAGCTACTGGTAGCGAAGATGTTAAAAAGAACCATTTTAGATCGGATATTTTAAACCTAACTCGGAGTTATAATAATTATATACTTGGAGGAGATTTCAACTGCCGACATCGCGCATGGGGAAATATTCTTCACGAAAATTTAGAGTTAAACAACTTTTGGATAAAACACCCTTGTGACCCCACATACCTACCGACTAACGAGAATCACCAACCATCCACACTAGATTTTTATTTAACCAATATACCGTTAAAAATGTCCGAGCCAATAGCACTGAACGACTTAAGCTCCAGTGCAAATCACTCTCAAAGGCTCCACTAATAACACCACAAACTTTGTTTATGATTATGGTAAGGCAAACTGAACACTTTTTAAACAACACATTAACGATAACCTTTTCTGAAAACAGCGGCGAATGTATTAATTGGAACGACCTCACTGTTACAATTGATCATTTTATAAGTCTTATTGAAAATGAGACAGAGATTAGTATTCCAAAAAACCAATTACATATTAAAATAAACCTTTACCTGCATACATTAAGAACATGATCGTATATCGTAATTTTATTATAAGAAGGTGGATTAACCATAGACGTAACGACGATAAAATTGAAATAAATCTTTTAAATAAAAAATTAAGGAAGAGCTAATCAAAGAAAGAAAGAAATCTTGGGGTAATGTTTTGGCATCCCTTGACCAAGGTTCTTCACCCTTTTGGAATAATTCAAAAGTTTTGCGTAAGAAGTACAACAATATGCCAATACTCAAACAATGGCACCCGATATTCAACTGCACAAGAAAAATGTGATTTGCTAGCCAATTCATTCAAATTGAATCATGAGCTATCAGCAAATCTAAGTGACTCTAACACTATTTCTGCTGTTGCTTGCTCAATAGACTCATTTCAAGCCGCTGGTGTTAGCATTAACAACATCTTTCAAATATCAGAGGATAAAATATCTGATATCATAAAAAACATCAAATCAAAAAAATCGCCCGGTATAGATGGGATAAACATTAAAATGTTGAAGGCTCTTCCAAAAAAGGAATACAACGTCTGTAACGAACACACAGTGATTCAGTGAATATCTTCCCCAATTGGGAAAAAATCAGATTTAGAAAATCTCAAAATTATCCTAAGATTTTTTTGAAACTCCGGTAAATATATAAGAGGGTAGGACTGCGGGAGCCTTTGTACACTAGCAACAGTCGGGTGGGGGGTTCGTGTCCTTACTCCTATAAATCCAGATTAACACTACAATAATATTATATAGACTCCCTTTTTATTTAAATTTTTATAATTTTACCTGTGGACCAAAAGTAACTCAACACAGCAAAATTGAAAAAAAACCCGAAGTAAGTTACTCATATACTTAAAAAAAAATATGATAAAATAGTAATTGAGAAGCAACAATTAAAACCAATGGTCTCCTAGATGTTTTTAGGAGATATTCGCCTCATAACCCTTATCCCTAACCTTTGTTTCAGTGGCGAGTTAAAATAAACTGAAACCCCTAACGCAAATAACCCTGTTTACTCTAACCCATCATCATATGTAAGAAAACACCAATATTTTCTTTAGCAATCCATAATTTTAAAATCCTTTTTATTCAACCCATAACAAATCTTAGGCGCTAACATTAACAAATGTTTGTAAAAATAAATGGTAATTATTTTACTTAAATTTAAAGACACATTATGATACTTTAAACCGAGATAAGCTTTACAAATGGTTAAAATTTGAGCAAAATAATTTTTAATCAATTTGCACGATTTTTCATAATTTTATATATTTTTTCTATTTTAAGATTTTATACCGAATTAAGCCAGAATTCTCTTTTTAAATTTCTATACGTATAGTTAAGATATTCTTAAGATACTTTTACTAATAAAACTAAATATTTTTTTTTTTACGTAATTTTTAAATTCATATTAAATCTAATATGCCGGTCGCATCGCGTAGGGCATTCCCTTTTTATTTATCAATATCTTCAACAGACTAAGCAAAAACTAATAATATTCTCTGTTTTATATTTTATTTAATTTTAGATTTTTTTTTTTTTTTTTGAAAATCAAAACAAAATGAATAAAAAAATTTGGGGAGAGTAAGTCAGGCTTACTCACTGATCAACATTAAAGAATTACTTTCATATAAGAATACAAAATACAAGAGTCAAGAGAATGTAATTTAAATATTAGAACAAATGAAATTGAAACATTACTAGTTTGAAATAATATTACACTCACTTAATCCTTTGTATTTTGTTAGTAAAAATTGTGACATTTGAATATAAATTTTGTGACACAATTAAAAAAAAAACAAGTGGAAGCATTAAAAAGATTAAATTCGGCTGTGCCGAATTTTTGGATACCCTCCATCTTGGTGTTTTCATTAACCAGGGAAAGTGCAAACAATATTAATATCTATATTCTTTGTAAAAATAACAAAAATAATGTTGTTTTTATAAGTTAAACAAAACATGACTGATTGATTAATGTATTTAGGATGTTTCAAAAGAAAAAAATGTTTAATAAGAGTTTACTAAAATGAATCTGAAATTGTGCATGCTTATAACAGTGGGTCTTCAAAGGTGAAATGGTTTTTCTGATTACCTAAAAAAGAACGTGTCGTGAAAAATATATATATGTATATTTAAAGTTCCTTATTATGTTAAAAAAACTGTTGTAAAATTCGCCTGTTGTTTTGTATATAAAAATCGTCTCTTTGCCTATATAATAATGACAGAAATAAGGATTATTAAAATATATTTTTGGATCGTTACAAGAGATGCAATGAATGCAAACTCATCAAAACAGTTTCGAATAATCAGAATTTAAGATAAATTTAAGTGAACAAAAATACGCTTACGAAGACATACATAATGAAATAATTATTAAATGCCAGTTTACATTACAACACATGTGTTTATACTATTCATCACATAAGTAAAACGGAAAGTGTGATAAAATTAAATATGTCAAAAATTATAACAGAAAATCTTTCGAGTGTTTAGGGTGTTTTCGAGACACAAAAAATTAAAGAAACTGGTATTTCCAATTATTGTTTTTCAGCTTAGCTGCTTGTGCAATTCTCGTTTACGACTCCTAGAATAAGAACCCTAAGAAATTTTCCCAAAATTCGATTGGTTTTTACACATCAATACTTTAATTTAGATTATTTTTGTATGTATCAAATAAAAATTAGGGTTTTTAAGGAAAAAAAAAAAATGCATATAATCAAAAGATTTTAAGATGAAGTATGCACCTTATATGTCTTAAATAAAAAAGTTATGAAAGTGAATGTCCTTTAAATTGAATGGGGTTTTTAATAAATGTAATTAGAGTGTAAGAATTTCCTTGCAAACTTATTAAAGGTTGAGAATGAGAATAAGTAAAAATAGTGTACGAAAAAAAGTTATGAATTTACATTGTTGAATTCGGGGATTTTATTCCTGGATATTTTTTTGATCTGATAACGATTAATGTGTCTGGCAACTCCGGTTAATGCAGTCAAATAAATAAAGAATTTTAACTCAACTATTTTCTTTAAACTTTTTTCTAATTGGTGATTTTTTGATTTGTTGGGGTTAACAAAAAAGGTATATGGCAAGCCTGGTATCTGGAAAACAAAAGAATACTGTTTAAGCAAATTTATAAAGTATTCAATACTTTATAAATTTGCTTAAACATTTTCGAGGTCTTCTCACATTTGCACTCATAACTAGTGTTGCCAGGTTTGCCGAGCATAAAAACGACAAATTTTCTAGAAAAAATCGTCAAAATCGTCATCATATTTTGAAAAATCGTCAAAATAAAATATATTTGTTAGAAGAGGGATAAAGTTTTAATAAAAAATAAAATACAATAATGTTATTCATTTTTTAAATATTAACGTGTTATCGTTGTAATATAACACGATTTTTGACACTTCTCTTGGTTTAAACTTCGAAAATCATTATATTTTACAACGATATTCATATTTATAAAATGTTGAAACAGTGTGCCCCAGTAGGCTAGTTGGTAGCGTGCTGGCTTTCAGTAGCACAACTTTTTAAATCTTAAATTCTTTTACAAAAGTTGGAAATTCTTTAACAATAAGTCTGTTCGATTACTTTCCCTGTAAAGTTCAGTAAAAACTACTCAGTAACAAAATTACAAAGAGTAGGACAAATTTACAAAAAAGTAAACGAACAGTGAATTTGTAGGAATTATTAAATTAGATAAAATAGCTTGTTTTAAATATTAAAAAAAAAATCAACTGGTCATTATGGAAAAGGAAAAAGTTAATTGAAATTATCGACCAAAAATAATTTAAATGTTTTTTAACTTCTTCCATAGTTAATTATTTAAGATTTTTCACTTTCAATCCATAAACAATTAAAATTTAATTTTTGTTTTTGTTTACTAAAAATACAAGCATATTTTTTTAGTCATATGTTTTTTTCATCTTACAAATTCTTACTGGCAAAAATGTATCCAGTAAAACTTGTAACTTCTTTGGCATCAAACTGTCACTTTACTATCCCTTTTTACCAGTTTTTACTGAGTATTTGTCTAAAGGAAAACCTTCCAGTAAACACTTGTACAAATTTTTGTGTTATAGAACAAACTTAATGGTATATTTTTTATTTATTAAATTTTGGCACTTTATTTATATTATTAGGCCTGTTTTTTAACCACCGGATTTATTTTTGGATTTATTTTGTTTCATTTAAAGTTGTATATATATCATCTTTCAACATGAAATATATTCGGGCTAGAGATCTGTTTGTTTCGCAAAAAATTCCATGCCTTGTTTTTTAACATAAATTTTTTTTTATTTTTTATTTAAATCTAACACCAATTAAATTTTATAAAAATTTAAAATAATGGTTCTAAACATATAAACACAGAAACTAAATTAAGCTAAGCCCGTAATGAATTTATAAAAAAGTAAATGCAGTTTGGATTATTGGGGATTTTTGAATTTTATTCATCGTCTTCTTAGACAGTGTGCAATTAATACTATAATTAATATGCACATATTTTCAATTGTTTGAGATAGGCGTGGTAGAGAAGATTAAGCATACTTTTCTAAAAATCATAACTACATTGTGCATTTTTAATTGAATTAGACTGCGCAGTTTCTGGTAACACAACCTTCATCAGTAATCCTTTTGACAATACTGTAATTACTTGTTATGGTTTTTATTGTTTGATTGCATCTATATGAAATGTTTATTTATTAAATGCAATCCTGACCGTGGCTTGAACCTGCTTTGGATTAAGTTTTATTCAATTCTAGGAATTGCATTTTGCAAAATTGTATTTCACATCATTATTTGCTAATAAGGATAGCTTTCAATAAAAAAACAATGTTTTTTTTAATTTTTAACGAAATAATATACATTTAATAAAAGATCCGGCGATTTTATGAGAATGACAAATAAGTAGATCTTGCTGACATATTAAATTATTGTCAAAAAATCGTCATTTTGGTAGCAAAAGTCGTCAAATAGTCATTTAGTTATTTTGGGTATTAAATATCATCAAAATGACGACAAATCGTCAAACCTGGCAACACTGCATGCGATTGCTACTAAACATACATACATACTGTATTACAAAACAAAACAACAACAACATTTTGTGGGTTTTTTTTTTGTTTTTAAGTGTTGATCATGACCACGGATGGTAACCGATTCTATGTGGTTATTGGTCAAGTTAACGCTATCTTCTTTTATTTCGGTAACGGTATTTTAGGGGTAACGATACTTCAGTTATTTCGGTAACGGGCTTTTAGCGTTAACGGTATTTTAGCTTTAACGGTATTTTATTTATTTCGCTAACGGTATTTTAGCGGTAACGTTATTTTAGATATTTCGGTAACTTTATTTTAGGGAAAAAGATTTTTCAATTATTTTGGTAACGGCATTTTAAGGGTAACGTTATTTTAGTTATTCAGGTAATGTTAATGCACACCACAATTTTTTAACCCCATTATGCCCGAGTTTAAATGACTGGCTGGTTTATGATCATACTTTGGGAATATATATCTATTTACAGAAGTTTTTTATTCAGATCTTGTTAGATTATTTCGTTAACGATATTTTAAGGTATTGATATTTAATGGTATCGGTAACGGTATTTTACGGATAACGGTATTTCAATTATATCGGTAACCGGTATTTTAGGGATAACGATAGTCAGTGAAAGGTGTTAGAATCGGGAAACGGTATTTTAGAGATATTGACAGCCATCCCCTGATTGCGTATATTCTTGTGTATAAGCATTGAATGTACTCGTATGTATGTATGTATGTATGTATGTATGTATGTATGTATGTATGTATGTATGTATGTATGTATGTATGTAGTATGTAATGTCTGTCTGTCTGTATGTATGTATGTATGTATGTATGTATGTATGTGTATGTCTGTATGTATGTATGTATGTATGTATGTATGTTGTATGTACTGTATGTATGTATGTATGTAGTACTGTATTGTTGTATGTATAGTATGTATGTATGTATGATGTATGATATGATGAAATAAATAGAATAATTTAAAATTTGCTTCAAAATTTTTAGAGGTACTTCCACATTTTTCACTCATAACTTTTGAACGCGTTAACCGATTTGATCATTTTCACTAGAAACTGCTCATGATATCAACAAACAATTTGACATGAAAATTAGCAACACCTCTTCTGTATCGGCGGAAGTATTTTGTAGTTCCACAGACAGACGGACGACAGACGGACAGACGGACATGGCTATATCGACTTCTCTATTCACGCTGATCAAGAATATATATAGTTTATGGGGTCCCAGAATTTTTTTAAAAAAATTACGAACATTTGACAAAGTGAATATACCTCCGCACTATGGGATGGAGGGTTATAATATAACAAAAACAAAATTTAAATATAATAAGAAATTCTTGACTTACCAACACGTTCGAAGATCGATCAAGGCCTTGTTCAAGTTCGATGGTTGTTGATATCTGTACTGCATTCAAATAAAAGAAGTTAAAATTTAGTTTTTGCATTTAATCCTAGTATCTACGATGCACTCAATATTAGGGGTGTGTATAATTTTTGGTCCTTTTGGTTAATACGCCTGTGATTTTATTAATTATTATTTTTTTTTTTAACCGAATGGTTAAGGATAATAATTTAGCTATATGCCCGGTAAAAACTTTAAGCACTTTTTTTCAAATTTTAAAATTTTCTTTAACTTAATAAGTTGTTATTATTATTGAATTAATTTTAATACTATATTTCTTTGATTTTTTTGCTTTTATTAAAAACCAGTATGCAAGAATAAAAAAATAACTCCAAAGCAATGATTGAAAATGCAAACCAAAACGTTAAACCCTCGTTGCCAAAATAACTAGCATTATTTTCCTGGGATATTAATTTTTATACACTGATGTTAATGATCATTAACATATTTTTTTTCACGGATCTTAACGTGACCAACTATATATTTTTTTTTCTTCGTTAATATTTTAACTCTTTTTATTTTTGTTTTTTTTTTTTTTATTATTGCATGACCAGTATTTAACAAAATTTTACACACTACCCCGATAAAAGGGTTATTTTAACCACTTATAAAATTATTTTTATTTTAAGTTAACCTTTCTTCACACTTTTTAGTCGATATTCTTTTTACTTATTTCTATCGTGTAAAATTCAAAAAAACTCTTTTTGTTAATATATATATATATATATATATATATATATATATATTTTTTTTAACGAACCGATTTTATGATTCTCTTCTATTCTTAACTTTTTTTTTTTTACTTTTAGCCTAGCAAAACTTTTTCTTTTATAAAATCCGAATTTAATGTTTAAATTTAGCTAGAAAATTTGTACGATTTTGGTTTTCTTTTTTTTTTTTAACTTTTAGGTAATATTATTCCCGTTTTAAATTTTTTTCTAGTTTTTTTTTTTAAATTATTATCTTGTCTCTTGTTATTAGTAATTTTTTAATTACTTTGTTTCGGTGGCTACTGATTTACTGGTGAGTGAACGTTGACAGAGGAATTTTGTATGTATCCAAAGCAAAAGAAATGATGTTTTTGACTATACCAAGTTTGCGGTCTCTGTTTTGAGGTTAGGGTTTACGGTCCGGAATTTGTGGCAATTTTCTGACTACACTAAATTTATGAAGCCTGAGATTTGTTTCTGTATAGAATATTTGGAAATGTTATACAAGTGCATTAGAATTCCGAATTACAAATTGTTCTTGATAGATTCCTTACCTCGTTAATGATGCAGTCGTTGATAATTTTATGAATTTAAAATTCTTCGTGTAAAGACGAATATTTTCAGATTACGAGATCCAATTAGAGTAGACTGATTGGAATTGATTGTGCAATTTAATTTTTCTATAATGATTTCTCAATAATGATCCAAGATTCTTGAAGGATGCCAAACTCACACCGGGAAAGGTGATCCCCTTGAGTTATTCAAGAATTGGCTTTCTGCCAATCCTCAACAAAATCTACACCACGGTCTAGTTAAATATCAAATTGCCAATTTAAATGATAATCTGGGGCACCAGATAATATTCCAGAGAATCGTAATGCCTTTGAAGCAATTTTAGAAATTTTTAGCGAAAATCTGTATGGGGTACGATTGTGCAATTAAATTGAATTTTAGAATATTATTTAGAAACAACAACTTTCTCAAAATTATTTTACCAGATATTCTGAATTATTTTCAATAAAGCACAATTCCTTTACTTTATTTGGAATATTTTATTTGATTTTACTGAAATTTATGGATTATATTTTCCACGTTGATCTGAACTTTTTTTTTCAATCTTATCAATTTGGCTGGCGAAAAGGAAAGGAAGTTAAGACGAAGATATGAGAGGCATTTTTGCCCAGAGAAGTGTCAAAAGAATTTAGCAAACTTGGTGATCTGTCAATCGAAACACAAAATAAACACAGCTTACCCTATACCGCCGCCAACCTTTAGGGCGTTTACATCAGAACAATAAAAAAAAAAGATATAATTTTAAGCCTGCCAAAAACTAATAATTTTACGTAAAATACTTAATTTAACCATACGTAAACGATGATATACTCTAGTAAATATTACATAGAGTATCACCAGGCCTTAGACAAGCAAAATTTATCCGCATTATATAACAAAACAATTTATCAAGATTTTTGCCAGTATAAATGTATTTTAGCCTAGATACCAACCTGCTTTTGGCTTCTATAAAATTTTAATTTTCTAACTTTAGGGTATTCACAGGACAGATATTTAAACAAAATAAATTAATACAATATATTAAAATTTAATTATTTAAATTCCAATAGAAAATTCTTTAAATTTTAGTCAGGTTTCAAATCCTTATATAAAAAAAAAAATTCTAAGCCAAAATAATTATCAGAGCAATAATAAAAATAAATATTTTTGCAGAATGGGGTAATATGTTTTCACAAAAATTTCCTTATTGAAACGAAAGTTAATTATGTCAAAACTTAAGAAAAACTTTCGCTCCGATAAGTAAATTTAAATAAAATATTTAATTTTCACGAATTTTGAAGTCATTGCCAAATAATTAAAATAAATAACAACTTTATAGAAAAGTCAATAGACGATTTGTTTAATAGTATCAACGTACATAATTTCTGATTTAATAACCAAATTTTTAGGGAGCGCAAAATTGTTGGAAATTGAAAAAATGTCCACTACACGTCTGACAAGTATTATAAACAACTGCATAAAATTGTCATACTTTCCAGATTGCTTGAAGGAGGCTAAGGTGATTGCAATATGCAAGGCAAAAAGAGATCCATCTTGTCCATCCTCATACAGGCCAATTAGCCTATTATCTTCTTTGAGTAAAATTTTAGAAAAGGTTATCAAAGAAAAAATCGTTAAATTTTGTGACGAAAATCATATTTTTCCAACTCAGCAATTTGGTTTTAGAACTGGTTATAACACGTCTCACCCTCTTGTTAGAATAAAAACAAGAATCAAAGATAACTTCAATGCTGGAAGGCCAACAGGCATGGTATTACTAGATATAAAATCTGCCTTTGACTCAGTATGGCACGATAGATTAATTTTTAAAATGATTAATTTTAATTTTCCACCGGAATTAATAAAACTAATTCAAAGTTTATTAAAAAACAAGTGGAAGCATTAAAGTCCGATGTGCCGAATTTGGTATAAAAAAGATTAAATTCGGCTGTGCCGAATTTTTGGATACCCTCCATCTTGGTGTTTTCATTAACCAGGGAAAGTGCAAACAATATTAATATCTATATTCTATGTAAAAATAACAAAAATATGTTGTTTTTATAAGTAAAACAAAATATGACTGATTGATTAATGTATTTGGGATGTTTCAGAAGAAAAAAATTTTTAATAAGAGTTTACTAAAATGAATCTGAAATTGTGCATGCTTATAACAGTGGGTCTTCAAAGGTGAAATGGTTTTTCTGATTACCTAAAAAAGAACGTGTCGTGAAAAATATATATATGTATATTTAAAGTTCCTTACTATGTTGAAAAAAAACTGTTGTAAAATTCGCCTGTTGTTTGTATATAAAAATCGTCTCTTTGCCTATATAATAATGACAGAAATAAGGATTATTAAAATATATTTTTGGATCGTTACAAGAGATGCAATGAATGCAAACTCATCAAAACAGTTTCGAATAATCAGAATTTAAGATAAATTTAAGTGAACAAAAATACGCTTACGGAGACATACATAATGAAATAATTATTAAATGCCAGTTTACATTACAACACATGTGTTTATACTATTCATCACATAAGTAAAACGGAAAGTGTGATAAAATTAAATATGTCAAAAATTATAACAGAAAATCTTTCGAGTGTTTAGGGTGTTTTCGAGACACAAAAAATTAAAGAAACTGGTATTTCAAATTATTGTTTTTCAGCTTAGCTGCTTGTGCAATTCTCGTTTACGACTCCTAGAATAAGAACCCTAAGAAATTTTCCCAAAATTCGATTGGTTTTTACACATCAATACTTTAATTTAGATTATTTTTGTATGTATCAAATAAAAATTAGGGTTTTTAAGGAAAAAAAAAAATGCATATAATCAAAAGATTTTAAGATGAAGTATGCACCTTATATGTCTTAAATAAAAAAGTTATGAAAGTGAATGTCCTTTAAATTAATGGGGTTTTTAATAAATGTAATTAGAGTGTAAGAATTTCCTTGCAAACTTATTAAAGGTTGAGAATGAGAATAAGTAAAAATAGTGTACGAAAAAAAGTTATGAATTTACATTGTTGAATTCGGGGATTTTATTCCTGGATATTTTTTTGATCTGATAACGATTAATGTGTCTGGCAACTCCGGTTAATGCAGTCAAATAAATAAAGAATTTTAACTCAACTATTTTCTTTCAAACTTTTTTCTAATTGGTGATTTTTTGATTTGTTGGGGTTAACAAAAAAAGGTATATGGCAAGCCTGGTATCTGGAAAACAAAAGAATACTGTTTAAGCAAATTTATAAAGTATTCAATACTTTATAAATTTGCTTAAACATTTTTCGAGGTCTTCTCACATTTGCACTCATAACTAGTGTTGCCAGGTTTGCCGAGCATAAAAACGACAAATTTTCTAGAAAAAATCGTCAAAATCGTCATCATATTTTGAAAAATCGTCAAAATAAAATATATTTGTTAGAAGAGGGATAAAGTTTTAATAAAAAATAAAATACAATAATGTTATTCACTTTTTTAAATATTAACGTGTTATCGTTGTAATATAACACGATTTTTGACACTTCTCTTTGGTTTAAACTTCGAAAATCATTATATTTTACAACGATATTCATATTTATAAAATGTTGAAACAGTGTGCCCCAGTAGGCTAGTTGGTAGCGTGCTGGCTTTCAGTAGCACAACTTTTTAAATCTTAAATTCTTTTACAAAAGTTGGAAATTCTTTAACAATAAGTCTGTTCGATTACTTTCCCTGTAAAGTTCAGTAAAAACTACTCAGTAACAAAATTACAAAGAGTAGGACAAATTTACAAAAAAGTAAACGAACAGTGAATTTGTAGGAATTATTAAATTAGATAAAATAGCTTGTTTTAAATATTAAAAAAAAAATCAACTGGTCATTATGGAAAAGGAAAAAGTTAATTGAAATTATCGACCAAAAATAATTTAAATGTTTTTTAACTTCTTCCATAGTTAATTATTTAAGATTTTTCACTTTCAATCCATAAACAATTAAAATTTAATTTTTGTTTTTGTTTACTAAAAATACAAGCATATTTTTTTAGTCATATGTTTTTTTCATCTTACAAATTCTTACTGGCAAAAATGTATCCAGTAAAAACTTGTAACTTCTTTGGCATCAAACTGTCACTTTACTATCCCTTTTTACCAGTTTTTACTGAGTATTTGTCTAAAGGAAAACCTTCCAGTAAACACTTGTACAAATTTTTGTGTTATAGAACAAACTTAATGGTATATTTTTTATTTATTAAATTTTGGCACTTTATTTATATTATTAGGCCTGTTTTTTAACCACCGGATTTATTTTTGGATTTATTTTGTTTCATTTAAAGTTGTATATATATCATCTTTCAACATGAAATATATTCGGGCTAGAGATCTGTTTGTTTCGCAAAAAATTCCATGCCTTGTTTTTTAACATAAATTTTTTTTTATTTTTTATTTAAATCTAACACCAATTAAATTTTATAAAAATTTAAAATTATGTTCTAAACATATAAGACACAGAAACTAAATTAAGCTAAGCCCGTAATGAATTTATAAAAAAGTAAATGCAGGTTTGGATTATTGGGGATTTTTGAATTTTATTCATCGTCTTCTTAGACAGTGTGCAATTAATACTATAATTAATATGCACATATTTTCAATTGTTTGAGATAGGCGTGGTAGAGAAGATTAAGCATACTTTTATAAAAATCATAACTACATTGTGCATTTTTAATTGAATTAGACTGCGCAGTTTCTGGTAACACAACCTTCATCAGTAATCCTTTTGACAATACTGTAATTATTTGTTATGGTTTTTATTGTTTGATTGCATCTATATGAAATGTTTATTTATTAAATGCAATCCTGACCGTGGCTTGAACCTGCTTTGGATTAAGTTTTATTCAATTCTAGGAATTGCATTTTTGCAAAATTGTATTTCACATCATTATTTGCTAATAAAGGATAGCTTTCAATAAAAAAACAATGTTTTTTTTTAATTTTTAACGAAATAATATACATTTAATAAAAGATCCGGCGATTTTATGAGAATGACAAATAAGTAGATCTTGCTGACATATTAAATTATTGTCAAAAAATCGTCATTTTGGTAGCAAAAGTCGTCAAATAGTCATTTAGTTATTTTGGGTATTAAATATCATCAAAATGACGACAAATCGTCAAACCTGGCAACACTGCATGCGATTGCTACTAAACATACATACATACTGTATTACAAAACAAAACAACAACAACATTTTGTGGGTTTTTTTTTGTTTTTAAGTGTTGATCATGACCACGGATGGTAACCGATTCTATGTGGTTATTGGTCAAGTTAACGCTATCTTCTTTTATTTCGGTAACGGTATTTTAGGGGTAACGATACTTCAGTTATTTCGGTAACGGGCTTTTAGCGTTAACGGTATTTTAGCTTTAACGGTATTTTATTTATTTCGCTAACGGTATTTTAGCGGTAACGTTATTTTAGATATTTCGGTAACTTTATTTTAGGGAAAAAGATTTTTCAATTATTTTGGTAACGGCATTTTAAGGGTAACGTTATTTTAGTTATTCAGGTAATGTTAATGCACACCACAATTTTTAACCCCATTATGCCCGAGTTTAAATGACTGGCTGGTTTATGATCATACTTTGGGAATATATATCTATTTACAGAAGTTTTTTTATTCAGATCTTGTTAGATTATTTCGTTAACGGTATTTTAAGGTATTGATATTTTAATTGAATCGGTAACGGTATTTTACGGATAACGGTATTTCAATTATATCGGTAACGGTATTTTAGGGATAACGATAGTCAGTTGAAAGGTGTTAGAATCGGGAACGGTATTTTAGAGATATTGACAGCCATCCCTGATTGCGTATATTCTTGTGTATAAGCATTGAATGTACGTATGTATGTATGTATGATGAAATAAATAGAATAATTTAAAATTTGATTAAAAATTTTTAGAGGTCTTCCCATATTTTCACTCATAACTTTTGAACGCGTTAACCGATTTTGATCATTTTCACTAGAAAACTGCTCATGATATCAACAAACAATTTGACTGAAAATTAGCAACACCTCTTTTGTATCGGCGGAGTATTTTGTATTTCCACAGACAGACGGACGGACAGACGGACATGGCTATATCGACTTCTCTATTCACGCTGATCAAGAATATATATAGTTTATGGGGTCCCAGAATTTTTTTAAAAGAATTACAAACATTTGACAAAAGGAATATACCCTCCGCGCTATGGGATGGAGGGTATAACAAGACCTACAGAGTATATATAGGCACAAATTTTTCATCAAATATTGCAATACCTGCTGGCTGACCTCAGGGATCTTGTTTATCGCCAATCTTGTACAATATATTTACATCGGATTTCCCAGATTTGGTCGATTGTTCCTCATCAATCTTTGCAGATGACACTGCAGTTTTTAGCCATGGAATTTTATCTGAGGATATCATCATTAATCTCCAAAATGCATTACTCCTTACAATTTTATTATTTGTAAAAATTTCTAAGTAGAAAAGGTTTATATATTGTCTGTTTATATTATATAAAATATATCTAGATTTAAAGATACAGAAAAACTTATAATTTTTTTTTTTTTTAAAAGAGAGGCAACACTCAGGAAATACTTCCTATATTTAGTGTGTTGCTTTCTTTGGAAAGGGATAGTATAGAGAAGAAAGGTGGGGAAAGATGAAGGGCTTCAGACATGGCAACACTGTAATTGCGCGAGACGATAAGTCTTAGAACAGTTGTTGCTCGCCACCTGATGGAGAGTTGGCGAACTTATTGAAGCTTTTTGGTTCATAGCCCTGATTCATTATTTTACTTCGGTGGGGTTAATTGCTATGGGAACACCGAAGGTGGACATTGCGATACGTATGAGGGAAAAAAAAACTCATACATATTAATTTGATGTTGCCGGCACCGGGGATCGAACCCGGGACCTTCTGTGTAAAAGTCCAACGCGCTAACCATTACACCACAAAAAGAATTAATAAAAAAAGAATTAATAAAATCTAATTTAAATTTAAAATATTTATTACTAATACATAAACATTTATAACAAAATAACTACATACATAAATATAACAAAAAATACCAACAATATATCTTGAGCGATAGTATAAAAAAATGTCAAGCAAGTTCCGAATTTGAGCAAATATTTAATTCATTCAATTAATTTTTAATTTAATTCGATAGGCGCTCCTTAAAATGCAACATTTTAAAATTAAGCAGCAAAACCAGTCTTTGTGTTATAACGATGTTGTTTTTTTTAGAAATTTTAAAGGGAAAAATTGATTAAAGAAAATTTGAAAAGCATTTGAAACTGTCCAAAATATAAATCAAAGTGAATTGGAATAATTTAGTTTAAAAAAACCTGGGCGATGTCAGGTATATTTTAAATTTTCCAATTGTATATTTTCTTTATCATTATTTCGTTCTGACTACAATCACGTTTGCTTGGAAAATTTACAATTTTTCTAATGCAAGACATGGAGTACAGCCCCCGATCTTAAAAAAATCGGGTATATGAAAAAGGGGGAAAATAGTGAATAATTTGTTAAAATAATTCAAATAAGTGGCAGCCTGGATCCACGACATAGTGTCAAAATGGTTTTCAAAATGTGTGTTTTCTCGAGCATTTTAACGATGTTTTAAATAAGTCTAAATCACCTAAACTTTAGACATATTTTCATACAAAGATGTGTTAAATTTCACCGCCAATTTTAAAAGAAAATACGTTTTTCATATATTTTTGCTGCTTTATCACCTATCCGAATTTCATTAATTTTAAATGGAACCCATCGGAAAAGCTTCTTTGTAAGTGTCAAGTAATTTATATAGGATATTTGACTTTAAATTTGTTTTTTGGACGGTTATAAATCTTTAATTTCCCGAGTTCAAATGTTTGCATAAAATAATACATTGTTTTATATACACTTATAAGGTTTTGTCTGCCAGTGCATTTATCCGGACATAATTATATAAGTTCATATATAAACTTTAATTTCGTAGAAAAAATTTAATATGATGTCATATATAGTTGCGTATAATTGTATATTGCGTTTAGAATACGCTAAAACTAATCCAATTAATAATTACGTTATATTTATATACCTAGACATTGCAAAATAATATATATTTTGATATTATATCATACTTAAAAAAACACAATTGTATTTTAGATAAAATTGTATATTACCCCATGCAGAGTCACACTAGAAAATTTTTCAATCATATTTTGAATGTAAATATGTATTACATCAATACAATAGAACAATTAATTGTATCATTTTGTGTATAATTTTATACACAAAATTTACCCCCAATTTTTGTCTTTTGAATTGATTTCTTTCTGGTTCTTAACCCTAAAAAAAGAACTTGTTTCATTTGTAACATTATGAGTTCTTAATTTAGTCTTAGATTTTTTTCAATGTAAAACTCTAAATTTAGTTTCAACGTTTTTTTCCGTGTTTGTTATTCAATGGTGTAAGTTAATAAATAAATCCCACAAAATCTTCATTTTCATTATATCTTGATTTTCCAATTTTTTTCTCAAACAACATATTTTTTTTTTGGTAATTTCAAGAGAATTTTTGAATATAATAAAATATCCAAATGGAAAGGAATTTGTTACAAATTATAAAGTTGTAAACCTTTTGCAATTGGCTAAAGTCTAAAAGGATTAAAAAAGTTAAAGCAAAACTCGTATTTGACGGTAATTATTTCTGCAAATATTTAGGATTTTAATGAAGTTTTAAAATGAAAAAACCGGATGCGACTATAGCTTATCTTGTATATATTAGTATCTGTTCAGATATAAATTTATACCGCTATATAAAATCGTATTCAATTGTATTGTGCCATTATTCGGATTTAATTTAATCTGATATTATCAAATTAAAACTAAACTAATGCAAACTTGGATAAAACTATATGAAGACTAGACTGGCCATAGCGTTATATAGAAAAATTAAAAAATGTTAAATCCAAAAGTTTTCGCACTGAAAAATATGAGGTTGGGGATAACAATAATTATGCATATATAACATTTTTTTTTTTTAGTTCCGTATACCTCCGGGTTTAGCCCAAAGTTTTATTATATTACCCATTGATCACCGTTTCTAAAAACTTTGTGCTATTAGCGACCAGAGAATGACAAAATTATTATAATGAGTACTCTTTAAGTATTAGTGTTAAAACATGTATGAATAAGACATGATTTAATTTAAACCATTCTCATACCCAACATATTCATACCAACTGCAAGTAAAACAACTACAAGTATGGATAGTTGATAAGTGATCGTATACTCAAGTAAAGTTGTGTTGAGTATGAAGGAATCCAGGGATCTCGCGGAAAAATCCATTTCGTTGATGATCGAATGTTAGTAAGCATGGATAAATGCCGCATCAGTGATCGCGATGCAATGCATTTAACATCTGCTACAATTACAGCCGTCTTGCGGAAGTTGCAGGAAATGAAACCTGACTTGAACGACATAAAAGTGGAAGATTTCGTCTTTAACCGAACATCGTTTCAAACAATGCGAAAGGAATATCGCCGCAGACAAGCGAAACAGATCATAGATGAATTCAAGGTACATAATTAATAATTAAATATAAATAAATATCTTGAAGGTAATTAACATAATATTTAATTTCAACATAGATTCCTGAAGTATTTGTCTTGCATTGGGACGGTAAAATGCTTCCAGATATGAAAGGCAGATATGAAGGCAGAAAACGAAGAAAAACTCCTTGGCATTGCGAAACTTGAAGAATCTTGTGGTGAAAATATTGCTGAAGGCATTGAAAAATTCCTACGCAAATGGAAGATTGATAATTTAGTGCAAATTGTGGCTTTTGACACAACATCTTCAAACACTGGTATTGAAAGAGGCTCAGCATATTTGATTGAAAGTAAATTGGGTCGCGATTTACTTTTTCTACCGTGTCGACATCATATCAGCGAATTGCTTATTAAAGCTGTGTTTGAGTTAAATTTCGGAAAAACATCAGCACCAGAAGTCACTCTCTTTAATCGTTTTTCAAAAAACTGGAAAAATATGAATATCAATTCTTTCAAGAGTGGAGTATTGGATGAAGCAGTGCAAAAAAACTTAACAGCAGACGAAATAGAGACGCACAAGAACTTTTGCCTTGAGGCGTTGAAATCTCATTATGTACGAGCCGATTATAAGGAGTTGTTGCAACTTTCGCTCATATTTCTTGGTAAGGAAGTACCAAATTTTACGCAGTTGCGTTTGCCTGGCGCAACAATTCATGAAAGGTTTATGTCCAAAGCTATATACTGCTATAAAATTTTTTTTTGCTTCGCGAACAATTCAAGATGACATCCTCCGAACTGAAAAACATTTAAAACATTTGCATTTTCTTGACGTGTATTTATGTTTCTTATTGGTTCCGATGCGTTAACGCTGTATCTGCACCGCGCCAAGATTTGCAATTCATTAAAGACGCTATTTCATATTTCGATCTAAATGTTTCAAATGCCTTATTGTCAAAAATCAAAAACCATTTATGGAATTTATCCGAAGAGGTGGTTGCTCTTGGATTTTTCGATGAAATGATATCTATTGAAGTGAAACGGAAAATGGTTGAAGCTCTTGGCAATCATGATGACGAAAATGACGAAGTTATTCCGAAAAGATTAAACTTAACGCTGGAACAAGTGAAATCGTTTGAAAATAAGGATGTAAGTTCTTTCGTCACTCCTCACACCAAGCGTTTTTTCTATCGTTTACAAATTGATGTGACATTTTTTGAATTGGATCCATCAATTTGGAAGGATCAAGAAGAATACTGCACCGCAAAACGAATATGCCAACACTTAACTGTTGTAAATGACCCGGCAGAAAGAGCAATAAAACTTATTACAGATTTCGATCGGGCATTGACATACGACGAAGAGGATAATCAGTATTTGCTTCAAGTTGTGCAGCACTACAGAAAAAACTTTTCATCCCACAAAAAATCTTCATTAGTATAATATTATCAACAATAAAAAAAATTAAAAAATTCATCTATTTTTGGAACTTTGGTTTAGGGTATTCCGGGCAAGTTTATCCGCAGTTTATCTGCAGACTATTGCGGCTCGTTGGAAAGGTAATTATCATAGGTATTGAAGAAATTCAGATGGGAACAAACAGTCAGATTTTGTTGTTATTCAAATATAAACAGGAACAAAAATTGTGATGAATGGGTAATGTACTAAATGTTTGGGCTCAACCCGGAGGTACTCGGAACTAAAAAAAAAAAATTTTTAAATACGCATAATTATTTTTATCCCCAACCTCACATTTTTCAGTGCGAAAAATTGAACTTTTCAAAAAAATTTCCACTATGGCCACTCTAATGAAGACTCATATCAAATTTCATACTATTATATAAAGCATCATATTAATTTTTTAATCGAGTTATTAAAAGTCGAAAGTATCTATGTACACTACTGTTTTAAATTTTGACTTTTAGATTTTGATAAAACAGATTAAAGCGTTGTTTCACGATATAGACATCAAAATTCGCAAAATAACGAACACATTAAGTAAAAGTTATTTAAAATATGTATTGCAGTATTATTGGGCAACTGGTACAACTTTAATGTTAAAAATTTGAAAAAAATGCATTTTATGTGGGATATTTTTGTTTCAAAATAACCTGAAAAAGCGACTTCTATTATTAATACATTATTGCTTATTACGTGCTGATAGGTAAAAATTTAGAAAAAAAAGAGCTGCAACCCTAGTGTGCACATATTTATATAAGTTTCCCCGGGTTACAAAAAAATACATAATCAAAATAAAAAATCCAAAAAGCCACCCCGAAACAAATTCCTAGCTACGTGCCTGACTGAATTTATTGTAAAAAATACTGGCAAAACGCTTTTGGAAATGCTGGCAAAGCAACTCAAAAAAGTCTTCTGCCAGTAGTTTATTTGCTTAATTTTTACTACCACCGGCAGTTTCTGACTGGGTGCTTTTACACTTGAAAAAAAATATTTGCTTAAAATGTCAATGTACACTCAAAAAAAAAAAGTTTGTAAAGTCAGCAAAAATTTTGCTGAGTCTGAAAATATATAGAAATAAATATATATAACATAACAAAAATTGTCTTTCAATTACTTACATCAATGGTTGTCTAAATGATGCTATCGCAACTACCGAAGATAATTATAGAAACGAAATGAAAAACTAAACAAAAACAAACGAAACGAAAAAAACAACCCTTTTTGCAATAAGAAAAAGGAACCATAAAAAAATCTTGTCTTTCACTTTACTCTGTCTACATTTCTGTATATGTTTGTTTGCAATTTGACCACACATATAAATATTTAGTTTAAATAAATAAATATTTTATTTTGTCTTTTATTTAATTAATAGACAATTATTTTCACAAGCCGGTGACAACGCAAAATTTAAGTTATTTTAATCCTTAATTTTGTTTTATGTATGAAAAACAGATACAAAAGTCTTCCATGGTTGATTTTTTTATATGTCTTATTAGAGTTGTACTTTTTAGTATCATTTTCCTCTTCTCTACTACATCTTGACATGCCGCGACATCTACTTCATTCTGCGTATATCTTTTAATCTGGTTGCCGTCCACACTATTAATGTGCTTATCAGCACAATTTTTTTTTAGCAAAATTAATTAGTAAAACATTAGTATATTAGTAAAGCATTAGTATAAAACAGTTAAGTGCTGAATAAGTATAACAAAAATTTTAGCTGAAAACACGATTTTAGGAAAAAATTTTGCTAAAAAATAGTATACCTGATTTACAAGACGTTTTACTAACTTTTCTACTAACTTATTTTTTTGAGTGTAGGTTGTTAACAAATTGATGTTTTGGAGGTTTTTTTATTTGTTAACATTTTTATTATCAAATAATTTTCAAGAATTTTTTTTCTTCCAACTCTTCTAAAAAGCACTTCATGAACATTTTAATTTTGCATACTGCTTTATAAGTCTAGTTCACAATAGTATTTTTATAAAAAGAAGGAGCTGCAACAAAACTGCACAAATTTAATGTAAAACTTATAAAGCAGAGTAATAAGAGTAAGTAATCAATTATAATTTTATACCCAAAATCGTAATCAAAAAATTTGTAAAAAAGTTTTTAAAAACTACTAGTTTCTGTTTACAGTGTAAATGTAGTATTAACAAGATATGCGAATATGTTGCAATTTTAATTTATATTCTTGTAAAATATTTAAAGTTGTGTAAAAATTCATATTCTGGTCATATATTTCTAGTTCTTTGGTGCGATATTTTATATGAAAAATCGCCAAGTAAATTGCTATTAATTCAAAAAATTGCCATAAAAATCGCCCGTCGTCATTTCAAAAATTACTTCGCCAAACGAGTTTTAAAATCGCCACGTTTGGCGAGAAATCGCCATATCTGACAACAGTTGTCACCATCTAAACAGTTCCATATTCATTTCTTTTAAACCAGTGCAGTCACTAACTTTTTTTAAAAGATTTTCTCTACCAACGGACTTCTTAAAAAAAAGATCCTAAAGATTGGAGTGACGACACTGGCTATAATGTTGGCATGAATATCGTTTGTAAATTAAATATTGTTAATGATTCGGCAGAAAGAGCAGTAAACCTTATGGATGATTATAATCGAGTTTTATCACAAAACGAAGAAGAAAAACCATTTATTTTGCAAATTGTTTCCGAATATAGAAAACGGTATTCTAATGCTAAAAAAAAGCGCTTTAATAAAAAAGGAATTTAATTAGAATAATATTATTTAAGAAAAATACCCATAGCTACATATTTTTTTTTATAAAAAATATTTAATAAAAGTTGAAAACTTGTCTTAATTTTAATAAAAAATAGTAAATAAAGAATTCATATTTATAATTTTGTTTAATTATATGGGATGTATGTTTGAAAAAGAAAAATAAATATATTTTTATTTCACGGAAAAATTATTAATCTATTTTCATGATAAGGTCATTTAGAACAGCAATATTTGTAATATTATTTTAAGAGGATTGAAGTTTTTAAACTTGCGATGAATTTGAAAAAAAAAAAATAAAAAAATTCATAAAACCTTAATAAGTGACAAAAATCGCGGTTTGCTCGAAATCCGCTGAAGTTAAATCGCTGCACTGGCCAAATGAAAAGAGGAATACCTTCAATTTTTTCAAGTTTTGGTCCTTAATATGTGCTTAATTAAAACTAAAAGTCTAATCGTTGATTTTTTTAAATTTCTTTAAAAGAAATTTTGAAACTTTAAAATTGTTTAATAATTCAGACTTTTTTGGCTTTAGTTTAAAACGAGTTTGCAAAGCACATGATAAAAAATACTTTTTAATTGAGTACCTTGGAGCATTACATTATTTCTACGAGTTTCAAAATTTGGGCTATAACTTCTTGATTAAGCGTTCTGTGACATATTAGTTGCCGGGTTGAATTGTAATAACTTGGATGTTTTTTAACCGATTTTAGTTTTTATTGCCTTATTAGAAAGATAATTTATTATTTATTATGATTTTTTAGTACTTCTTTCTTTGTTTTTTGTTGTAACTGCGTCCCGTTACTTTTTTGCCTACTACAACAACAACACATATGTTCGTCTGGCTAATTGTATTGACGCTCTCATATGTTTGAGTAGATGGTTGATGATGAGGAAAACCACCCCTATATAGTACTTTCTAGCTCTCTCTTTAATTTACTATAGGTTAAGATTTATTTGACTTGTTAGCTATTAAGAGATCATAGTTTGAAATAAAAAACAGTGTCTTACAAACAAAAAAGCAGTTCAGTCGTGTTTATTCTGAACACTTGCCATCCTATATATAAGACGTTATCCATATCTAAGTAATTAAATATAAATTGTTGTTTCGATGTCGAATTTACCATCTACATCAGCTTCGGAGTTACCATCGACTACATCCATGATGGTTACTCGATCCAGTGATAAATTGCGCTCCGTGGATTCAATTGGGCATGAATCACACCTGATATCTGGAGCCAAACTGCCGTCAAACAGACAGATACTGCAAGTTTTTTTTACAATATGCGGATTGTAAATGTTGGCAGACAAAATTGTGCAAAAGAAAGTGCTAAGCTAGCAGTGAATGCAGCTAATAGATCAAGATAAATTGCTAAAATTGTAAGGCGACTAGAGAAATATCCACAAACAAAGTGCAAACAGCAGATCGGATACATCAAAATGGAACGTGAATATTTTCAAGGAAACAATGGACGGTCTGTTCGATATCGCTAGTGCAAACGCCCTGGATGAGATGCGCATACAAGAAGACAAGAAGTTTTTGTTGATGCAAAGACAGAAAGGAAGACCAGGGTAGGCGTCGACAAGAAGTTATATGGCCGAGAACAACGAAAGCAAAAAGAAGAATCGTGAAGAGAAAATATTCACAACTTAACAAGCAATCTTGTAAGTGAAATTATTGAACTTTTGGAATACCTTGAAACATGAATCATCAACTGATATTTTGCAGTACTTGATACAGTTTACATTGGCAGTGAAGACGAATATGAATTCGATGATAACAGTACGGGTATGGATGCGGCATGCGAATTGCATACCGATGATGACGATGATCACACCAAACGTTCAAGAGGGCGACATCATTGAATCTCGCCACGTCTTAATGTAGTACTTGATAAGGCCAAAGTTAGCTGTTTAGATGCTTTCATATTTTGATAGCATGCGCAGATAATGTAATAACTGTCATGAATAATGCTGCGACGCCTCTGACCTCTGCTGGTGAGCTTGAGATCAATCGATCTACGATCTATGAATCGTAAGCGAGAAGTGGAGGAGACTCAAACAGAATATATTACAAATGTAATTTCGTTTAGTTCAAAACTTATATTTAATTCGAAGTTATACGAATAATAATAATGTCAATTTTAGATCAATAGCGTACAGTCATTGGTTATTTACTGGGACGGAAAACTGTTGCCGGAGCTGTTTGCCAGAAGCAAAATTGATCGAATAGCAGTTCTCGCGAGTTATGAAGGGACATCTAAATTTGTGGGGTCTTCCAAAGTCCCTGCTGGCGCAGGAGAAAATATGGCCAAGGTCGTTCATGATGCACTCATCAAATGGGATATTTTTAATAAAGTTTCCGCCATGGGTTTCGATACCACTTCATCAAATACAGGCCAAAACACTGGCGCATGCATTTTGTTGCAGTCAGCGGCGTACCCAGGATTTTGTTTCGGGGGGGCCACATTTTTGTTTTTTATTAAATTTTTTTTTTTGTTTGAAAAGCATATAATTTTTACATACGAAAGCCTATATTTAATATTTTGTATCTGTTAAATAAGTTTTGGATGGGAAAGTTACCATTGACGTTAACCCAGTTATGATAGCAATTTTGAAGCAAAATGTTTATGTTTTGACATGTCTTTGTTATTTTAGTTTTTTATATCTACAAACAAGTTTTTTTTTTTTTGTTTTTGAAATATTAAACAAATTTATGTATCAATTAAATAATTTTATTTTGATTTTTAAAGTGAGCTATCATATTAATTGAGATCCTTATATACATACTATTAACAAAACTCTTAAAAGTTAATTCGACGATTTTTTTTTTCATAAAAGTGTCAATGATTTTGTCAGGTTCAACCTTTTCTCGATACACTGATGCAAGAGCTAGAGCACCAAGTCTAGCTTCACCCATAGAATTCCTTAAATATGTTTTCACTCTTTTTTGGGTGGAAAAACTTCTCTCCGCGAATGCAGTTGTAACAGGAATTACTATCAGTAAATGTAAAAACATGTAAACGTTTGGAAAAAGTTCCTTGTTTCAATCTTGAATAGCATCTAGCGGATTTGATGGTCTTTCTGTTTTATTTTTCCAGGAGTGTTTCCATAGATCAAATTTAGTAAATATAACATTAGTTTGATCTTTTAAATCAATTTTATAAAATTCTATAATGTTATTAAATTCTTTTGATGGGGCATTAACGACTTGACTTGGTACAATTTTATATAAATTTTTAACAACACTTTCATGCCCAGTAAATCTATCTTTCATACTTGCTATAACTTCTTCTAAATATTAAATAAACAACACTGCTCTATAGTAATCCTTTGGGTCAGCTGCTTGTAAATTTGATCGGTATTTATGTGTTCCAACGCGTCTTGGTAGTTGTGGCTCAATACCATACGCCGTTACCATATTAATGGTCTCAGTGTAAATTAAAAAGAATTCTTCTTCGGCATTTGTTCGCATTGTGCTTAACATGTCAATTACTACACTCAAAAAAATAAGTTAGTACAAAAGTTAGTAAAACGTCTTGTAAATCAGGTATACTATTTATTAGCAAATTTTTTGCTAAAATCGTGTTTTCAGCTAAAATTTTTGTTATACTTATTCAGCACTTAACTGTTTTATACTAATGCTTCTCGAATATACTAATATTTTACTAATTTATTTTGCTAAAAAAAAATTGTGCTGATAAGCACATTAATAGTGTGGACGTCAACCAGATTGAAAGATATACGCAGAATGAAGCAGATGTCGCGGCATGTCAAGATGTAGTAGAGAAGAGTAAAATGATACTAAAAAGTACAACTCTAAAAAGACATATAAAAAAATCAACCATGGAAGTTTTTTGTATCTGTTTTTCATACATAAAACAAAATTGAGTATTAAAACAACTTAAATTTGTCACCGGCTTGTGAAAATAATTGTCTTTTAATTAAATAAAAGACAAAATAAAATATTTAAATTTAATATGTATTCCTAACTTAATGTTAATAGATTAATAATCTAGTGTGGTCAAATTGCAAATAAACATATACAGACATGTAGACAGAGTAAAGCGAAAGACAAAGACATCCATCTTAGGTAGATTTTTATGGTTCCTCTTTCTTATTGCAAAAATAAGGGTTGTTTTTTCCGTTTCGTTTGTTTTTATTTATTTTTTCTTTTCGTTTCTATAATTATCTTCGGCAGCTGCGTCCTTTAAAAGAAAGCATCATTTAGACAACCATTGATGTAAGTAGTTAAAGGAAAATTTTTGTTATGTTATATATATTTATTTCTATATATTTTCAGATATTAAATTAATTCATGTCGTCAATGTGGGAAAATGAAAATTTTTATATTTCGTAATTATTGTAAAATATTTTTAAAAGAATCACAAAAATATGTTTTATTATTTTCAGCAAATAAATTAACTAAATTACAATTTTTTCTACAAATTTTTTGCATTTTTTCCAGTCTACTAAAATTCAGCAAAAAATTTATTAATTTTGTTGCTAAAAATCAGCTCGGTGATTTTCAGCAAAAGATTTTGCTGACACTAGCAATTTTTTTGCAAGCACCCTCCTGACTAAAATTTTGCTGACTCAGCAAAATTTTTTGTTGACTTTACAAACTTTTTTTTTTGAGTGTACATGGATGTGATCGTACGCCTTAATAATATCTAAATTGACAGACTGCAAGAATTTGGACAAGTTGTGCGTGATATTTAAAATTTTATAACAAATTGCGACACCCAGAATAAATTCGAATTTACATATTCGGTTGTGTAAACTTTTTCCAATATTACAGCCTGAAAAAAAAACATATCGCACTTGATCAACAAGAGGGTATTAACTCAAAATTTTAAAATTTTCAGTAGAGTCAAAAAACTGTTTATGGCCACATTTTAACAGAATTTAAAATTCAAACATATCATAATAAGCAAATTCCATTTGAAAATATATATACATTGTTTTTGTTTCAAATTTTTCCACTCATTGCAAAAAAAAATCAATTTTTTGAGTTAATACCATTTTTTTGAAATTTTATCGATTTAAATTTATAGAATAAAACAAATTTTATCAACAAAACAGTATCAACTCAAAATACAACCAAATATAAATAAAACAGTTTGATTATTTTTAACATAAATAAAGTCTCAAATCAAAATAATACATTTTTTATGAAAATATACGATTCATTTCTATTTGAACTTTTGTATTAACTCGAAGTAATACCTTTTTGTTGAAATAAAGGTAGTCACTACATTATCATGAAAATGGAATACGTTGAAATTTTTACAATAGATAGATATTGATGTTGTTAGTTGATTTCTTGAAAAAAGTGATATTTTAAAAATTTTGAGTTAATACCCTCTTGTTGATCAAGGGCGATATGTTTTGTACTTAATATAAAGAGAAAATATACATAATTATTGAATTGTACCCTCAGATGAACTTACCTTTTTCATCCATTACTTCTAAAACTTCTATTATTTCCTGCATAGATTCGAAAAATAGATCAACGGAATCGTGGCGTTCAACCCAATTAATAATATTTCACATTTTCAAAAATAGAGGGTGTTGTATTCAAAAACAAGGTTTATATAACATAATACACCCAACGCTATTATTTTTTTATACATTATGTAAACTCAAAAAAATATTATAAATTCATTTATTACATACTAACCAAACAAAAATAAAATAAAAAATCGAAAATATTTCGGGGGGGGGGGGGGGGCTTTGGCCCCCAGGGCCCCCCCTGGGTACGCCACTGGTTGCAGTACAAACTCGATCGGAAATTAATCAAGTTCGCATGTCGCCATCACATGTTGGAAATCGTACTGAAACACATCTTTTAAGACCCAATTGTACGCTCAAAAACTAGTAATGCTGACTGCGAAGCCAATAAGAATTTTTGCAACCAACCAATAACGTTCCTTAGTGAAGTCGGAAGCTTTCGTACACCTGGTCCAACATCCCACGCAATGTTCATGAGAAAAGGCATACCTTGAAAAGATACGTTTTTCGGGAGCAGTTCACTTTGACACAACAAGAATTGAATGGACTACGCGATATACATATGTATTTTTCTCGTGCGGAAACAATGGCTTTAGCGTTTTTCGATTCGGATGATTCACACGAAGAGAAACGAAACATGGTTAGGCGCCTGCAATTAACAGAACCATTCAGTGGCGGATTTAGGCCTAGACCCATTAGGCCTAGGGCGGCATAACTTAAAAGGCGCCAAAATTTAAAGGCAAAATTATGTAAGGGCAATTCAAATTCGAAAATTGATTTGGCCAATTTTTGTTTTAAACGAATATAAAATTTCTTTAAATTATTTGTGTTTTTCGCTGGATTTTACGGTAAAACAGCTAAACTCCCATCACTGCTTTTAAAATCGCTAGAGTTAACGGCAAAGTAGCTAAATTCCCAACACTTCTTTTTAAATCGCTAGATTTGACGGCAAAATAGCTAAATTTCCATCACTGCTCAAAAGTTTTTAAAGAATATTTAGGTGATTCCCCGTTTCAATGACATTTTACTTATTTTGCATGTGTGTATCTCATACTGATCAATGTAATGTTCACGAATACAAGTCTCAGCTTTTTTTTGTGTTTTATAATTCTAATCAGCTTTTTTTTTAAATGAGTGCCTATCGGAAAAAACTAAGCGGTGCTGAATATCGTAAAAAAAGGCCAAAGAAACAACAAAGGTAAATAATTTACTAAAAAAAAACCAAAAAATATCTACTTTTATGACAAATTCTTTGACAAAATCCTTTAATAATGACCAATAACCATCAAGTTCATCTGCAGTAAGTATTTCGTGCTAGTAAAAAATTTGTGGTTGTAAAAAAATAATATTTTATTTAGCAGGAGTTAGAACGGACTTCAGAACAAAATATCGAAGAAATACATTCAAAGTCTTCTTCAACGAACTTAATTGGTGACAATTTGATTAGAATTGATGTTATTAAGATAAATAGTGATTCTTTTTTGTGGAATATAAATGAAGACACACGAGATTACATAAGTATAAACGGCACGCCTCAAAATAACTTAACAAATTTCAGCAATTCCAAAAAGGTTTACAGTGATAAAACTAGGTGTTGTTTCAAAAACCTATTTCAACGTACTTTAAAAAACGGAGAGATTCAACGCCGTGAGTGATTGATTTATTCAGAAACTAAATTGTCTATATTTTGTGCTCCTTGTATGTTATTTGGCAGAAGTGGTGAAATGAATGCTTTTACAGGTGAAGGGTTTAGTGACTGGAAAAACTCAAACGCACGCGTTGAATCTCACGAAAATTCAGATTTTCATAAAACTAATCTTTGTCATCTAAAAGATCGAGCAGTAGTTCAAGGCCGTGTTGATCAACGTCTAATAAAACAGCTCGATGGAGAAATTTTATATTGCGGACAGTGTTGCCATGTATTTTTTTCAAAAAAACTGTTTTTTTTAAGAAAAAACTGTTTTTTTTTTTTTTAAATAAAAAACAGTAGAAAAAACAGTTAATATGTGCATTTTGAATTCAATTGCATTTTATTTAAACATAAAACAACATAAAAAACATTAAACACATAACATATTTATATACACAGAAAAAAAAATATTTTTTTTTGTAGACTAACTTTTAATTATACTAACAAAAAAAAATATTTTCAAATTTATGTTATTACAGATCACAAGTTGTGCTCTGTTATAAAACTACATTTTAATTAACAATAGGAATAATATGTTTTTTTTTTCTGTGTACTTGTTTAAAGTAAAAAAAAATATAATATAAAAAAACATATTTATAATAATTATTTAACATATAGCAAAAAATAGCTACAAAACCATAAAAAAAACAAAATAATTCATCACATTTTGAGATCTTACTTAATTACATAAAAATATCAGTTATACATTTTTTGATTAAATTTGATTTTCATTTCGTTTGATTCCACAAAATTTTAACACAAACAAATGCTAAAAAGGGAATTAAAACTTACTACACAGTTGCATTCAATGTGTAGTATTATAAGAAAGTAAATCGAGAAGGTAAACTGTTAAAAACTGGAAAAACTGGGAAAAAAACGCTAAAAATTAAACAAAAACTGGTTTTTTTCATGAAAAACTGGAAAACTGTTACGCATCCTAAAAAACTGGAAAAAAACAGTTACAACTGGCAATATGGTAACACTGATTGCAGACAAATTTTACGCAGAATAATTGAAATTGTTAAATTACTCGCAATAAGAGGACTGCCATTTCGAGGACAAACAGAATAACTTGATGACCTCCGAAATGGAAATTTCTTAGGAACAGTAGAACTTCTATGAACTTCTATGGTTCATACGCAGTGAAGAGCATACATCGGGTTTCTTCATACGATTTGTATTGTATTCATATTGTATGTATTTAAATTAATAAAAATGAATGAATTTTTTGATAATCACTTCTATATAATCAAAGAGGGCGGCATTTTAAAGAGTGCCTAGGGCGGGCAAAAGGCCTAAATCCGCCACTGGAACCATTCGTAAAATTGGATGTAGATCGAAAATTCTCCGACCCAAAACTATTGCTGTACAATAGTTTGAAAGATTTCGCGTCATACAAAACCAAAAATTTTTTCGATGCCTTCCGATTGACTGAATTCTTAAAGCATGATCCATCCATTTGGGAAACGAAAGAAGATTTGCAAGATGCTCTCGATGCTTGTCGCGATCTGTTTGTTGTTAACGACGCTGCTGAACTCGGTGTACAAATTATTAATGATTATAACAGGATCCTTACGAAAGACGAAGAACAGAATGAATTTATCTTACAGTGCATTGAAGCATATAGTCGAAAATATTGCTCACACAACAAGTCGGGTCTAATAAAATCTTCAAATTGTTGTAACTTTTTTGTTTCTCTCACGATTTTGATCATTTATGGCTTGTTAGAATATAAACTGTATTTAAAATCGATGTCAAGTTTAGTTATCCAAAAAACAATATTTTTAGTTGCTTAAACATAGGTATTTTGATTAAAAACCCCATATTTCACCTTATAAAGTGTGTTTTAATTTTTCAATGAACTTTGGGCAGACCTTAGCGTTATCCAATCGGCCCAAAATTTTTTATTGGAGGCTTGTTGGCCAAATGGATACATTTTCGGCCCGGCAATCAAGGATCACTGAAACTTTCAGTTCCTGCCTCATATGCTACAATCGGTCTAACCCTTCGTCAGGCACATATTTTGAGCCCTTAGTTCTGGCACATGGTGTCTGGCCAGACCCTTATACATTTACATGCATTTGTATGGAAATAAGGGCTGTTTGCCGTTAAATTTTTACTAAGATAGGAAAATATTTGTTATATTTTGTGTTTCTATTTCTTTTTACTATGTTATTAGCTACCTGAGGAAGAAAAAATAGACCTGAAAAAATCTTTGGAATGAAAAGGGCAACAATTTTTTTGTTCTATATATATTTCTCTTTATTATGGGTAAAGTAATAAATGTTTATGGCAAAATAGAAAATTATTATGAAGAATACATTGATTTTTTTATTCAGAATTTTGCGGAAGGCAACAAAAACATAAATAATCTACTTTTGAATGTTGCTGACAAACAGGATTGTTGCATTTGCAGCAAAAAAAGCGTGTCTTACGGCGTATTTTGTCACCTTGCTGCAGGCAAATTCTGCAATCTTTTTTGGCAGCTAATGTGTCTGGACCACTGCGTGAAGCCACATTAAGGTTTGCTATATTGAGAGGTCTCCCAAAGAACGCTTCAAATGCTAAACGAGTTGTTGGTTGAGCCACAATGTGCGGATTATTGATGCGATTTTCAACGTTGGCCAGTACCAATTGCTTTGCAAGTTTATATAAAAATATGCGTCTTCTTTCTTTTCTTGTATTTTCATCATTTAGCTTACATATAATGTAACTTGCCAATGCCATCACATCAATCATGTTGCAGAAAAACGCGTATGTCCAGCGTCTGGTTGACCGTTTTGTTGTGTAATGAGTTAGCATTTGATCCATCGTATCGACTCCGGCTTTAGTTGAATTATAAAATAAAATTGCTTCCGGTTTCATGGCTACGCCTTCAACATGTTTCGTGTAATGCACGGTTGAAATTAAATTGACTGCCTTATTTTTTTTGGCACGTAGCTGCAAAGTGCAACAAGATTTTCATGAAAACCAAACACACTTGAAAGAATTGGTCGTCTGGTGCTCTTCATAACTTCCTTAGGAAGACATATTTTGTTTGCTCGAATGGTGCCAACAAATGCCAGTCCCATAGCAGCAAGTCGTTTAGCGCCGTTCAATGAGGTGAAAAAATTATCAGAAATAATTGTCCTGCCGCTGTTTGCGTAACAATTTGCGAAATACATTAGAACGTTTTCACCTTGATTTATCTCCCGATTGTCTCCTTCCTTTCCAGTGTATAGTTTTCCTTTCAATGGAAATTTAGTCTTAGCATCGCATGCCCACCAAACTTTGATCCCATACCTTGCAGGTTTTGATGGGATATATTGGGTGAACTTTGTGCGCACACGATACGGAAACAACTGCTCATCGATGGTGATATTTTCATAAGGTTCATAATAATTTTGCAGATTTTCATTGAGAAAATTCCAAAGGTTCCGGATAGGAGCTGCTTTATCTGTTTGCTGTCGGAATGCCCGCGTACGACTATTATCGAAACTAATATATCTGGACAGAGTAATGAATCGTTTGTGCGACATAGCCGCACGGAATATGGGCAGCGAATCAGAACGCCACAATATACTGGAGTCTTGCATATTATTATGGCTGAGACCAGAAGCCAACAAAATCCCAATGAATGCATCTAGCTCAGAGCTTGTCAAATTTTACATTGATTTATTTTACATTGATTTATACAAAAGTCAGAGAGGAGAGGAGAGGAGGTTGGGAGAGTTGGGATCTCTTTAATACTATACTCTCTTTGCTTTGCCTATGCGTTCATACAAAATGCATAGGGGTCTGGCCAGACACCATGTACCAAAAGTAAGGTGAAGATTTTTTATTTGGCTTTTTTGTCCTGTTCCAAGGACTTTTTTTCAATTATTAATTTATACATCGAAAGCCAACAATATTTTGGGAGATTACCTGAAATTACAGCCATGTAGCTAAAATAGAAGTATGCTAAATTGAAGCATGAAAATGAAATATGTCTGGCCAGAACCATGGGCCACTTCGAGGGCTAATGTATACTCAAAAATAGATTTTATTGTATAAATTTCAATAATTTTAGTTTTTACTTGAAATATTAAGCTTCAACCACAGTTGACTTACACTCAAAAAAAAAAGTTTGTAAAGTCAGCAAAAATTTTTGCTGAGTCAGCAAAATTTTAGTCAGGAGGGTGCTAGCAAAAAAATTGCTAATGTCAGCAAAATCTTTCGCTGAAAATCAGCGAGCTGAGTTTTAGCAACAAAATTAGTAGATTCAGCAAAAGTTTTGCTAACACTAGTAGATTATAAATAAAAAAGCCTTGCTAAAAATTAATAACTTTTTTACTGAATTTAAGTAGACTGAAAAAAACGCAAAAAAATTGTAAAAAAATTGTAATTTAGTTAATATATTTGCTGAAAATCATAAAACATATTTTTGTGATTCTTTTAAAATTACGAAATTAATTACGAAATATAAAAATTTTCATTTTCCCACATTAATTTAATATCTGAAAATATATAGAAATAAATATATATGTAACATAACAAAAATTTTCTTTCAACTACTTACATCAATGATAGTCTAAATGATGCTTTCTTTTAAAGGACGCAACTGCCGAAGATAATTATAGAAACGAAACGAAACAATAAACAAAAACAAACGAAACGAAAAAACAACCCTTTTTTTGCAATAAGAAAAAGGAACCATTAAAATCTACCTAAGATGTGTGTCTTTGTCTTTCGCTTTATTCTGTCTACATGTCTGTATATGTTTGTTTGTTTGCAATTTGACCACACTAGATTATAAATCTATAAACATTTAGTTAAAGAAATACATATTAAATTTAAATATTTTATTTTGTCTTTTATTTAATTAAAAGAAGTTGTACTTCTTAGTATCATTTTCCTCTTCTCTACTACATCTTGACATGCCGCGACATCTGCTTCATTCTGCGTATATCTTTCCACCTGGGTGTCGTCCACACTATTAATGTGCTTATCAGCACAATTTTTTTTAGCAAAATTAATTAGTAAAACATTAGTAAAGCATTAGTATAAAACAGTTAAGTGCTGAATAAGTATAACAAAAATTTTAGCTGAAAACACGATTTAGCAACAAAATTTGCTAAAAAATAGTATACCTGATTTACAAGACGTTTTACTAACTTTTGTACTAACTTATTTTTTTGAGTGTACCGTTTGTAAATATGGTTCAACGCGTTTGTTAATTTGTCTTTGAATTTAAGAACGACCATAATACACTTATCTGAATTTAAAAATGTTCGCCAGATTTCCGAATAAGTTCTGTGTTTTTTTATTTTTATTAATTCTTTTATTTTTTTATTTGTTATTATTAAATTTATTTTGCTTGCTGAAATGTTTTTAATTTTGGGAATTTGGGAACGATGAGTTTCGATTACTAATTAAAAAAATTAATAGAGATGGAACTTTACGAAAGTTGACTTAAGCGAAATATGAGTGCTTCAAAGTATTTTCATTAAAACGCTCAGTCCCTTAAGTCAACTTCGCTAAATATAGGTGTTATTTTGTTATTCATTTTCAATTACATTTCTTCAAAAAACAATAATAATTTTTACAAATCATTTAAAATTTTGTTTTATAAAATATACTTTCTTTGCATACAAAATAATTTATTAAGAACAGGTTATTATTGAAAACGGCTTTAATGAAAAAGATTTTGGAGAAAAAAAATGTAATAAACAAAACTTGTTTAAAAATTTCAACAAAAAAAAATAGAATATATGTGCTTTTTATTTATTAAAAATTTTATGGTTCAACAACTACAACATTACACAGAAAAATAATAATTTTTGAGGTAATAAAAGTTTTTAAAATCTTTTATCTGAGTAATTTTTAAGTAAAAATGGGCTCTCTTGCATGCACCATAGGGTTGCCATTCGTACTGTTTTAAACAGTACATGTACTGTTTTCTGAAAAATGTACTGTTTTATTCACAACACCTAAAACAGTACGCAAAAGTACTGTTTTTTTGGATTAGTACTGTTTTTGTACTGCTTTTTTTTGTATATTTTACATATCTTCATATAAACAAGGTTTTTTTGCGTGTACAAAGAATATATATTTTTTTAACCATGTTTTTTTTTTTGTGTGTACAATAGTTTTTATATAAATTGTTTGAATCTCCCTGTATTAATTCCACTTCGTTTCTTTGTACATATATAAGTTTGGTTTGTTTACTTTTCAAGCAATGGATGTTTGTAAACACAATTTTTTTTTCATGACACTGCCCAATGCAAAAAGTAATGGCGTCCAAACTAATAATTTTAGCCAATTTGACGAAATTTAGTCAATTTGATGAAATTTAGTCAATTTTAGTTCTTTAGAGGATGTAAACTTGACGAAATTTTGTTGATTTGAATAAAATTTGTTAAATCTTAAAAAAAAATTGACCAAAATTTCGTTAAAGATCTACAAAACTTTTTTCGTTGTTTTTACCTACGCTGTTTGGTTCGGTGTATTAACTTATTGAAGTAAATATGTGATGTATTGAAGTAAAAGTTATGTTAACAATAAATACAAAAACGTACTGTTTTTTTTTTTGAAAAGTACTGTTTTTTTTTCATCAATGTACTTTTTTTTCACTTTTCAAATATGGCAACCCTAATGCACCACTTTAATAAAAAACTGGTTTTTAGAAAGTTTTTCAGAATACTCCGTTTTTAAAAATAAATGTTGTAAATTTACGATTTCTATTACACTACATTTCAACACTATAACTACATACTAATATCAGAAAATTTCGTAAGTTACAAATAAAAGTAGAAAAGTTTAACCGGTACAAATGTAAAACAATGGAAAATTATTAATATTTAACAAAATTTTTTTTATATAAATAGAACATTTTTGGTCTTCAGATTTTAGTAACGGCATGATGCTTGTTAGGAAAAGACCATAGCCACGTGTTTGATTACTAAGAAGACAAGAATGGAGCAAAATTATTGATTAATAGGATTTCTGTTAAAGTTCTGCCTATTATGGAGGCTCTAACTTTTCTAAAACTTCGGGTTCTGATGAGATCTTTAGCCATATCGAAATACTAGTATCTACCTAGCTAATATGTTTGATTTGCTTTATTTTTGTAAATATGCGGAGGTTGGAAGCTCATTATAAATTAAAAAAAAAAAAAGCAATTCAATTATTTTTTATTTAAAAAGCAATAACAAAATACATTTTTTGAATTTTTTTTAAATTTCATAACTAAAAAACACTTAACGTAAGTAATGTAACAAAATTTAAAAGAAAATTTAATAAAAATATTTGAAAGCAACATTTTCAATAATGTGTGAGGCCTCCTTTTTTAATCAAGTCGATTAGATCTGGTAGACAGCATGAGTCTACCAGAAATGTATATTCGTACCTCTTCCGTTATAGATCTTCACGCATCAATAACTGCTTCTTTAAGACGAAATACACTTTTTTATTGACGGTTTTTGGCGTAAACTCGACTAATACCCCCAAATATTCTCAATTGGATTTTGATCCGGACAACATGTACCAGGGGAGTGCGGTGAAGTGTTCAACTGGGTGTTCTCCACATTTTAATTTTTTTTTTTTCTATAATCTTTTTTTGTGTTTTTAATCTTTCTGTTTTTGAGATTGGCATTTTTGTTATAAATTTTACTTTTTTATTTATAAACCAGCTCAATACGTCGGGTTTTCGAATTTGAATTTCTGCCTTTTTGCGAACTGTCTCTGTCGTATTCGATATTTTGAAAATTCCCTACATTTGCTAAAAAAAAATTGAATTTTTTCACTACACTCAAAAAAATGTTCCCTAAATTTTTCCTATACGATTTATAATTGAATTTAACAAAATAAAAAAGAAAAATTAAATATGAAATTCTGATTGATTACACAAGGCAACAATTTTGAAAAAATTTTAGGGGCTTTGAAAACCACTATACAATTTTGATGTATTGTGGTCCCAGTAGTACAAATATGGTTCAATTTTGAAATTCTATGGAGAGGTTTTTTTTTAAAAAATTTTTAATTAAAATTATAAATTTTTTTAGACGTGTCTCCACATAATTAATGATAACTAAAAAAAAATTAGTCCGATATTATTCAAATAAATTTAGAAAAACTGAAATTTACATAGCCTTTAATCCGTTAATATATTGCGTTTCAATCGGCTCAGTAGTTTTGGAGTTATAATAAAAAATTGAGGGAAAAAAATATTTTTTTTACGTGAAAATAGCAAATTTTTTTGGTTAAAAAAAATCATAAAAAATCGAAAACGGCAAAAATCGTTCAGATTTATTGCTTTATCGCAAAGCCACATGTAATAGGAACAAAATGAGATATCGATCATAAAAATCGATTGATTTTTTTCGAATTTATTCACAATTAAGTGAATTCGCTCATTTTCACCAAATTTTAGTTTTTTGTCTGATATACATAAAATTGAGTAGTTAATGTTCTTCTTTCGATTGATTGAATTTTGAAAACATTTTCCCCATGCTATGTACAAATTTTCACATCAAAAATGCATTACATAGTAACATTCGTGTATTTTTTGGCAAAACCCTACCTAGAATATACTGATTCTATTCTTCGGAAAGACATTTGTGTTGGATGAGCTTAAATGTAAATAAATAAATAAATTAAATAGTAGAAAATTTATATTTTATTATTCACATTTATTATAATAAATAAAACAAGAAATAAATAAATAAATATGTATTATAAACTACAAACTCTGAAATTTTCTTTTAGTCGATTTTCTACTATTGTTGAATAACGAAGTGTTACTCTGAATACTCCAGCAAAAATCAGCCATCATGTGTGCATCCCAGCGACCCTGGTATCGTTCCTCCATTGTCCGGATATCTTGGTGGAATCGTTCGCCCTGTTCTTCACTCAAGTCTCCTAGATTTTCAGGAAAACGATCTAAGTGACTGTGCAGGTAGTGTAATTTGATGCTCATGTTGCATCCAAGATTCTGGAAGTGAGTTAACATCTCTTCAACGTGCGCAACGTAATCATCACCCTTGTTATTTCCTAAGAAATTTTGAATAACCCATACAAACGAATCCCATGCATTCTTCTCAATTTCTGACATTGAACTGCCAAATTCAGTATCGTTCACCAATTTGCGAATTTGTGGGCCATCAAATATGCTTTTTGTACTTAAACAAAAATAACACTCGGATGCGTGGTTCGCTGTTTCTCTCCATAGCATAGGCTTCAAAATTTCCAAGTGTCGTCTGTAAAATGAAAAAAAAAATTTAAATCAGGAATATGAAGAATTCAAATTTTAATTAAGAAATATTGTAATTATAAAATATTCCAAATCTATTAATTTATACTTACTTTACGTTAGAAGACTTCATAGATAAATTCAATCGACATGGAATGCATATAGTACTCGGTGTCCAATGCTGGTTCAAATTGTGCGGATAGATATTATAGCAATCTTGATATGACTTTTGCAATGAAGTTAAGAACCACTTCCGTTTTTTCCCGGTGATATATTGGCCGCACACATAACAAAATAAATCTGGATCGTTTTTACATGAAAATGTTCTGGCTTTCTGGCTCATTTTATTAATATTTGAAAATTGTTTTTAACTTCTAAGCTGTATGACTCTAATTTTTGTGTAGGTATTAAATGATGTTTGCGTTATCGCAAACACTTCTTGAATGAAATAAAAAGGGTCAAGGAGATCTTATAAATACTGATACTATAATTTGGGATAACCCTTTGTGTGGATACAGTTGTGTGTGCTGCAAATTTTTTATTATTCCCAAGAATCCTAAAAAACATTAAGGACTTTTATGAAAAAAAAAAAATTATCCGTTACAGGTAGCTAACGGAAAATAAGAGCACTTCAGCGTACACGCACATTTATGAGCGTTTTATTACTATCCTACCGCAATCGTAAAAATTAAACAATCTTTTGTTTATTACTTATTTTTTTTTTAATTATTAGAATCATAAAAATGTCATAGAGGTTTTTCCCAAAGGGGTTTTGCCAAAATGCGTGTCGTAAAATGCACCTGAGTTTTTATGTTCTGCATTTTCATTATGTAGGTACAATTTTCTACAGTGCTTGTAAATATGCGATACCTTCAATTAATTGTAAATAAAAATGTAAAGCATGCATCGATTTTTATGATCCATATCTAGTTTAATTCGCATGATATGTAGCTTACTACAAAAAATAAAAAGTAATATTTTTTGCAGTTTTCGATTTTTTCCAGATTTTTGTTTTTCAAATTTTTTTTTTTTTTTAGCATTTTTTTTTTTTTTTTGCTAACAATTTGTTTCATAACTTTGAAACTATTGATCGCATTAAATTTGTACAGTTCTTTAAAGATATTGTAAACCTTAATTTTTGTAAATTTAATTTGACAAAATCGGACTAGTTGTTTTTGAGTTATGACAACATAAGTGGAGAAATGGCTCAAAATATTGTCAATTTTAAAAAAAAATTTTTTAAAAAAAAAATTATCCATAGAATTGAAAAATTTTACCATTTTTGTACTTAGGCAGCCATGATGCATCAAATCTATATAGTGGTTAGTCAAGCCTTTTTTTGCTGTTGACCTGTGTTATCAATGCATTATATGTAGTTCAAACTAGACTATTGGATTTAATAACATCAAATACATTAGATGAATAACATCGAATGAATTATAATAATGAAAGTTATACAATATAATTCGTTGTAAAAATTTTTTAAAAAGATCTCAATAATAACGAATTTTCCACAGAAATTTTTGATCAGTATTAAAATTTGTTGAACGTTTTTTTTAGGAATTATAAATCAAAAACATTTGTATTTATAATTTTTGATACAAAATTTTAAGCGATTTTTATTATTTGTTTTATAAACATTGAGAAAACTATCTTCATGATAAAGGGCAATTCACAAGCTATCCATCTCTATCCACACATATCTACTATTTCCCCATATTGGTGAAACAAATTTTCAAATTATGTATTTTCTTTTGAAAATCACATTTTGTATCATTAATACTGGGAAATAGTAGATATGGGTGGACATCTTTTGAATCAAACTTAAAGGCAACAATGTTTTCATAAATTATTGTGAAAAATATGTTTTTGTTTGTTAAAAGTTTTATTCAGTCAATGATGAAGTTTCATCGAAAAACTAGTTATGTGTTAATTATATTAATTTTATGAAATATTTGGTTCATTTTGTGAAGAAAAGTTACAATAATTACGTGAACATTTTCATTATTTTTCGTCCAGTGAAATTCTCTCTGTGTGGATGTTACGAATACCGAAAATAACACCGGTTGACAAAATAATATTTTTTTTCTTGGGTTTCTGTTTTAATGTCGATTCTAGACACCAAAAAACGCCAAAATACCCATTCTAAGCTTTTCATGTTTGCTTTTGCTGTTTTACGTTTGTATGAAAATTTTCGAGATTTTACGTTCCGCAGTAGGAATCACTTAGTTCAAAAAGCAAACGTTGATAAAAACAAGTGGAAGCATTAAAGTCCGATGTGCCGAATTTGGTATAAAAAAGATTAAATTCGGCTGTGCCGAATTTTTGGATACCCTCCATCTTGGTGTTTTCATTAACCAGGGAAAGTGCAAACAATATTAATATCTATATTCTTTGTAAAAATAACAAAAATAATGTTGTTTTTATAAGTAAAACAAAATATGACTGATTGATTAATGTATTTGGGATGTTTCAAAAGAAAAAAATGTTTAATAAGAGTTTACTAAAATGAATCTGAAATTGTGCATGCTTATAACAGTGGGTCTTCAAAGGTGAAATGGTTTTTCTGATTACCTAAAAAAGAACGTGTCGTGAAAAATATATATATGTATATTTAAAGTTACTTATTATGTTAAAAAAACTGTTGTAAAATTCGCCTGTTGTTTTGTATATAAAAATCGTCTCTTTGCCTATATAATAATGACAGAAATAAGGATTATTAAAATATATTTTTGGATCGTTACAAGAGATGCAATGAATGCAAACTCATCAAACCAGTTTCGAATAATCAAAATTTATATGTCAAATATATATATATATGTTTATATGTCAAAAATTATAACAGAAAATCTTTCGAGTGTTTAGGGTGTTTTCGAGACACAAAAAATTAAAGAAACTGGTATTTCCAATTATTGTTTTTTCAGCTTAGCTGCTTGTGCAATTCTCGTTTACGACTCCTAGAATAAGAACCCTAAGAAATTTTCCCAAAATTCGATTGGTTTTTACACATCAATACTTTAATTTAGATTATTTTTGTATGTATCAAATAAAAATTAGGGTTTTTAAGGAAAAAAAAATGCATATAATCAAAAGATTTTAAGATGAAGTATGCACCTTATATGTCTTAAATAAAAAAGTTGTGAAAGTGAATGTCCTTTAAATTGAATGGGGTTTTTAATAAATGTAATTAGAGTGTAAGAATTTCCTTGCAAACTTATTAAAGGTTGAGAATGAGAATAAGTAAAAATAGTGTACGAAAAAAAGTTATGAATTTACATTGTTGAATTCGGGGATTTTATTCCTGGATATTTTTTTGATCTGATAACGATTAATGTGTCTGGCAACTCCGGTTAATGCAGTCAAATAAATAAAGAATTTTAACTCAACTATTTTCTTTAAACTTTTTTCTAATTGGTGATTTTTTGATTTGTTGGGGTTAACAAAAAAAGGTATATGGCAAGCCTGGTATCTGGAAAACAAAAGAATACTGTTTAAGCAAATTTATAAAGTATTCAATACTTTATAAATTTGCTTAAACATTTTTCGAGGTCTTCTCACATTTGCACTCATAACTAGTGTTGCCAGGTTTGCCGAGCATAAAAACGACAAATTTTCTAGAAAAAATCGTCAAAATCGTCATCATATTTTGAAAAATCGTCAAAATAAAATATATTTGTTAGAAGAGGGATAAAGTTTTAATAAAAAATAAAATACAATAATGTTATTCACTTTTTAAATGTTAACGTGTTATCGTTGTAATATAACACGATTTTTGACACTTCTCTTTGGTTTAAACTTCGAAAATCATTATATTTTACAACGATATTCATATTTATAAAATGTTGAAACAGTGTGCCCCAGTAGGCTAGTTGGTAGCGTGCTGGCTTTCAGTAGCACAACTTTTTAAATCTTAAATTCTTTTACAAAAGTTGGAAATTCTTTAACAATAAGTCTGTTCGATTACTTTCCCTGTAAAGTTCAGTAAAAACTACTCAGTAACAAAATTACAAAGAGTAGGACAAATTTACAAAAAAGTAAACGAACAGTGAATTTGTAGGAATTATTAAATTAGATAAAATAGCTTGTTTTAAATATTAAAAAAAAAATCAACTGGTCATTATGGAAAAGGAAAAAGTTAATTGAAATTATCGACCAAAAATAATTTAAATGTTTTTTAACTTCTTCCATAGTTAATTATTTAAGATTTTTCACTTTCAATCCATAAACAATTAAAATTTAATTTTTGTTTTTGTTTACTAAAAATACAAGCATATTTTATTAGTCATATGTTTTTTTCATCTTACAAATTCTTACTGGCAAAAATGTATCCAGTAAAAACTTGTAACTTCTTTGGCATCAAACTGTCACTTTACTATCCCTTTTTACCAGTTTTTACTGAGTATTTGTCTAAAGGAAACCTTCCAGTAAACACTTGTACAAATTTTTGTGTTATAGAACAAACTTAATGGTATATTTTTTATTTATTAAATTTTGGCACTTTATTTATATTATTAGGCCTGTTTTTTAACCACCGGATTTATTTTTGGATTTATTTTGTTTCATTTAAAGTTGTATATATATCATCTTTCAACATGAAATATATTCGGGCTAGAGATCTGTTTGTTTCGCAAAAAATTCCATGCCTTGTTTTTAACATAAATTTTTTTTTATTTTTTATTTAAATCTAACACCAATTAAATTTTATAAAAATTTAAAATAATGTTCTAAACATATAAACACAGAAACTAAATTAAGCTAAGCCCGTAATGAATTTATAAAAAAATAAATGCGGTTTGGATTATTGGGGATTTTTGAATTTTATTCATCGTCTTCTTAGACAGTGTGCAATTAATACTATAATTAATATGCACATATTTCCAATTGTTTGAGATAGGCGTGGTAGAGAAGATTAAGCATACTTTTCTAAAAATCATAACTACATTGTGCATTTTTAATTGAATTAGACTGCGCAGTTTCTGGTAACACAACCTTCATCAGTAATCCTTTTGACAATACTGTAATTATTTGTTATGGTTTTTATTGTTTGATTGCATCTATATGAAATGTTTATTTATTAAATGCAATTGTTAATGCCAAAAGTCCTTGTCGTCTTTGCCATTAATTGCAAGCAAAATTATCCCATTAATTCCTAAACTCGTGATGTACAAATGCTGAATGTTGTGAGAAATAGAAAGTTATCGAAATAACTTTCTATTTTTCCTCCCGCATTAAGGCCTAAAAGAAATGTCAAATCATTTGAAAAGTCATAGATACTTATTTCCGTAAAATAAGTCGTATGACCTTTTCTTATTAATCCAACATCCATACTGGTAAGATCGCCTTCCATAAATTTGTTAAAATAAAGTATTCCAAATAGTAATTTCTACTTTGTTTGATTTTCTTTCTTTCATTTGGTACTAATTTGGAATATTTTGTACTGAGCACAAGATCATATCAAGATTTTGTTTAGGCTCAGAGTCCACTTTCCATCAACCATCCAGGAGTAATTTAAATACATCATCCCCCTAATTGTGACGAAAACATTTGGTCCAATCGAACCAGATCTGGAAACGCTCTGAGAGTTCAACACAAAGAAGAAGTCTTACCAGCTACTCATTTCTACAACAACAACAAAAGCAACATTTTAACAAAGCAACAGGTTCGTTTGATTTTTGCCTTTTCTTTTATTTAATATAAGTTTGAAAGTGCAAGGAAGAATAGGAAGAAAGCGCATGAAATTAAAAAAAAAAAAAAGCCACATGTGGTGATTAAATTGTGAATTTTGATAATTAAAATTCCTAAGGAAAATACATAAATTAACAAATACATAGTGCAAAATTAAGTGACGGGAAGAATATTTGCAAATAGCAAACATATAATTTTGAAATATTGCCGAAAATTCAAATTAAATCATTCTGCCATGTAAGACGACCTAAAGAGGAGAAATCATATCATACCCAAAATTCGGATTAAAGTTGTCGATTTAATTTGGTGAGTCCCTGAAAATTAAAGAAAAATAAGTGCTATATCCGAAAAAATAGTCCAGGAATTTTTGTAAAGGGAAAGGTTAATTTTTTTTGGTTAATTTGCTTTGTTCCCCCTTACGTTCCCTTTATATGCGTCAATAACGTTGTATCAATCTTCTTTTTTAGGTTCATGCATGCTTGATCTCATGAATATGTGACGTTTTTTTTCCCCTTTTTTTACAGATTTTAAAATAATATTTTTTTACAACTATTAGAAATCCAGAGTTTTTTCATTTAACTCATTCTCATTCCTAATTTTTCTCTTAAGAATTGAGATTTTTGTAACTCAAAAGTTTCCTATTTGAATTATTACTTCTTTATATTTCTGCCTCAAAAGCTTTGGCCTAATAAAATTCAAGAGTGTGTTACTTTAACCAACTCTTATTATTGTGATTTTCATAAGAAGTTTAAGTTTTTTTTAATAATCTCTTTAAATATTTCTTAAGGAAAAGCTTTAATTTATTCAATTATAAGAGTGCTTTACAGTAACGATCTCTTATTGCCAAGAAATTTTGGGTTAAGAGCTTAAAACCAACACTAACTCAGATTTTATTCCCTTCAATAATTTGGAAAGGCAGTGGATCGCTCTTAGGAGAAGTTGTAAAGTTGAACTCTTTTCTTGTCACTCTGGTATTTTGGTTTTGTAAAATAAATTACGGCATATAGTAATACCCCAACAGACAATTGGAATTTTGCAGGCTGTTCTTCAGCTGTGTTAATTTAAGCAAAAAGAATTTTCCTTAGTAATTATTGGCCACACATTTTCGCTATTTATGTTCTTAATTGTGTGGAATATTAATTAAGCAAAGCTAAATTTAAAAATTGTACGAAACATATTTTTTATGAGAACTTAATAATAATTGTTTATATGTCTGGTGAAATTGCTTTAAGATATTCGTAATTGCAACAAAAAATATTATATCGGCTGTTTCCAAATTTGTCCGTTTCGATAATTCTGTATTGGCGCTTTTGTATCGTTGCCCCGTTTGATTCTTTATTTTGCATGTTGGGTATTCCACCATGCAAATGTTCTTGCATATGAATATTTGATTCCAACATTTGTACACTCGGATTAAAATGTTAGTAGTTGTGTGCTAGTTTTTTTTATTACAGAATATAATAGGAACACATTTGTTTTCTATACTTGCAAATTACAACACCTTTTACTGCATTTTGTTGCTGCTTGTGGTTTGATGTTTTGTTAGCCTTTTTTTTTTTTTACCCGAAGTGATAAAAATTGTCTAAACGGTTTTACTGCTATTATTTTCCTACGACGAACGGGTTTATCACGTCAGTAGTATTTGTGCCTCTTTTGTCCAGGAAGCCTTTGATTTGCCAGTGAAATTACAGTTTTTTTTTTTTTTTTTTTTTTTTTTTTTTTTTTTTACGTTTTTACCGCTAAAGTGCTACTATAAAATAACTCCTATTTTATAAGTCGTCCTTAAAAATACATTAAAAACCATTTGTTAATAAATGAAATTTTTATACAGGTCATAAGTAAAGAATACACCACAAATTTACATTTTATTTAGGGAAAAAAAAGTAGATTTTTTTTCGGTCTGGAATTTAAAAAATCGAAATAATGGTTATTGTTAATTATTATCAATAATAGAAAATATTTATATGTTTTGTTTGAAAACAAAGTAAATCTACTGTGTGATTTTACATTAAATTCATAACTCAACTTACTCATATTAGTTTTGTTTTGATTTTTTACTCACGCGGAACTTTGGGTGTAAACCTATTTGTTTTCCTTCGCAGCTGTTTTTTATTAAAATTTGTTGCTTTAGTCTAATCTCTGAGAGCCAAATAACGGAAATTTCCATTGAAATCTGAGCGAAGAGTCAGATTTCCAAAAAAATCTTCCAAATATTCCATTTTTTTCGAATTTTTCCAGGTTCATTGGACTTTTATATTACAGATACTTTTTTAAAAAAAGTATCTGCATGATTTTGAAAAACAGCTGATGCGATCAAATTAAAGAAATTATTCGTTCAAAATACAAATAATCAAATATCACTTTTTTATTGCAAATTTCATACAAATATTCAAACGAAATCTCGTTACTTTAGTTAGTCTCTTTACAGGAAGAAGAAGAAGAAAACATTTTTATTGAAAAATTTTACGGACACAAGGGATACACCAGACTGCCGCAGTTTCGTCCCCCTCCTGGGACTCGTCAGTGGTTAATTTATGTGTCAATTGAACAAAGTATTTTATATTGTTAATTTTGCTCTATATGAAAAACTTTTTATTTTTTGGTGTCGTACTGTGATTTGAACTCACAGTCTTAGCATCAAAGCTATGCATCGTAATCTCACCTCTTAACCAGTTGAGCCACGGTCGACACAGCGTTGACTGCGACTAAATTGGAGTTTGGTCACACTACGTACACACAAGTATTGTTTTGATCAGAAGAGACAGAATTAGCTAATACCAATGCACAATTCATTTTCTCAACTAGAATGCTTTTTCTTCTTAATCCTATCTCTTTTTCACAAGTAATTATCACGTTTTATGATGCGCTTTATTCACATACAATAGTTGGATACCAAGTGTAGGTTAGAGATTGAGTCGCCGGTTAAGCAAGATTATTCAAATTTTATGTTAGAAAGTGTTTTGCAACCGTCAGACAATGACAATCGTAATTAATTTTTTATATTAATTACTGTAGAATATTTCTTTAGTTAGTCTCTTTACAGGAAGAAGAAGAAGAAAACATTTTTATTGAAAAATTTTACGGACACAAGGGATACACCAGACTGCCGCAGTTTCGTCCCCCTCCTGGGACTCGTCAGTGGTTAATTTATGTGTCAATTGAACAAAGTATTTTATATTGTTAATTTTGCTCTATATGAAAAACTTTTTATTTTTTGGTGTCGTACTGTGATTTGAACTCACAGTCTTAGCATCAAAGCTATGCATCGTAATCTCACCTCTTAACCAGTTGAGCCACGGTCGACACAGCGTTGACTGCGACTAAATTGGAGTTTGGTCACACTACGTACACACAAGTATTGTTTTGATCAGAAGAGACAGAATTAGCTAATACCAATGCACAATTCATTTCTCAACTAGAATGCTTTTTCTTCTTAATCCTATCTCTTTTCACAAGTAATTATCACGTTTTATGATGCGCTTTATTCACATACAATAGTTGGATACCAAGTGTAGGTTAGAGATTGAGTCGCCGTTAAGCAAGATTATTCAAATTTTATGTTAGAAAGTGTTTTGCAACCGTCAGACAATGACAATCGTAATTAATTTTTTATATTAATTACTGTAGAATATTTCTTTAGTTAGTCTCTTTACAGGAAGAAGAAGAAGAAAACATTTTTATTGAAAAATTTTACGGACACAAGGGATACACCAGACTGCCGCAGTTTCGTCCCCCTCCTGGGACTCGTCAGTGGTTAATTTATGTGTCAATTGAACAAAGTATTTTATATTGTTAATTTTGCTCTATATGAAAAACTTTTTATTTTTTGGTGTCGTACTGTGATTTGAACTCACAGTCTTAGCATCAAAGCTATGCATCGTAATCTCACCTCTTAACCAGTTGAGCCACGGTCGACACAGCGTTGACTGCGACTAAATTGGAGTTTGGTCACACTACGTACACACAAGTATTGTTTTGATCAGAAGAGACAGAATTAGCTAATACCACTTACACTCACAAAAAGTACACCGAGAAAAATTTCATGATAGTTTAACAGATTTTTGTTTTTAATTAATTAATTGCTTCATAATATATATCCAGCTAAATTGTGGAATTATTTTTTTTACATTCATTTACATTTTTTTTTTTTTTACACCCGAGGAAAATTTTCCGTTGGAAAATTTAACAGTTTCACAAATCTGTGACTACAAAATGTTGTTTGCTTAATTTTTTTCTACACTCAAAAAAATTATAAAGAAAATCCTATAGAACGAATGTTAAAAGAAAAAATTATACTAACTTTTAGTGAATTTTTTTGTTCAAACTGAGTTTTTTTTTTTTTTAACAAAATTATTAAACTACTTTTTTATGTTATTTTGCTAACATATACTTACTAACATTCAGCAAAATTTGATTTTGGCAAATCAATTTAACATAGCGTTGAGCTTAGTGTCAGCAAAACTTTTTTTGTTGAATTTACTAGTTTTTGCTGAAAATCAGCGACCTTATTTTTAGCAACTTGCTTTTCAAGGCAATTTGTAACTTCTTTTTTGTTAATTTTGTGATTTTTTTTGGGTGTGCTCCGTACCCAAAATTAATAAAATTTCTTTTGGCCTTGAGTTTTGGTTTGTAACCAAGATTTTTGTTCTATAAAATTCCCGAGAAAATTTTTTTGAATTTTTTGTAAATTTTTATTTAAAAAAAAAAAAGAACTTAAAATGTCTTTAGAACATTTTATTCGGTTGACTGATAGTTTAGTAGAATTCGAAGCGAATTTGAACGACAACAAGTATCCAGTCAATTCCATTCCTGCGATTAATTTGCATAAGGATGAATTAAAGTCCAATTGGGGTCGCATAAAATCCGCGTATGAAAAGTTGCTAATTGAGATGGAAAGCGGTCAGGTTACCGAAAAAGCCCACTCCAAAAAGGCTGCCAAGGGGGGTGGAGGACGAAACCGTCGGTCTGGAATCAATTAAAATTAAATATAATGGCACGTATATAACTTATTGCAATTGCATTGCAAAGTTATCCGATTTCGCTGATGCTCTGAAATCTGAGTCAGTTTCTGACTCTTCAAATAGTCCAGCAACTGCGGAGTTACTGGAATCCTCTTCTGGGAATTCAAATTTAAATAATCTTCATTTGCCTCCATGCGATATAAAGCAATTTTCCGGGGACTATTCAGCCTGGCCCACATTCCGGGACCTTTTTGAGGCTGTTTATATAAGAAATTCTAGACTCAGTCCGATTGAGAAGCTCCTTCATCTATCCAATAAACTTCGGGGGAAGCGCGTGAAATTGTCGCTAAAGCCCCTTTAACCAATCAAGGTTTCGAAGAAGCTTGGAAAAATCTTTGCGTTCGATTTGACAACGAAAAGGTCTTAGTCCACCAACAAATTAGGACTCTATTAAATCTTCAATCCATAGATTCTGAATCAGGACCCAGGCTCAGACACCTCCAACGGGATATAAATGCAGTTATAACCGCGCTCCGGTTATATGGCATTGACGTAAAGAGTTGGGAACCCCTGTTCGTCCTAATTTGTAACGACAGATTGCCAGAAGCCACATTGAATTTATGGGAACAAAACGTTACTGATAAAACTAAACTTCAATCGTGGGCCACCATGGATGCGTTTTTGACAGATCGCTGTAGAACATTAGAGTCCGTGGCTGAAACCCGTAATTCTCACAAGTCTAAATCCCTTAACTCCAAGCCAAAAATTATTTCTCAAACTTCAAGCTCCTCTAAAATGTTAAATCCTTTCAAACCTCAGTAAAAGATCCTAAATGTCAGTTATGTCCGAAGGAATTTCACACTATTCGTAGGTGTCCTCGGTTTTTGAAAATGGATCAATCTCAAAGGCTAAATGAGATCAAAAAACAGAACTTATGTATAAATTGTTTTTCAGGGGCACATACTGTAAAGAATTGCAACAGCAGAAATAATTGTTTCGCATGCCAAAAACGGCACAATACATTGCTGCATAAAGGTTCTGTGATTCCAAATCCTCCCACACCTAATCCACCTAGTCATAACACCAGTTCTTCCTTGAACCCAAACTCCACTCCATTTCCTTCAACTTCAAAATCATCGAAAATACAGTCCACTGGAAATTCTGGAGCAGGGGTAGTTCAAACTTTTTTCACTCGTAACTCTAGGGGTGTTCTGCTAGGCACGGCTTTGGTTGATGTTTGTCATTTAGGAAGAAGATATCAGGCCCGCGCCCTTATTGATCCCGCATCAGAGGGATCATTTATTTCCGAAGAGTTTTCTAACTTTATAAAGCTTCCAAAGAGGCGGACAAAACCATGGGACGTTTCGGGCCTTGGTGATTTTGTTTCGGCTTCTACCCGAAGTGAATGCTCGTTTATTCTGGGTTCTCCGTCGGACAATAGTGTTGAGATTTTAGTAGATGCTTTAATTGTTAAACAGGTTACGGACAAACTTCCTTCACAGCCTATGCCAATGGAGTATTTTTCTGATCTTCCTCAAATTCATCTTGCCGATCCGCAATTTTATAAGGGCGCCCAAGTGGACTTATTAATAGGCGGAGAGGTTTTCCCATCTATAATGCGTTCCGATATCAAACACGAGGTGTGTAAATCCCTTATTGCCCAAGAAACTATTTTCGGATGAATTCTTACGGGCCCTGTTCCCCTAGATTCTTCGAATTCAAACGCTTCAATTTCGTCATTTGTGACTAAAATCTCTTTAGAAAAAGAGATTTCGCGATTTTGGGAGGTGGAGGATCTTCCACGGAAGAACTTTGCCACCCCATCCGACGAATTTTGTGAAGATTTGTATGTAAAAACCACAAAAAGAGATGTAAATGGCAGGTATATTGTTTCACTACCATTTAAAAAAGGTTATCCTGAAAAATTTATGTTAGGTGATTCGAGAAATAGTGCTATGGCACAATTCTTTAGGAATGAAGGTAGACTACTTCATTCTCCCACATTTAAGGAGGAATACGATAGGGTCGTTGAAGAATATGTTCAATTGGAACATATGCATAAAGTTTCTCCGCCAGCCCTTTCTAAACATCCCCAGCATTATTACTTACCACACCACGCAGTTATAAAGCCTGATAGCACAACCACAAAGGTTCGTGTGGTTTTTAACGCGTCTTCCCGGTCTTCCAATGGGTTAAGTCTTAACGATGTACTTCACGTAGGCCCTGTTCTGCAGAATGACTTAACGCTTTTGATTCTAAAATGGCGTTTCTTCCGATATGTTTTTAATGCCGACATACAAAAGATGTACAGGCAAATATTGGTCAATCCAGACCACACTCCTTTCCAAAGGATCGTTTTTAGAAAGACCCAAGTGAAATTGTCCAGGACTATGAACTCAAAACTGTTACTTTCGGAGTAAATTGTGCCCCATATCTTGCAATCCGCACGATTATCCAACTGGCCAATGATGTTCAATCCACCTATCCACTCGCTAGCGATGTTCTTCGTAATTCGATGTACGTTGATGACGCCCTAGCTGGTGCTCACTCTATTCCAGACGCCATAGAAGCCAGAAACGAGCCAATCCTTGCTCTGAAATCTGCTGGATTTTCATTGAGAAAATGGACTGCAAATTCCAAAGAGATCCTGTTGGAACTGCCACCCGATCATCTATTAAACGAGGATTTTCTGGACTTTGACGACAGCAGTACTGCAAAAACATTAGGCATCCGATGGAACGCACGAACAGATTGTTTTTATTTCTCGGCGAAACCTCTTCCAGAATCATCAACTTTTACTAAAAGAGAGGTTTTGTCTCAAATCGCCAAATTGTTTGATCCTGCAGGCTGGCTTTCTCCTTGTGTTATTCTGGCAAAAATAATCATGCAGAAAATATGGATAGATGGCACAGAATGGGATGGTATCCTCTCTCCCGACTGTCTCTCTCAGTGGAAAGACTTTCTATCAAATTACTATTATATTAATGATATCCGTATTCCGCGATGGATAAATTTTACTCCAGATGCTGAAGTTCAATTCCATGGTTTCTGCGATGCGTCGGAAAAGGCATACGCAGCAGCAATATACATCCGAATAGTTGGCAATAACTCCATATCCACTCACTTGGTTTCTTCTAAAACAAAGTTGGCTCCGGTTAAGACTATATCGATTCCTCGTTTAGAGCTTTGCGGAGCTCTTCTCCTAGCTGAAATGATTGATAGTTTACTTCCGAGATTAAATGTTGAAAAATATTCAGTATTTTGTTGGACTGATTCAACGATTGTCCTTTCTTGGCTCGCTAAACCCCCTTGTGCTTGGTTGACCTTTGTTGCAAATAGGGTATCCAAGATAACGCAAATAATTGATCCCCAACGCTGGTATCATGTTGCTTCGGAAGATAATCCAGCGGACTTAGCAAGCCGTGGAGTTTTTCCACAGGATTTACGGGATAACGAATTATGGTGGTGTGGGCCAAAGTGGCTTCAGAGTCCCACTGCACCAGTTTCGAGTCTTGATTCGCGAGTTTTTAGGGAAACAGATTTAGAAAGAAAGTCCAATAAAGTACATTTTACGTATTTTAATCATTTTGATGATATGTTGGAACGATTTTCATCCTTCTCAAGAGCCATGCGTGTCATGTCTTATGTTTACAGATTTTATTACCGCACACATCCAAAGTATCGATACAATTATTCAAGGGAAACTACTGCAATCAGCAGTTCTGAAATTTTAGCTGTTCGTGACCGTCTCATTATTATGTATCAGAAGGTTACATACCCAAATGAGTACAAGGCCTTGAAATCTCAATTGCCGATATCGTCATCTAGTTCTCTCTTGAATTTAAACCCATTTTTAGATCAAGAGGGTCTTATCCGCTCTTGTGGTCGGCTTGAATCCTCTCATGGCCTCTCTTTTAATGAAAGGCATCCTATCATACTTCCTTATAGCTGTCAATACTCCAGACTATTAGTTCATTTTGTCCATGATATTAGTTTGCATGGAGGCAATCAACTTGTTCTCCGTATCATTAGGTCGCTTTATTGGATTCCCAAGGTTAAAAATCTTATAAAGGCAACCATTAACAAATGCAAAGTTTGTGTTATCTATAGGAAAAGGTGTCAAAAGCAAATTATGGCTGCTTTACCACCAGAAAGAACACAAATTTCTCGTCCGTTCACACATACTGGACTGGATTTCGCTGGTCCTTTCGACATCAAAAGCTACTCGGGTAGAGCGTGTCGTATATCCAAGGGCTACGTTTGCGTATTTGTGTGTTTTTCTACTAAGGCTATACACCTAGAGGCGACTTCAGATCTATCTACTCCTGTATTTCTTGCTGCAATTTGTCGATTCGTATCCCGCCGAGGTTGTCCCCTTCACTTGCACTCTGATAACGGCACCACATTTGTCGGTGCCTCAAAAGTTCTTGCTAAAGAATTTATGCAAGCGTCACGCCAGGCCATAACGGATAATTACGCCCATCAGAATCTGACTTGGCACTTCATACCGCCAGGAGCTCCTCATATGGGAGGGCTCTGGGAGGCAGGTGTGAAAAGTTTTAAGTCACATTTTCGAAAGGTTTCTGGCAATTTTAAATATACGTTTGAAGAATTCTCTACTCTTTTATCCAGAATTGAATCTTGTCTAAACTCTCGCCCTTTGTCACCAATGTCCCAAAATCCTTCAGACTTTTCCGCTTTAACTCCGGGACATTTTCTTATCGGTTCCCCAATCTTAGCTCCGATTGATCCTCAGATAGATGAACCCCTTCTTTCAATTCGCAATCGCTGGGAAAGACTTAAAGCCATTCACCAACATTTTTGTTTGCGCTGGAAATCAGAGTATGTCAAAGAGCTTCAAAAACGCGTAAAATGGCAAAAACCGGAGGAAAATCTTAAAGAGAATTCGCTTGTCGTCATCAAAGATGAAAGTCTTCCCCCAAATTCTTGGCGCCTTGGCAGAATTGAAAAAGTTTGCATAGGGCCTGATAAACGCGTTCGGGTAGCCGACGTGTTCACTCAGAAAGGAACAACTAGAAGGCCAATCACTAAACTAGTAGTTTTGCCGATAGAATCTTAATTGTTTTATTATTTCGTTGACTTTTATTCCAGATCATAATGCCTCGTAAACCAGCTAGTAGAAAAAATGATCCACAATCTCGTCGGCATAGCAGTAAAAAACCCTCCAAACTCCCTAAGAAATACAACTCATTTCTATGTCGAATCTGTAACCGTCCTCATCCGCTTAGAACTTGTAGGAAATTTCTTGCAATGAACGTTGCCGAACGTATCCGCGTTGTTCGAACCCATAAATATTGCTCAAACTGTCTTGCACATGACCATTCGCAAGGAACTTGTTTCACCAAACATGGTTGCAAAACGTGCAAGAAGTTTCATCATACTCTTCTTCACATGAGTCCAAGACTGCTAAAGAAATCTTCCGATTCGTCATCACGATCACGTTCTCGTTCGCGTTCTCCACCTTCAACATCAAAAAAGGCACGTTCTCAAAACACATCTCCAACTCCTCCGCTCGCATCAAATTCCTCGTCTCTCACAGCTATTTTGCGACAAAATACTGTGATTCTTCTTCCGACTTTGCTCGTCAAGATTGATATGTCGAATTCGCACGCACGATGTATCTTGGATTCGGCCTCTCCAATTAGTCGAATCTCAAAAAGTTAGTGGAAAAACTTGACCTCACGACTCTGACACTCCAAGATGAAACTATTTGTCCTTTGACACTGAAGTCTCGGTTTGATTCTAATTCCAAGATCCATGGAACATTCCGTGTCGATAATCGCCTCTCCATTAAAACTCCGGCCCAATCACTGCCAGAATCGTTCAAGAAAAACTTTAGAGATTTATTCTTGTCAGACTCAAAGTTTTACGAGTCTGCAGGAATCGATGTGGTCATTGGTGTTGATTTATATCCGAAAATTATTTGCGAGGGGGTGATTTCGAAAACTGGGTTGCCGACAGCCCAAAGCACTATATTCGGCTGGACTATTTACGGCTCATGTTCCACTTAGGCATTGTGTATCATTTATAATGAAGATCAGCACTACCAAACTTATATAAAGCAAAATCAAACTTATCTATTTATTTCCTCACAATTATGTATTATTAAAATTAAACATGTAATTTAAGCTATAATTTTAATTTTATTACTATTTCAATAAGAGCAAAATGAATTTAAAATCCATGAATTACTAATAAAATTGTTCATTTTCATTATATAACCTAAGTTCTACCATAAAATTTGTATCTATGACATTTCAATTCGGCTTTATTGCACATATACTGCAAGGCGGGCGGTAATGTTAATGCCAAAAGTCCTTGTCGTCTTTGCCATTAATTGCAAGCAAAATTATCCCATTAATTCCTAAACTCGTGATGTACAAATGCTGAATGTTGTGAGAAATAGAAAGTTATCGAAATAACTTTCTATTTTTCCTCCCGCATTAAGGCCTAAAAGAAATGTCAAATCATTTGAAAAGTCATAGATACTTATTTCCGTAAAATAAGTCGTATGACCTTTTCTTATTAATCCAACATCCATACTGGTAAGATCGCCTTCCATAAATTTGTTAAAATAAAGTATTCCAAATAGTAATTTCTACTTTGTTTGATTTTCTTTCTTTCATTTGGTACTAATTTGGAATATTTTGTACTGAGCACAAGATCATATCAAGATTTTGTTTAGGCTCAGAGTCCACTTTCCATCAACCATCCAGGAGTAATTTAAATACATCATCCCCCTAATTGTGACGAAAACAGCAATCCTGACCGTGGCTTGAACCTGCTTTGGATTAAGTTTTATTCAATTCTAGGAATTGCATTTTTGCAAAATTGTATTTCACATCATTATTTGCTAATAAAGGATAGCTTTCAATAAAAAACAATGTTTTTTTTAATTTTTAACGAAATAATATACATTTAATAAAAGATCCGGCGATTTTATGAGAATGACAAATAAGTAGATCTTGCTGACATATTAAATTATTGTCAAAAAATCGTCATTTTGGTAGCAAAAGTCGTCAAATAGTCATTTAGTTATTTTGGGTATTAAATATCATCAAAATGACGACAAATCGTCAAACCTGGCAACACTGCATGCGATTGCTACTAAACGTACATACATACTGTATTACAAACAAAACAACAACAACATTTTGTGGGTTTTTTTTTTTGTTTTTAAGTGTTGATCATGACCACGGATGGTAACCGATTCTATGTGGTTATTGGTCAAGTTAACGCTATCTTCTTTTATTTCGGTAACGTTATTTTAGGGGTAACGATACTTCAGTTATTTCGGTAACGGGCTTTTAGCGTTAACGGTATTTTAGCTTTAACGGTATTTTATTTATTTCGCTAACGGTATTTTAGCGGTAACGTTATTTTAGATATTTCGGTAACTTTATTTTAGGGAAAAAGATTTTTCAATTATTTTGGTAACGGCATTTTAAGGGTAACGTTATTTTAGTTATTCAGGTAATGTTAATGCACACCACAATTTTTAACCCCATTATGCCCGAGTTTAAATGACTGGCTGGTTTATGATCATACTTTGGGAATATATATCTATTTACAGAAGTTTTTTTATTCAGATCTTGTTAGATTATTTCGTTAACGGTATTTTAAGGTATTGATATTTTAATTGTATCGGTAACGGCATTTTACGGATAACGGTATTTCAACTATATCGGTAACGGTATTTTAGGGATAACCAAAATCCGTTTGAAAGGTGTTAGAATCGGGAACGGTATTTTAGAGATATTGACAGCCATCCCTGATTGCGTATATTCTTGTGTATAAGCATTGAATGTACGTATGTATGTATGTATGATGAAATAAATAGAATAATTTAAAATTTGCTTCAAAATTTTTAGAGGTCTTCCCACATTTTCACTCATAACTTTTGAACGCGTTAACCGATTTTGATCATTTTCACTAGAAAACTGCTCATGATATCAACAAACAATTTGACTGAAAATTAGCAACACCTCTTCTGTATCGGCGGAGTATTTTGTATTTCCACAGACAGACGGACGGACAGACGGACAGACGGACATGGCTATATCGACTTCTCTATTCACGCTGATCAAGAACATATATAGTTTATGGGGTCCCAGAATTTTTTTAAAAGAATTACAAACATTTGACAAAGTGAATATACCCCCGCACTATGGGATGGAGGGTATAAAAATATGTTTCCCTTTATTTGTAACATAAAATAAACCAAAATTTGTCATTTAGAAGTCAGACCCAAAAATCGTGTCGACCGGTGTAATTTATTCAATTTGAGCCCCAGTTAGGTTAACCTTTTTAAAAATATTCCATCAAATTAATTTCTCTTTTCTTAAAGTAAATAATATTGCACGTTTAAAATATTCCATCAAATTATTTTTCCCTTTTCGTAAAGAAAAGATCATTTCTTCATTAACCAAAAAAATTAATCGAGATATTTGGCCAAATAGAAAAATGGATTAATTTCATGCAGAGACCTAATAATGAAAGCACCGCATTAAAACCTGCAAAGTCCCTAAATTTTACAAAAAATTTTGTTTAGAAAAATATTAAAATTGTATACAACATTTTTTGTATCTACGCAGGCAATTTGAAAGTAAAATTAATATTTTTGGGCATTTAGTATCATTTATTTTGAATTTTTGAGTAAAAATGCATATATTTTTATTAACTTCCCTACAAAAAGGGAATTTTCCCTACAATTGGCATCACTAGGTATAGACAGCAACAATGTTGTGTATCTAATACTTTTAATAGTGGTTCAATACAAAAATTGAACAATTTTAGCGTATATTTTCTTTTCAACTTTGCTGCTAAACAATTCATTTTGCTCAATTGGCATATTGAACAGCTTGCATACATTTTTTGTTGAATTTCTAGCAGCAATGTTGATTACGTAGTTTAGTACACATGTTTTTTTTTTATTGAGTATGTTTCTGCAATAATGTTGTCTTTAAAACTTTTAAGATGGATCGATACGTCATGTTGAACAATTTTAACGTGTATTTCTTTTGCAACTTTCTAAATATACATTTCTTTATGCATAGAAAATTTGTTCTCTGCCTGTTATTGAACATCTCCATACATTCTAGTTTGAATTACTGGCAACAATGTTGATCACGTAGTTTAGAAAATTATTGTATTCGTTTTTTGTTGCATGTGCTAATGCTGTTTTGGTTTTTTTTAACAGTTTGAACGCAGTGAATAAAACAATATACAAACACAATTGTATATACTTAGATTAAAACAATGAATAAATGGTGCATATATAGTATGTTGCTAAAATATTTTTGAACTTTAGGAAAAATTATAAAAATAAAAAATTTACATGATTATTAAAATAGTTTAGGGTGTTCAGAGAACACCACCGCACCTTAGACGGAACGTCACTGCCTTATACATTTAATGACCTGTTCCACGATCTCGAACGAAAACCTAGGCGAACGCAAGCTAGTCACTCGAATTCGAATCAATTTTGGTTTCTCTATTTCGAAGCTATCGTTCGCCTATACTTACGTGTGTCAATTATTGTGTTTTACGTATTTACAAATCATAGTGGTGCCAGACCGGATATTTTAAACTTTTCCTTTAAAAGTACCAAAAATACTACTAAATTGTTTGAAGATAAATACAACAATACTTAACAGTGATCAGCTGTAAATAAATAAATAAATAAATAAAACAAATAAATAAAACAAAAGAAAAATTAATAAATCAAAAGAAGAAAACCAAAAAAGTACACCAGCGTTTTCAGCTGTTCCATTGTGGATTTCATTAAGCTGAAATTTAAAGTTCTTAAAAAACTACAAATATTCGTGTTATTTTATTCTTACCTTTTGTTATACATTCTTTTTTTTTTAAATATTTATAATTTTTTATTATATCATTCATTCCAGCAAAGAACATAGAAAAATGAGGATTTTTTTTTTAGGTTCTCCGATTTTGTTATATTTTGTGCATGAATACTCTATAGTCCCACTTGCACATAGCCTTTTTCAGATCTCGAAATTTGTAAAAACTCGCGATTTTATGCACGTTTTTAATTTTCATAAATTTGATAATAATGCTAAAAGTGCTTCACTTTGAAGTGCCATAACTTTTTAATTATATATCGCATGTTATTAGTTTAAACGATATTTGGAATATACACTTGTCTACTTCATAACAGGAGTTTTTAAACAAAATTTTTGTTAAAAAAGTGCATACGTAACGCAAATGCAGTTTTCTAATGCATTTTTCAAAACTTTCTCCCCCTACGATTTTCAAAAAAATACAGTTTACTAAAATATGGAATCTTACCTAAATATACAAATACTGAGTTTTATGGGACAAACATGTCTTCTATTTGTAATGATTTTTTAAACAAAGTTTATTCTTTTATTCGAAAATATGGAAATATTTTTTTTTCATTTTGTATCGTTTTTTAAAATATTTTTTTGTATTTTTTTTTATATGACTTCACCTAGTATAATTTTCGATATGATGCCAAAAAAGTTATTTTGGATTCAGAAATAAAAATATAACGTACTTAGATTATTTTCCGTACAACAACCCAGCCAAAACTTCTATTCCCAAATACTATTTAAAAGATTCGTTACTCATATTTTTTTAATTGCCAATAAGTATACTAGTAAAATTAAAGAATAAATTACAAGTTTTATTTGAATCGTTTTTCTAATTTTTGTTCTTTCAATATTGTTTTAATAAATGAATATTTTTATAAATATAGGTCTTCAAACAAGTTACTAAATGAGTTCGTATTTTAAATTTATCACACAAAGTATGAAATACAAGAATGTATAAAAATACTTCTATTTGGATTGAGAAACATAATATCTTAAATGAATTTCAAGCCGGCTTTAGACCACATTACTCCACAGTAGATAATATATACAATTTATCGGCTATAGTTAATATAAAGTTTAGTGAAAAGAAAAAAACTTATGCCTTTTTTGTGGACTTTAAGGCGGCCTTTGATAAGGTTTCAAGAAGTTCGCTTATGTACAAGCTGAATGCTCTGGGTATCTCCACAAAAGTTATTAATTTACTACAAAATATCTATAGTCAGACAGGATCTGAAGTGTAGACAAGTAACGAATTATCAGACTCCTTTGAAACTTACACTGGTGTCAAGCAAGGTTGCTTATTTATTATCTCTATTTCTTTTTACCCTGTACTTGAATGACCTTCACGATAACTTAGGAGGTGGTTTAATGATAGAAGCCGTAAATGTTCGTTTATTATTATATGCTGACGACATTGTGTTATTGTCTGATGATATATTGGTCATGCAAAAAATGGTAAAAAATTTGGAAATATATTGCAATAAGTGGAACATGGAGGTAAATATGACCAAGTCTCAAATGATAATTTTTAGAAAGGGTGGCCGTCTTTCAGCACATGACAAAATAAAGTACAAACATCAAGATGTGGAAATTGTAATGGAAACTCTTTCAGTCAATATGTCGATCCATCCAATCGTACTCAGCTCAGATTTGGGGATGCTGGTTATTTGATGACGTTGATTTACTGCAGCGGTATTTTTTAAAAAGAATATTAAAATTACCGGATTTAACACCATACTACGCACTTACGTTGGAAACAAAAACAGAGTCTAGTTACTTTTATACATTAAATTTACACATGAATTACATATTTAAAACTCTTTTTCAATATCACCAAAACAGATTACCTCACAAATATTTTCTGGGCAAATCAAATGAACGAATTGGGCAGAGAAGTTAATATAAATTTCTCAAACGATATATCATCAGAGGAATGGCGCAGTCAAGGACTTACAACAACTTAAATCAAGAAATTTAACAGAAATGCGTGAGTTAGCTTTGAGAAGTAGAAACCGATTTTACAAATATTTAGACCATAGTAAAGGTACAAGCTACATTGAAAACGAAATAAATTTAAACCAAATAAGAACAATTATGAAAACCAGATGTTATATGCTACTATCAAACGCTAATAAGTTTGATAACATTGAAAATAAAATGTGCAGTCTATGTAATATGAGAGAAGATGAAAATCTTATTCATTTTATGGCAAAATGTCCTATATTCAAGGAATTTCGAATCAGGCATTTAGGAAAAAAATTATTTAAACGAGTGTGAATTGATAGATATTTTAAATGGAGAAAGAGAAAATGGATGGAAGAGGCTTTATTTTTATGTAAATAGCGCATTAACAGAAAAATAATAATAAATGAATTTAATTATTAATTATTGTAAATACACATAATTGTTAAAATTTAGTATAACAGACGACTTAATAGTCATTGTTATGAACTTTATATCTTTATTTATTTTAATTATTTTGATTGAATAAAGAATACAATGCAAATACAATATTTCCATTTTATAGAAAAAAAAAATATTTTTTTTTTTAATTAATTAATTAATAATAAAAGACATGTTTGTTCCATAAAAATCAGTGTTTGTATATTTAGCTAATATTCCATATTTTAGTAAACTGATTTTTTTTTTTTTTTTTGAAAATCGTATGGGGAGAAATTTTGCAAAATGCATTACAAAACTGCATTTGCATTAGGTATGCATTTTTGTTTAAAAAATCCAGTTATTAAGTAGACAAGTGCATCTTCCAAATATCGTTTAAATTAATAACATGCGATATCCAATTAAAAAGTTATGGCACTTCAAAGTGAAGTGCTTTTAGCATTTTTTTGATATTTATGAGAACTAAAAACGTGCATAAAATCACGAGTTTTTACAAATTTGGAGATCTGAAAAAGGAAATGTACAAATGGGACCATAGAGTATTCATGTACAAAAAAATTAACGAAATCAGAGGACCCGTGTTCAGTTTTTTTTTGCGTTTTCTAATGGAATGAAAGATATAGTTTTTTGAAAATATTTTGTTACTCGAAATCAAAAAAGCAAGTGACTCGTTCTGACATTTATGTTCACACTGTTGACAACTCGTTCGAAATAGAGAAACCAAATTTTGTATGAAAACTGTTACGTTTTCATTCGACTTGTACTTCAAGTCATCGTTCACACAGAAATTTAGTTAGAGAAACCCAAATCAAAGCTTAGAAAGCGAAAGAAAGCATTCTTTCGAAATCGAGAAACAGGCCATAAGTCTAACGACATTGGAAAATTAATTCTTCTTCGTTACTATTTTCAATAAACGGTACCAAATGCTCTTCTAATAATATAAAGTACTCAGAAGAATTGATTCTGGTGCTTGGAAATGCCAAATCAACGATACCGCCGAAACAAAAAGCTCCCTAAAAAAAAGCATAAAAAGTATAATAACGAAAGAGTTTAGCTCAATATTTAATATATACTTTACAATAATTTTATTTTTATATTTTTTATTTTTTCAGATGATAGTCGAATTTTAGCCTTTCACACAAAATGTATAGGAAAATATTTTCGTCATTAGTCTTACAAGGAAACTAACAGTTGTGAATCCACCGATTTTAATGAAACTTGGATATGTTGTTGAGGGTTTTCGAATTTTAGAAATTGATATTTTTTGGAAGAATTATTGAAGTACTCGAGAAAACAAAAATTTTGATACCCATGTTGGCTATGTTGCGGGTCCAGAGTTGCCACTTATTGCAAATATTAAAAATATGGGCTAAAGAAGCTCTTCGGGCGACGTCGTATTAATGCCGAATGATTACGAAATTTGAAAAAAGCACAGACACCCCTTCGATTAAATTAAATGAGCACCATTATACGTTAATTTGAACTCTAACTAACGACAACTCCCCATATAAAGGAGGTATTCGAAAAAATTGTTTTTTGAATAACAAAAATATTAGGATATGTACAGACATGTTCTATACACCAGTGGATGCACCTTCCAAATACCTTTCATTTGACAACAACTTATAAAAGAAATATCTTTAAAAATCTTAAAATTGGGTCATTTCTGACCCCACTTTATAACCCCTAAACTTGAAATGTGTTCAATATTTTCTTATTCTCTCCAAGTTTTATTCGAATCTGAGGATTCACCACTGTGTAGTTTCCTTGTTAGCTGATATAAGACGCTTTATAAATATTCTGAAGCAGTCATTAATTTTTATGAAATGATAAATTTTCTTTTGCAAAAAAATTTGTAAAGAGCAAATTAGCTTCTTCATATTTTTAAAATTTCAAATTTTCAAAATTCAAAAACTACAAAATATTTTTAAAATTTTGAAATTTTAATACTATTTAATTTTTCTAACTTTTAAATAGTTTTTATAATTTAAAAATTGGGAGTTTTAATTGATGTTTTTAATAGAAAACTGTTCCTATTTTTAAGTTCAAATAATAAATTTCCTTCCTTAAATAAACCTATTTAAGCCGACAGTTCAGCCGCCGCCGTTATATACTTGTAAACGCCGCCGCCGCCGAACCAAAAAGTCCGTGCCTCCGCCGCCGATTGTTTAGGGTCGGCTTGGTTCTCTGGTTCACAGGTTAAATTGAAAAATAAAGATGGAGCTTGGTTTGGATCGAACTAACTTCTTTTAAATTAATAATGGCTACATTCTACTAACGTTAATGGAAATGCATGAAATATTTCTGACTTAGCAAGTGGTACTGAAACATATGTTCCAGAAAATGCGAGCAGATAAAACCGTTAAAATTAAATCTGCATAACACTTAGAGTATTATGTCGGTAAGCGCCGCGGCAAACATCGATAAAAACAAGTGAAATTTCACTTGAAAACAGAACCACTAAACTTTCATTAATTTGACAAACACTTTAATTTTCTTTCGCCGGTTGATAAAATACCCCACAATTTAAAAAAATCTTTCATTAACAAAATTTAATTACGAAATGCTGAGGTTAAGAAGAAGAATAAACGTTTTCTCCAAAAATTATAAACACATTACATTTGTTTTATTTCCCCTTAAAGAACTACAAATGTAATTAAAAATTATATTCATTCTACAAATTATTTTTTTTTTTTCACTTAAAAAAAACTGATATGCTACCAAAAAAAACTACAAACATTGCCCGCAGAAGTGCTCTAAATGAAGAGTTCAACCCATGCCAGAAGTCGTTAAGAAAAATTTGTCCATAATATGCAACCTCTAAGAAAAATAAAACCCAAATACGATTGTCCATTACATTGCCTTAATTTACAGGCGTCGATTATCAAATTGAGACTCTTCCTTGTGTTGCTGGCACAGTTGATTATATTAAGCCGGTCCCGATCAGAAAGCCTTTTTCGGGCAGCCAGTTTTCTTTTTACCATAAGCAATCGGCTTGTTTGCAAAATTTGTAACAACCACATGTACACGTTTTATTTTTCTAACAATTTCCCGAAATCTTAAGCTGCTTTTTAAATAGGCTGATATTTTCTCATTTTCAAAATCACTTAGATATGAACCAAGAGGCGGCATTTGATTGCAAATTACATAATAAATAAAATTAATTATTTAATTATTCTTTTTTTGTTATTTTTTCTATGTTAACCGTTATATGTAATTATCGTAATAAAACACTAACAATTATTAGTACACAATTTTTCTCTCAAATCAATTAAGTAATCTATTAAATTTAACACAATAACAGATCAGTTATCACACTCTTAAAAAATTTCAGAAGATATAGCAAAAATCATATGTAATTATAAAGGGTCCGCCATCTAACGTTTTTTTTTTCAACTAGTGCTTATTTCGAGAATGGTAACACTTAGCTCATGTCTGATTTGACAGATAATTAGTTTTATCCTTCCGCTGAACGAATATGGTCCGTATGTTCATTATCTTGTGAAAAAAGTGAAAGAAACTGGCATCCTCATCGATAAACCAAAGCGTGAAAAGTCAAAAAGAGTGCGTACACCCGAGAATATTGCTGCTGTGGCAGAAAGTGTGCGTGAAGCGCCATTTATTTTATTTATTTATTTATTTATTTATTTATTTGAATTGCTCCATACACAAGACTAAAAGTCTTATTTTGCAGTATGGAACTGATGATTTAAAAAATTATAAGATCATTAATTAATAACTTAATAACTAATTACAATTTTTATATGGAAAACAAAAAACAATTTAAATTAAACAAGATGAACAAAACAAAAAAAACTAAATAAAAAATTTAAATAAATTTAAATAATTTAATTTATCAAATAATTATGTTTGATTTTCTTATGCCGAAAACAGTTTAAAAATATTTTCTTTAAATTTTCGTGCGTTACTTAAAAGTTGAGAGCTGTGGGGTATAGAATTCCAGAGAGATACTGCGAATATGTAGAAATGCCACTCCGAAATTAAACTTTTGTATCTAAATGATCTAAGTCTTTTTCCCCTGCTTATATCTGAAATAACAAGTTTGCTGTACAGATGATCAGGTATGTGGGTAAATATTATTTTATGTAAAAAAACTAAAACTCTAATGTTTAGTAGATTATTTAAAGAAAGGCCATATAGCTGAGATGAAAAGAAAGATACACTAGAACGCCTATTAAGTCCATACACGTATCGGATTATGTTGTTAAATGCAACGTTCAATTTCCCTTTACTAGTTGCATCACATTTAGCAAAAAGCTCACAACCATATAGTAAAACAGGCATCAGATAAGTTTTGGCAAGTAGCATTCTTATTCTAATAGGTGTACAATGCTGGGTTCGCCAAAGAGTTCTAGTCATAGAGAAAGTGCGACCACAAGCATAGTTAATGTGGTTCGACCACGTAAGAGTATCATTAAAAAATATTCCGAGATTCTTAGCAGATTTTACTATTTAAATTTTTTGATTATTTATAAATATATTGGCCCATAATCATAGTCATCGAAAAAGTATACTTTAAGTATCATTTTTGAAAAGTATACTTTACAGCTACTATAGACGAGAAAAAGCATACTTTTTCCGCAAAAGTCAGTTCTAAATTTAAAACATGCTAAAGTTGTTTTTAACAAAATTAACATCACTTTAACTCTCTCTCTTTCTCTCTTCATCTCTCTTGAAAAAAGTGACAAAATCAAAACAAAACAAAAAGATTAAATAAATTGAAATAAATTAAGTGAATTTTTATAAATTGTTTTACAAATTGTGAAAAAGGTGGTGTTAATAAAAAAAATGTGTTCTATTGAGGACATAGAAAATGATTTCGCCATTATTGACGATTTGAGTGAAGGAAGAAAGCCTAAGGTTTATAAGGAAAGATTTTGCCCCTTTGAGCTGGACGATGATGAGTTTTTTTCGCGATACAGGCTTGATAAAATAGCCACGCGTTTTTTAATAGGTTTATTGGATGTTAGTGAACCAAAAAATAACAGAGGTTTACCTATCAGCAAAGACTTGCAGATTTTAACCACATTGCGGTTTCTAGGAAGAAATGCTCATCAAAGTGACATTGGTAAGTACAGTGGCTGCCAGCTTTACATAGAATACACATATATACGTCTATTAACAGTCTTTAGGAAGACAAACAAAACTAGCTTTTGCCACATTAAATATGCAGTAGCATTTTATATTGCAACAAAATTTTAAAAAAACAATTTCTTGCAGGTGATCTTCACGGGATGTCTCAACAGACTGTTGGAAGAATAATAAAAAACATTTCAAAGAAAATTGCGTTATTGCTTCCTCATTTTATTAAATTTCCAAAGAATTCCGAAATCGCGGAGGGGAAAAAAAAGTTTTTCCAGATTGCACATTTCCCAAATGTTATAGGAGCTATAGACTGCACTCACGTACGGATCAAGTGTCCGGCAAACAAAGTTGGGCACGAAATGGCAGGACATTATATTAATAGAAAAGGATATTACTCGTTAAATGTGCAGGTAAGTTGACAAAATTATCAGTTGTAAGTATTAAGCCAGCATATTTAATATTTTTTACAGATTGTATGCGATGCTGACTGCAAAATAACTGATATAGTGGCAAGATGTCGTGGCTCAAAGCACGATGCACGAATTTGGTCTGAATGCCAACTTAAAACAAAATTGGAAGAGAGCAAAAGTCAGCATAATGGTATACTATTAGGAGATGGGGGCTATCCTTTATCAACCATTTTATTAACTCCATTTAGAAACCCTTCAAAGCCCAAAGAAGATAGGTGGGTTATTTAATTCCTTTAAATCTCCTATACACATAATTTAAAATATTGCAGATACAACAAATGTCATATCGCAACCAGGAGCAAAATTGAATGTCTGAATGGACAACTAAAATATAAATTTCGTTCCATTTTCGAAAGGCTTCGGGTAGATCTGGACACTGCAAAAACCATTGTGGTAGCAGTGGCTGTGCTACACAATATTGCAAAGGAACGAAATTCTTCTTGTAAGTCTAATAACAATTTTAATTATTGAAACTTATTGCTTTAACTGCATTCTTCAGTAGAAAACTATTTAGCACAGACCAATTTCTTTTTTTATTTAATTTTAATAAAATTTAAATGCCACCATAAAGTAGACTCGGGTAGCTTTCTAGTTCACCTATCTGATTTCGTTTGAATATTTAAAATTCAAAAATTTTTATATGAAAGTAAAATTTGTGTTGAAAGATACATAATTCAAACGAAATCAGATAGGTGAACTAGAAAGCTACTCGAACCTTCTTTATGCTGGCATTTAAATATTATTAAAATTCAACTCCATTTTCCCCATTATCCACTTAAAAAAAAATAATAATACCCTTCACACCACTGTGTGAGGGTATAATTCAGTTTGTCATTCCGTTTATAGCATATCGAAATATCCGTCTGTGGAAATCAAGTTTATGCCGAAAATAGGCTATCCGAAATTCTAATTTTTGGTCAAAACCTTTGCCCTTGAAGGGCAATTTGCTATTGAAAATGATCTGAATCGGTTCAGTGGTTCAAAAGTTATGAGTAAATAGGTCAAGGTACCCCAAAATTTCCCGTACAAAAAGTGGAGTTTTAGTGCAACTTTCCGATTAGTTTCAAATGTTCACCTATAAATAAGCTTTTTATCATGGCTCCAAAAAAAGAAAAAAAAAAATTGTCAGACCCGCCTATTTCGGGAGTTATTTGAGTTCAAAGTTCAAATATGGGCTTGGCTGTAGTTTCTTTATTTACAGTCGGATTTTAACAAGATACATATCATAGGATAGGTTATTACAATACCTTTAAAACTGCATTCCAAATTTTTTGATTTATTAACCCATTCAGGGCCAAGTCAAGATTTTTCTGTTTTTGAACCGGTGCTTTTTTTAAAAAGTCCATTATCTAAAAATGTTGCCTAAATTAAGGTATGCATTGATATATTTTTTCTTAAAACGAAGATTCTAGGCTTTCGTTTAAGCTATCGGCGGAGCTAGGGGACCGTGCAGCACCAAAGTTATTAAGGGTTAAAGGAGGAAAAAATGTAACCAACAATTCACATATTTTTTTTGATTTGGTCTCCAGTTCAAAATTTTCCCCTCCCAATTAACTTTTTATCATTGCTCCAAAAAAAGGAAAACAATTAGTCGCACCCACCTATTTCGGGAGTTATTTCAGTTCAAATTTCAAATTTGGACTTGGCTGTATCTTCGTCATTTATTGTCGGATTTAAACAATTTTTATATCATGGGAAAGGTTATTACAATATCTTAAAAACTGCATTCATTTTTTTTTTAAACATTAACCCATTCAGGACCAAGTCAAAATTTTTCTGTTCTTAAGTCGGTGTTATTTTGAAAAAAGACCACTATCTTAAAATGTGGTCTATAGATAATATCTTATAATCAAGGTATTAAGCTTTTATTTAAGGTATCGGTGGAACTGGTTTGCCCGCGTGTCACATTAAAGTTATTAAGGGTTAACGAAGGAAAATGTTTAATATTATATAGTCTAACTTGTTTTTCTTGTTATTATTAATATTAAAAATTTGTTTTATTTTTTAGTTTTATCTGATTGTTCCTCTGCTCATCCAGACACATCAAATGTTATTCTTACACCAAGGAGTTTTCCTAATCATAATACTAGCAGTACTGGGAATGCATACCGATCATCTTTTGTAAATGCTTTTTTCTAAATTACTAATAAAATAAATATTAACACATCGTAGGTATATTGGTTTCAATTTAATACAAACTTATAAAAAAATAACAGGAATTTTCAATATTCAAACAGAAAAAAACAATATTAAATTCTTAATTAAAAAATAAAATAACAATTCATTAAAAACTTAAAAACTAGGATAAAAATAAATATTTGATTAGCAAAGATTTTGTACTAATTTGTATGCCAGTCGACATCTTCAAACAGAAAAAAACAAAATTAAATTAATAATTAAAAAGTAAAAAGTAAAATAACAATTCATTAAAAACTTAAAAAACTAGGATAAAAATAAATATTTGATTAGCAAAGATTTTGTACTAATTTGTATGCCAGTCGACATCTTAGGAACACAAAATGGTTAATAACTTCTTTGGTCTCATTCTAAAAGTAGAAAATTGAAATACTATATTTAATGCGAACCTAACACTTTAAAAGTTAGTCTTAATTAGGTGAAATTAAAAAATTACTTCCCGGACGCAAATTTTGAAAAATATATAAACTTGCCTCTGGTGGTAATGGTTTTTGGTGCGTATGTATATTGAAGTTTCTAGTTTGTTTACTTACTTTAAATAGACAGCTTTTTGTGTAAAAGTTCAACTTTTAAAGCATGTATTTCTCTATCCTGGTCAATCTGCATTTGAAGCTGTTTTACCTTGAGAGAGTGGATTTCTGCTTGTTGAATCTCTTGAGCTTTGTACATACGTTCCATATGCTCAATTTCGGCACTAACTTGCTTTTTCTTTAAATTTTTGATTTCTTCAGAAAACAAAGATTCCTTTTCAATTTGACGTTGTCTTTGAGAAAGTATGTCATTTTTTAACGGAGTTTTGGGAAGGTTTCTAAGGCGTTTGAGGTTGGAAGAAAAAGTGTGTTTTTTTATTTTTGGAGTTTTATATGAACATTGCTCCGGTGTTGTGATAGTAATGTTTTTATTTTCTTTATTACGATTATCTTCATCGCTGCTTTCGCCGTCAAGCATTTCGTACTCTAAGTACTCAGCAGGTGTTGGCATTTCTATACATTCCAATTGCTATCAATTAAAATGTCATCCTCAACAAACTCATGCGAAATCATACTCTGCACTAAATCGTCCTCTGCACTCAATTCGGGGATAACCACTGAATTTCCTGTTGCAACAGTAGCACGCTTTACGCTCGAAACAGCTTTTCTTGCATTTACTTCATTCTTACCCATTGAGATTTCAGTTTTGAGATATCTCGATTAAAACCTGCAGATGCCATTGATTCCTTAATGGCCTTCCAAGCATTTTTTTTTGTTTATAATGGAGGTGTCATTACCTTTGTTTTCAACAATGGACAGGTGGTTGTTAATGCACTCGCGCAAAAACTCCTTTTCGCAGGTGCTCCAGTTTGCCTCTCGCTCCCTTTTCTTTTCATTCTGTTGACAATTTATAAATTAATTGTGGGTAAAAATTTGAACCATTATTGTAAACATGTTAGATCTACATACCTTTTCTAAATTTTCCATTGAACCAATTTCCATTGTGCAATTTCAAATATATATTTTTTTTTTGTTTACTTTTTTGCCGCGTTCATCTATCAGCTGTGCAGAGATGCCACTTGTTAAGTATTCACACCAGTTTGTATAAAAAGTTTTCAACATTTTACCAATCACCCACTAAAAGCCCATTCAACTTAAAGCTGATGTTAATATTCGCTATAGTTAATAAACAATTAGTAACAGGTTAAAATATTTAACTTGCTTCTAAATAGAACCAACTTTAGTGACTGACTATGATTATGGGCCATTAGGTATAATACTTAGTTTGGCAAGTCGCTTTTGAATTACTATGCATTTAGATTTTTTTGGATTTATTCCTAGACCATTTGCGGTTGCCCACGTATAAATACGATGTAGTTGCCCTGTAGGAAATGTCAGTAGTGAATCAGTACTGATTCACTATTGACACTGTCACCAGTACTAGTGATTTATTATACCCCGACAATGCTTTTTTACTATAGACATTTAACATGTGCGTGTCATTGGAAATCTACTACTGACACTGTCACTATTGAGTAGGTGGTTCTTTTGGGACCATATGTAGACATTGTCACCAGAGATTCACTAGTGCATTTTAGTAATTCTAGTCTACACTTTTGATAGTTTTCTGAAATAGACGTCGTTAATGAAACTTTTGTTAACATTTCATTTTTTATTAAAAAAATTAAGGATGCATAACATCCGTTTTAAATATTAAATATTTAAAGTAAATAGGTACATTTCAGCCTTTTAAATAGTATTTAAAAAAAATTAAATTAAATTGCATTATAAAAATTAAGGAATTCATAACAGGCGTTTTAAATATTAAATGTAAATAAGGTAGATTTCAGCCTTTTAAATAGTATTTAAAAAAAAAATTAAATTAAATTTCGCCTTCAAATTCAATGGTTTCACTTTTTGATTTACGACCCATTTGCTTAAAATATTTTTTTTTTTGGCGCTGCAATGCTCCTCTAAGTGTTTTATCGGCTGCTTCACTAAAAGTTGATATTACGTCTGGATATGGAAACAAAAGACCATTTATAAAAATATTACAAATTTTGAGAACCCAAATATCAAACTCTTTACCTATTAAAGCTTTGAAAACGTTGGCGAAATCACGCAATCTCTTTTTGCCAAAAGAACCATCAACATTGAAATCCATAATTATATTTTGGCCAAATACTTGATGAAGATTACGTTCAGCATTACCAGCAAATAGAGATTTTATTTGTCTTATCTATAGAACAAAAAGAAAAAACAAAATTTTATATGTGTAATAATTTCACAATAAAGTCAAATGCTTACGTATGGGTCTGAATGTGTGGCCAAAATAGCATCAAATTCTTTGAGCTTTTCTTCTGTGTTAATTGGAAAAAATTCAATAAGAATAGTAGTAACTGCATTTTGTTTTACTATTGTATCTAGTAAAACTTTGTGTTCCGCCAAAATGTCCATCAATGTGTTATGTCGCCTTTCAGCAGCATCTGTGATAATAAAGTAAATACATATGTACATTAGAGTTGTCAAAAAAAACAAAATTTTCGATTTTTATAGGTGCTCACATGTAGAGTTGTTCCTTTTAGTGTAAAAATACAATTGTAGAAGTTTCAGCTCAATCCGATAATGTTAAGCCGTGCTTCATTGAGGTTGAAGTTTGGAAAATGCCGATAATATCAAAAAAATAAATTATTTTTAATTTAATTAATATATCAAAACAAAAATACTTTTTAATTTACACATATCCATAGGTACTCTGATATGTTGGTACCAAAAAAATTAATAAAAATTAGCATGCTTTCCAAACCTCCAAATTGTATTTTTTGAAAATTTTGTTAAACAATGTTGCGAAAAATCTTAATGTTTTTTGTTAGTTTTACATTATATTAGTTGGGGATTAAAAATAATAAAATTTACAAAATTCGAAATTATCAGTTAGGAGTTACACCGGATTTCAAGAAAAATCGGTTTTAATTTATTTTTTACATATTACCGCCCTTTTGGGCCGAAACTCCAAACTTCAACCTCAATTTGGCATGGCTTAATATTATTGATTGAGCTGAAACTTTTACAATTGTATTTTTACACTAAAAAGGACAATTCTAGATGTGAGCACGTAAAAAAATTTTCTTGGACCACTCTAATGTACATATATAAAAATATAAAAAACTCGCAAAGCCAACGTCCAAAAATGTAAAACAATATTGATATTACTAGTGATTGAAAACACAAAAGCTAAACTATCAACATGAATGAGAGAAATTATTATGTAAAGGTATGTTCAAAAAATCGAGTAATTTAAATGTTTGTCTTGAGGTGCATTTTGTTTTAAAAAATCATGTGATTTTCAAAACAAAACTGATAATAAATTGTTTTTAACTTTATAAGTTTATTTTTTATGTAAGTTTAATTATAACAAAAAAAATTTTTAACCAACCTTTATATGAGTGAAATTGTGTTGAGAGTTGTTCGCAGCTAGCACATTTGGAAGTAACTTAAAAGAAAAAAGTAAATAAATAATGCATAAAAGTACATATTTCAAGAATACAAAATTGTAAAATTCAAGAATACAAAATTGTAAAATTACCTTCTTGAGAAAATACTTCAGTTTTCCTTTTGAGTGTTGTGGATGGTCGTTCGACATTTTTCTAGAAGGCAGCTATGTAGAATGGGTATTATTATTAAATGATTATCATGAGGTAGGCATACAAATTTATATTGAATATCGCTCATTAAAAATTTTTCTTTTTCACCCAAAACGAGATTTGTAGTATAAATGCCTATTTCACAGGAACTGAGGGGTTCTTGAAAAAAACTCCCTAAGTCCAACAAACGTCGTCCTAGAATGTACACATCGTCTTCATTTATTATTGCTTCGACTTTTATAGGAATATCTGATTTAACTGCACAAATATTATTTGGGTCTTTAAAAGAAATAAGGCAATCATTGACCAAAGCTTCTACAATTACACTACCTTTGTACTTGAACTTTTTTCTGTTAGCTTCAACGTACACTTCGTGTTGTTCTTTTTGGACAATTTGTTGAATAATTGAAGATGGTTTTCGGACATGTTTTTTTAAAATTTGGAGTTTATTTTCGAAGTCATAGGCAGAAAAAGACGTTAGAGGTCCATAATTTTGTGCGCAAGATGCTATATGTAATAAACTGTGCACATTAAAAAAAACGCTATTTTGGCCAAACACAATAGGAAAATTTTCAATAAATAATTCAAGCAGATCGCTGGCTACTTTTGCGTTACTATAAACATGCCTTGGACTACTAAGTAGTCTATAAGCGCAATGTAAAATTAAAAACTCATAATATATATCTTTGTGTACGTTGTTGCAAAGAACAACAGGGCCAGTATATGCAAGGAACTGATGAAATTCAGTAGCCTTCCAATTATATATTTCATCTAGTGATCTAGGTTTTCGTGGAAATTCCTTCGAAAAAAATTTTCTTAATTTCACGAGCTCCAAAGATATTTTTACTAAATTTTCTTTTGGGGTTTTCTCTCCGGTTTTGTTATTAATGATTCGAACAAGCATCTTTCTTGTAACTCCAAGATCAATTAGATGCATGCTATCTAAAGGTATTTGCGTTACCATATTAAACCCTATTTCTTCAAGGGGAGATTTTTCATTTTTGAATGTTTGGCTGTGGTGCTTTGAATACTTTCTTGAAGAAAAGTCTTCATCCCACTAGATATACTGTATGTAAGCACATTCCCAACTTTCTTTGCTACTTGCGTACACTTAGTGCATCCATGCGATGAAGTATGTCCTGGGACACCACAAATGAACGCTTTAGCCGGCGTGTCGCATGTTAAACAACGAAACTCAATGTTTATTTTCTTGTCATTTAAATAAAATCCATCTTTTAATGAAATTGCTTCATCAACAAAATCTTTACAAAAATCTTTAACACACTTAGGTTTACTAGGACCTACGTATATTCCAATAGGAAACAGTTTTACTTTCTCCTGCAAATTAACAATTTTTAAAAGAATCGGCCATAATTGGATTCGCGAACTTTTAAACAATGGGATTCCATCAATGTTAATATCTAATATAATTTCGTCATAATTTGTTAAAACTTGTTCAATTTTTCTTAGCTGAGCTTCAATTCCGATGTGGCAATAATTTCCTGGAAAAACTTTTCTAATTGAAATTGCTTGCCTTTTACCTAACAGAGCTGCAGCTGACAGAGGAACATCTAGACCTTCCTCCTGCAATATTACAAGAAGCTTTTCTAAACACATTCTGAAAGGTGATGTTTCAATGTACCAATTTCTTATCTTTTCACGCAAACTCAATTTGGAGTTTGGCAAATCTATCACTGATTCCAAAAACTCTTCTACAGGTTCCACAAAATTTTCACAATTTACACTTTCACTTAAATTAATTTCGTTTTCATTGTTTCTATTTTTATACAAAATGGATTGTTTTATCACTTGACGTTTATAATTTCTTTTGCTCATAATGTATGCACATATAATGCTTAAATTATTTTAAAAACACTTTTATTTACCTTTTAATTAAGTTTTTATTTAATTATTTTAGATTTTTTTTACAAAAATTTAAAATTTTCTTGCAGCCGCTTATATTTTTAACACACGAATAAAAACATTAAGAAGAAGCATCGCTTTATTACAAAGCTTTAATTTTTTAGACTGAGTTTAGCCGCCGACATTCTTTTAATATTGCCGCCGTCGAACTCGTCAGCTCTTAATTTTTAATAAACAAAAGAAATACAAAATATGAAAAATGGGATGTTGTATGTACTTTTTAAATTTATAAAGATTAATGTACTGCATACTTATTATAGCACAATTGAAAAAATACTAGATTAATAAAAACAATTATGCCGCCGATGAATAATGGCGCTTTGGCGAATTAGAACTTTTATTTGTTGTGTATACATTTTTCTTCTCGTCAAAGCAAATAAAAAAAAACTGTAGACGCTTTGTTGACAATGTCACCAAAATAGTCGACAAAACTGGTGACTTGGAGACACTTGCCCCCAGGTTTCCTTCAGGGTGCTGATTAATAGAGATAATACACTGGTCGATTAAGGCATTAGTACAACTGGTATAAAGTTGAACGTCATCCGCGTACATTCTTACATTACAATTTGTTAAAATGCCTGGAAGGTCATTAGAGTACAGTGAGAATAATAGTGGCCCAACAATGGACCCCTGAGGTACCCCTCTGGTTACAGGCAGTGCCTTGGATTTTTGGATTGCAATTTCAACATACTGATATCTGTTACGTAGGTATGTTGACAATAACTGAGTAGCGGTCGAAGAGAAATTGAAAAAGTTATTAAGTTTGTAACCAAGAATGTTATGATCTACGGTATCAAACGCTTTTGAATGATCTAAAAGTATTAAAAATGTAGTCTTGCCATCATCAAGTTTCTCCCTAATCTCCTCTGTAACATCAACTAAGGCTGTTATGCAACTGTGCTTCTTTCTGAACCCAGATTGACGATCTGTTAGCAAGTTATTGTTATCCAAGAAATAAGTAATTTGGTTATGCATAATACGTTCAAATGCTTTAGAGAGAAATGGAAGAATGGCTATTGGTCTATAATCAGAACCAACTTTGGGTATTGGGACGATTTTAGCTATTTTCCAATTCGAGGGAAAGTAACTTGAAGTTAGTATTTTGTTAAACAAAAATGTTATTATTGGAAGTAGTTGAGGTAATAGAATCTTTAGAATCTTTGGATTAATCCCGTCCACTCCTATAGAGTTGGATTTTATAGACAATATACTAGATAAAACGTCACATTGGTCCATCAACATCAATTCACCGTCGTTCTCAACAATTGAACATTTCGGAGACATCATTGAGACGAATTTTGCATAAAGACCTTGGTATGACGCCATACAAAGTCCAATTGGTTCAGGAGTTACGCAACGCAGTGTATATGAAGCTAAAATAGTAAAGAAAAAGCCGGTTATTTGACAACCAAAACCGGTTTATTCGATATTCCAAAATTTAACTTTTTCAAAAAACAGAATCCGACAAAAAAAATTGCTATAAAAAAAACAATAGTTATTTTCAAACATAGTATGGCAACCCCAAAATTAAACATGTTTTAATCCACGCTGGAAACGAAGACTTTAAACTTTCACTTCGTTGTTATGTTAGCTTCCTATCAGAAGTTACAGGATATTAAAAATTATCTTGGAAAAATCTGGGATGGCAGGCAATACCAAAATAATTGAAATACCGTTATCCGTGAAATACCGTTACCGATATTACTTAAATACAAAATCAGAAAAAATAATCGATATATGTTTATTTTCTCAGAGCTTGGTCATAAACTAGCTTGTCGTTAGATGAGCATTAAAATTACCTGAATAACTTATAGCGTTTTCTTTTCTCACAAAAATGTCACATTTTTTTTGCACTTTGCCTTAAATTTCCTTATTCGTGTTCTTTTCTAAAATCAGGTAAACACTCTAAGAGGGTACCGTGTTTGTTTCTAAAAGTGTTGCCTTATAAAAGGCAAAAAATGCAACATTTTCTGCCCTCAAAAAATTTACAGGGTTGGATGTTGCCTTGTGTTTTTTGGCTTATCAATCTCATGTGTCTATATTGCAAAGTTTTTGGCGAGAAAACTCTCACCTTGGTAGCAGAATGGTAGTGTGCTGGCTTCTGATACAGAAGATCCCGAGTTCAAACTCATATTAGTATCAATCACATTTTTATATATTTTTTTTTTTGTTAAATTTAATTTACGATTTTTTTTAATTTGTTTTTGCTATTTTTTTAAATTTTTTCTTTTTGTAAGTATTTAATAATTTTTTTAATCTGAAATTAGCTTACAAACAAAATTATAAAAAAAAATTTAATTGAAAAAAATGTATGGAGCTAAATCCAATTTTTTTAAATAATTAAAAAAACAAAAATTAATTATTAAAAAAAACATTAAATTTTTTTTAAAGTTTGCTGGGATTCGAACCCGAACTTTAACAACACTAAAAAACAGATTTGTTTAAATAAATGTAATATGTGATGAAATTGTGGTCTATTCTGATTGTAAAAATGCTTCATTTTAATGGGGCGAGGGCAAAATTTGAAAAACGTTGCACATTAAGAAGGCAACACTTTTTTCCAGAAAAGAAAACACCATTAAATAACGTTATCCTTAAAATACCGTTACCGAAATAACTGAAAAACCGTTATCCCTAAAATAACGTTACCGAAATAAATGAAAATAGGGTTACAGCTAAAATACCGATAGCGAAATAAGTAAAATACCATTAATGCTAAAACACCGCTGGCGAAATAACTGAAATACCGTTACCCCTAAAATACCGTTACCGAAATAAAAGAAAATATCGTTACCTTGCCGATACCCACATCAAATCGGTCACCATCCATGGAAAAATGGATTAATTTGTTTTTAATATTCTAAGTATAGCCTTACTCTTAATTATTTCATTTTAGATTTGACAAAAAAGGAAAAAACAATGTAACGATGGATTTAAACATGTTAATAAGAGGATTAAGGAAACATTGGAAGACATTGTTTTCAATCATGATGAAAATAGTGTGGAATACCATTCCCAAACTTGCAGCACAGTAAAAGAATTTTTTCACAAAAATGACGCAAACATTCAAAATGGTAAGTTAACAGTAAATAATAAACTCCATGTTTTTAACAAAAAGATTTCTATGATGCAGACATGGGCAAATGCGGCCTCCTTTCTATATTTTCATATATTTATATTTATTGTTCTACCTCAAGTCCAAAAATCTTACATGATATTGTCATATTAGATTTTATGTGTTGCTTTTCAAACAGTTTGATGATTTTCATTCAATACAATTATGTATTTCATTAGATTCACATAAGTCTTCAGTTTTCTGCAATAGGAAAAGATAATTGGCTTAACTCAAACCGAGCTATTACATACAACAGACAAAATAAACTCTTTGAGAATCTTTATGTCTGCCTTAGTGTATAAACTGCCTGATATGGTAACCCTAATTATCAAACCAAACTATTTGACAGCACAACAATTTTACATGTCGATATACTTTGTATGTCAGTACATGTATGTGTGTTTGTTGTAAAAAAAATATAAATAAATAAAAACTGAAAAAAACAAGAAAATTAAACTGTACTACTTAAGATCAGAATTTGAAAATATAATTAAAAAATAGTGCCTCAACAGAAAATTAAACTGATTCACAAAGAACACAATGAATCTGAAGTAAAAAAGTAAAATTATTTTCACGATGCTGGCTTTTCTCCATTTAAGCTTAAACCCTGGGAGTCATTTATTTCTTAATAGTAATACGAAAATTGCATTTTGGCGAATGGTCATTGGAAAGGAATGGTCATTTTAAAAATACAAATTTTGATTACATTTTTCTATCAAATAAAGAAAAAATTCTAAAACTTGCGGCATAAACTTTAAAAAACTACGACTATTCTCCAAATCCATTAAGTAAAGGGTCCGCCAAATAACTTTTTTTTTGAACTCCTGAACCAATTGGACTTTGTATGGCGTCATACCAAGGTCTTTATGCAAAATTCGTCTCAATGATGTCTCCGAAATGTTCAATTGTTGAGAACGATGGTGAATTGATGTTGATGGCGCTTCACGCACACTTTCTGCCACAGCAGCAATATTCTCGGGTGTACGCACTGTTTTTGGCTTTTCACGCTTTGGTTTATCGATGAGGATGCCAGTTTCTTTCACTTTTTTCACAAGATAACGAAAATACTTACCATATTCGTTCAGCGGAAGGATAAAACTAATTATCTGTCAAATCAGACATGAGCTAAGTGTTACCATTCACGAAATAAGCACTAGTTGAAAAAAAAAACGTTAGATGGCGGACCCTTTAGATTCCCTAATATTTTAAGTTTATTTTATACAACTTAAGCTCAATCATAATCTCGGTTGGATAGTGTTTTTGCTTCAGATTCGTATATAAAAGCATTACTGTGAGTCTTGTATACGAGTTTAATTTATTTAGGGCCGTTATTACAACTTGCACTTAAAGTAAATGTTAGTAAAAAGTAACTTTAGCTAAAGTGAGGAATAAAGTGAGCTATAATGTTTTTCGTTATTACAACTTCCCAATAAAATAAAATTAATATTTTTGATAATGTGGCAGCACCAAACTAAAAACCGATTATTGGTTTATGAATTGGTTTATAAAAATACGTAGTGGCAACGTACTTTTATTTATTTGCTTACAAACAAACAATAATTGTGAAATTCGTTATTTTCTTCTTCTTCTTTATAGAGCAGAAAATGTGGCAACTTTAAACACATAAAAGTTACATTTAAAGTTAAAGGCAACAACATCTTCCCTTTAGCTTATCGGTCACTTTTAGCTTAAAGTATACTTATAATAACGAAAAACTAATAATCTGTCAGATAATATCCGAACTTTAGCTATTGACAAGTTGTAATAATGGCCCTTAGTCGTTTTATGTAAAAATTCTCTTAACTTCCATAGACTTCTAATGAAAAAATGTTTGTAGAAATCAGAAATCAAAACAAATTTGGTTCAAAATGTTTACCTTTTGTTTGCAAGTTTTTCTCTGAGATATATTTATTGATATCTTATTGATATCTGAATACAGATTTTATGTGTCCAAATTTTTAAGCAAATTTGAGTTTTAAAAGACCAATCCAAAAAAATTAATTTTGAATAACTATACTAACGTGGCCTTGTACGCTTGAACATTTTCCGATATGGTAATTTTAGGTGGAATTTATATCCATACAAACACAAAAGATGTTGATGTACTTTTTTCAAAAACTGAGCCATAAAATATTTTTCCTCGCGTGAGACGCTAAAAAAATAAAGATCCACAATTAAAATAGTAAATACGTTAAAGATTTGAATTTTTTATTAAGGATATCATAATTATTTAAAAACAATGTTCACCGCTTTTCAGTGCGGATTTTTGTTAATTGAAAAATTTGTTAAGCTTCTATTTAAAATATTTTTTGCCGAAACTGCGTTTTCATCAAAAGTTTTAGTTTTATGCTTTCAGCAAAAAGCTAAGTTGGAACTAGTGTTAAACTATTTTTTTTTTGTGCCATAGCCCCGGACAACTACTGTATAGACTAGCGGCTTTTTTTCCGCTCCCCTCGTATTTTCGGATAGATTGGATGTAAAAAATAAGATCGGCAAAAAAATATTTCTTCTCTCCCTTAAACCGCAGTCCGTTTTGAAATTTGATCTAAAAAAAGGACTTGAAATTGATGATATCGTTTATTATCCAATAAATGATTTTCGTTAAAAGGTATAGTAAACTTTATTGTGTAAAATAAAAATATTATAGTTTTTCTCATATATTATTTTGACCTACAGGTATTAGATTAGATAAGATTATAGTGGCACTATGCACCGCGACCAGAAGTTGGTATTTTGTGCTGCCAGCGAATACACGCTATAGGTTCAGGCTCCATACGAAGCCAATTATCCTACCAGGGGAACAGTTCCAAACGTCCGATGGCGTCACTATTCGATCACCAAAATAACGCACCCTCCTGTCGGAGAGCCTCGGACATTTGCAGAGAACATGCTCAGAGGTCTCGGGTTCCAATTCACAAAACCTGCACGTATCCGTAGAGGATCGTCCCATCTTGTACAATTGATACCTAAGGCCACAGTGTCCTGTGAGGTAACCCGTTATGGTCCTTAGTTCGCCCCTCGTCATAGACAAGAGTTTCCGTGATCTCTCCCCAGAGGGAGATATAAACAGCCTCGCCTGTCGCTGCCCAGGCGATCTGGCCCAATAGGCCCCAAACTCCGACTCCCTCCATCTTCTGAGCTTCTCTCTGACATACCCATTGGGTACGCCACAGAAGGGTTCCAGGCCAATGAATTGTTGACGAGCTCCGCAGTTGGCTAAACAGTCAGCCCGTTCGTTGCCCTCATGCCCCTCATGGCCTGGAACCCAGCCCAGTGTCAAGGAGTTGTTAAGTCCTAGACGATTTAGAGAGTCGATACATTCCTTAACCAGACCAGACGACACATCTTGAGCCCTCAAGGCACCAAGTGCCGCTTGGCTGTCAGATAGAATGTAGATCGTGGCCCCCCGTGTCCTCCTCCACAGACACTCTTCCACACAGATACAGAAAAACGGAGGGATATTTGCCCATGGGCAGAGCACGCTGAAATCCGGGTCCGACGACACCCGCCCCCGTATCCATGTTCGACTGTTTCGAGCCATCCGTGAACCAGACCTGTGCACCAACCTCCGGTACCCAAGATCTAGTCAACCACATGCTCCTGCCGAAAATCACAACAACAAAGTGCCTCACAAATACCTGCACAGGCAGTATCCTGTCACTGACCCTAATAACCGCGTCATCAGCGAACATTTTCGCAATCTCAAGATGCCCCTTCAGATCCCCACTCCTCATGCTGCCAATTTCCTGCAGCCTTAGGGATCCCATGCACGCGTTCTCCTTTACAGAAATATGCAAAGGAGGAATACTCAGCATGACTCCAATGGCATCAGTCGGACATGAGTTCGAGGCACCAGAGATACCAATACATGCCAGTCGATATATCCTCTTAAGAGTCATCTGAGCCCCGAGTTGTTCAACCTTTGTCCACCACGCCAATGAGGCGTATGTGAACATCGGTTTCACAATGGTGTTAAAAGACCAGTAGACCATTTGAGGTCTAAGGCCCCAGGTCTTGCCAAAGAGCCTCTGGCAGGCAAACATTGCCCTAGTGGCCCTTTTAGAGATCATATCAAGATGCTCATTCCAATTCAGAGACCTATCCAATATAACCCCCAAGTACTTAACGCTATCAGAGAAGCAGATCCTCGTCCCCTGCAGCGATAGCTCAGTGAGACATAACTTACGTCTCCTAGTAAAGGGTACCAGGATGGTTTTCGAGGGATTTATAGTCAATCCCTTCTCCTGGCACCACTTTAAGGTAAAGTTCAGAGCCTGTTGCATGCGCTCAGAAATTGTCCTGTCATCCCAGCCTGTGACAGAAATAACAAGATCGTCAGCATATCCGTAGGTTCTGAAACCCAGGTCATTAAGCTGCTCAAGCAGCTCATCAATGACCAGAGTCCACAGCAGAGGCGATAGCACACCACCCTGCGGCCAGCCCTTAGTCGCCCCTATGGTTCTAGAAGTGTTCCCGATGCCGAATGTAATGACCTTAGAGGTCAACATCTCCAGAGTCCAACTAACGATAACACTGGGGATGTCTTTCCTTAACATCGCAGTCCTAATCGCATCGTAGAACGTTTTGTCAAAAGCGCCCTGAATATCAACGAAAGCACACAAGGCTATTTGCTTCGCCTCCAGTGCCATTTCGATCATAGTGACAACTTGATGGACAGCCGTCTCAGTGTATTTTCCCTGCTGATACGCAAATTGGTACCCATGAATGGGTTTGCGCAGCAGGTACACATCCCTGATATAGTGGTCCAAGACTTTCTCCATGGTCTTAAGGAGAAAATAACTAAGACTTATTGGTCTATAAGATTTGGGCAAATATTCCGCTTTGCGCCCAGCCTTCGGTATGAATACTACCTTAACTCCGTTCCAAGCCAATGGAAAGTGACCAAATAACAAACTCGACTTAAAAATCCTGGTCAGTTGCGGGAATATAAGATCCATGCTCCTCTGCAGCAGACACGGATACACCCCATCTGGTCCAGGAGATTTAAACGACGAAAATTTTCTCACTGCCCATGAGATCCTTCCCTCCTGAAACACCCTGTTCGCAAGTCGAATGTCCCTCCCAGATAGGCTAGGAGTCCCAGGAATCCTAGGTAGCCTCTCAGGTGACACACAATCCGGAAAGTGTGTATTCAGTGAGAGTTCACAGGTCTCCTCGGGCGATTCAGTATAGGACCCATCCGGTCTCTTCAGGGTACTAAGCCCGTTCGTATGATCTTGTGAAAGAGCCTTCTGAAGCCTAACTGCTTCGGGGAGGTCTGAGATCTTCTCGCAGTAGCTACGCCACGTTGCCCTCTTAGATCTACGGAGTTCCTTATTGTACCCTTGTAGGCCACCCAGTCGCCTGTCTCCTTGGCCCTATTGAATAGTCTTCTCGCCTCAGTTCTGAGTTTTCCAAGTTTATCGTTCCACCATGGAACATCCTTGCTCCCATTGGGCAGCTCGACTCATAGGCGGAAATTAGATTACCCTGAATATCAGCCGCCTCCTGATCGATTTGTGTCGGGCTCAAAATAAGCCCCCTCGAGCAGTTAGCGGAGTATTCATCATAATATCGAAAGAGATACCATCTGTCCTCCTCGGATTACGGAAGGACTGGATAGTATCTAAAGAACCCGACATTGAAACTTCCGAAGATACATGCAAGTCAGAGATGGCGAAGGAAAGATTAGAGCTAGTAAGTGTGAGGTCTAAAACTTCCGATCTAACTACGTTCCTGAAAGTGGGTTCGTCACCCCTATTCGCTATATTTATAATATTACTCTTAATAAACTCTAGCAGGTACTCACCTCGCTTGTTGTTACCTGTGCTTCCCCAAGTAATGTGATGAGCATTGGCATCGCAGCAGATGATCCAGCCAAGATTTCTGGAGTTGCAGAATTCTACCAAAGCTCTCACTTCAGGTGTTGGCGCCTCATCTACATCTCCCGGTAGGTACGCGGATGCAAGTACCACCTCATGATCACCAGATAGGGAGGGCACCCTAGCCCATATGACAACCAAATGCTTTAAGATAAACTCTGAGATGGGAAGAATGGTTAAATTGTTTCTAAAAAACATGGCCGTTCTAGGCCTCTCATGTTGATTTTTATATATGAGCCTAACTTGTTTTAAATGTAGTAGAAAAAAAGACTTACATAAAAAAATAATTTAATGAAAAAAATAAAAATTAAAGTCTTACAAAAATCGCTGCACGTAATTGTCCATATATTGTTAACGGTTTTAGCTATAAGAGCCGTCATTTTAAATGTTAAGAACAACTCATTTATATGTACACGCAGAAAAAAGTGTATCATTGAAAAAATTGGAGTAATAGCTTACAAAGTTTCGTGGTAATTATACAACTACATAATTTTAACGGCAATTTTGTCAAAACGCTGAGGAAAATGTTCGAGGTGATATATTTGCAACTAAGCCGAACTTTTTTGTATAAAATTGCATCGTTTTCCAGGTTCAATAAACTATTTATTTTTGTAAATAAAAAATACTCCATTATATTGCAATTAACATTTTTTATTAAAATTTATAATTATTTAACAACAAATAACACTTTTTTAAATAAATATACTTAAAAACGAATATAAATACCTAGATTCACTTAACCATGTGTTCACGATGTCTATCGTATTGAGATGTTTCTAAATTCGGCATCGTAATAAATCCAACATATTGTGCCTGAAAATTAACAATACAATTATTATTTAGATTTTTGTATTTATATATAAGATATTACTTACATTCTTTATAATTTTTCGTTTTTCACAGCAAATTTTACATTATTTTTATTTAATTGAATTGCATCAGAAATAAAATGCATAAGAAACTCCACCTCCATTATGCTGTTATGTTCGATATTGCCATATCTAATAAATATTGCCACATTGATTTATGTCAATCTAAATTATAAGTGTGTTTTGTAATTTATCTTTTTTATTAGAAACATTATCTTATTTTCCAAATATCATCTATGTAAATTTTACATAGCATGTTTTGTATTAATGATCATCAATGTAAATTTTACATACATAGTATAAACTTAAATAAATTATCAAAAAAAAACGACTTGTGAAATATATCCATTCAAACTCTATTGAATCCGTTCAAAAACAATTTTTAGTATTTTGCCTTCGCAGCCTGAATTGGAATCCAAATGTTAATCTGCCTTCATATCAACATCGCTTTGCACTTATTAAACTACCTACACTGAAAAGCCGTAGGCAAATGCTGAATGTGTCCTTCCTGCTTAAATTGATGAATGGAAGTCGTAATTCGCCATATTTGCTAAGTAAAATAAATATGAATATTCCTTTTCGTTGTTCAAGAAATTATGAATTTTTAAATATTAAATATTATAAATCTAACTTTGCTAACTTTGATCCATTTCGTAGAATTTGCGACGAGTTTAATATGTTGTTTCAGTTAATTGATTTTAATAAATAATTTAATATAGAAATGGATCCATCAACACATTCCTGAAAGGCTCCAATAATAAATTTGAAAACAGAAAAACTCTATAGATTATTTGTTAGGACAATATCCTAATAAAGAAATATAGAGTATGGCCTCGAACTTGATAAATTTTCATTTTCATTGCACAATTAAAGGTCGAAAAAACATAATTTTTATTTTTAATAAAAATGATATCAAACTTAGATAAGTAATCTTAGTTTTTCGATTGTAAAATATTTTTAATAGTATTTAATGTTCTGTCTGTACGGATTATTTCCATAAACTTAAATAAAATAAAATAACAAAAACCAAATTTTGCATATTACTGAAGTATTTTCGCCGTTATTTCAATACTAAGTAAATTTTGCACGGAAAGCCTTTTATAAAAAACACACCAGTTTTTTTCTGCGTGTAATTAACAAATATTTTTTTAAAAATTTAAAAAAACTGTTTTTTGAAATACAGCTTTCTGAAACGGGATTTTTGAAAACAATTAATTTTGCAGTGGAGAAGTGAATCATTTTGTGCATTAGTAAAACCACAATTTCAGTAGCTTTAAAAGGACATGGAATATTATGTTATTTCATGTTTTTCATTTTGGGACTCGATTTCAAAATGCAAAGTGTTTTTATTAAAATAAATAAAAAGCTTTTATTTACCATTTTCAAATATAAATTGTTAATTTATATAGTTTCACTTTGGAACACTTCGCACACCTAGTTCAAAAGTGACTCACTCAACTCAAAATTTTTAATTTTTTAGAAATCGAAAAAAAATATTTGCAACTTTATACCAATTGAAACATAAAGAAAGACATAATTATTTTTTACCAACAGGTAACAACAACAAAATACACTGGTATTTTTTTTATAGATAAACAAGTGTATTGTGCATAGTTTAAGCATATAAACCCGAAAAATTAGAATTTTGAGTTGAGTCACTTTTGAACTAGGTTGCGATTTTATTTCAGGGATTACAAATATACTACATATGTACTTTTTTCGGTACATTTGACCTTCGTTGGTACTGCCGCGAAGCATTTGGGTACAATTTAAAAATTGGCCAAATTTAAAATTTCTGTACTGATTCAACTTGCTGAACATTTGTTGTTGACACTTTGTGAAAGCGCAACAAAATTGTAGAAAGCGTTATTTTCTGCTCAAAAAAGTGTATAAAAGCACCTGACAAAAATTTTCTTTTAAATTTGGTTACAAAGTTAAACAAATGAACCCAAGTTGACCAGAAAACAGTTCTGTATTTTGTATAAAAGAACCACATTTCTTCACCGATAATATCGGTGTTTAGTCCAGTATTTGTTCATACTTTTTCGAAAACATTTGTCCACATAAAAAAAATAATACAACTCGTATTAATTTAACAATACCTTTTGTTTTAAAATTGTAAAAAATTAGTCTTTAGTGCAGCTTTAGGGCTTTTCGAGCAGTTTTAGGGTTTTTTTTTTGTGAACTAAAGCGATATTGGTTAAAAAGCACTAACGACATATTACAAAATCACCAACTTAGTGCTTTTTATGTTTTGGCACCATAAGTAAAATTTTGGCGTTTTATGTTATAGAAAAGCACCATAAATAGTGACAAAAGCACCAGTTGGCATCACTTTAAACACACATTGGGACTGCAGAAATGGGTCTAATTGATGCTAACAACTACTTGCAAATATTTCTTAAATTAGTATTAAAGAACAATTTTGAGCTAAATGATCCCAAAAAAAACTACGATTTTTCTTTACCAATTACAAGCTTGAAACGATTAGAGTGGTCTAAAGTACGGGTGCTATTACAACATGAAATTCTAGAATTTCCAATAATTTTTGCCAATTTGACACTGGCCAAACAAATTTTCTACATACTAAACAATTTTTGTGAGAATCGAAAAAGTACAATTATTCCGTAGGCTTGGTACAAAATTTAAAAGCCCATTTTCCATCCCTGGATTATTTATGTAATTAAACAAAAAAAATTAATTTTACCTAACGGCTAAATTTATAAAAAAAATTTAAAACAAATCCAAAAATAATAGCGGAGTCGATATAGCTATGGCCAATATAGAAACGGAGCTGCTAGTTTTCAGTCAAATTTTAATATTATGAGCAGTGAAAATGAGCTAAATCGGTTTACGGGTTCAAAAGTTATGAGTGAAAAGACTTTGAAAAACTTTAAAGCTAATTTATAAATATTCTTTTGTTTTCCTATTTTATCATTCATCATCAGGCTTGCCAGATACTCTTTTTTGTTATCCCCAACAAATCAAAAAATCCCCAATTAGAAAAAAGGTTAAACAAAATAGTTGAGTTAAAATTCTTTATTTACTTTGACTGAATTAACCAGAGTTGCCAGACATATTTATCGATATAAGATCAAAAAAACATCCATAAATAAAATCCCCAAATTCAACAATGTAAATTCATAACTTTTTTCATAATTATCATTCTCAACCTTTAAAAAATTTTACAAGGAAACGCTTGCTCTCTAATTACATCTATTAAAAAAAAAACATTCACTTTCAGATCTTTTTTATTTAAATCATTTTAGGTGCATACTACATCTTAAAATCTTTTGGTGATACGCATTTTTTTCCTTAAAACCCCAAATTTTTATTTAATACACGCAAAAATAATATAAATTGAAGTATTGATGGGTAAAAAACCAATCGAATTTTGGGAAAATTTCTTATGGGGAATTCATCTTTGTAGAACGTTTTCTAAAAAGTAGCACAAAATTGATCAGAAAACTAAATACATTTGAACATTTTGTGAATAAGCGTATAGATTTTTTTTTTTTAAATTTTTGAGTCAAGAAATATTGTGTTTTAGATTAACAAACATTCGAACGAAAATTTTAATATTTAGTAAAATATTTTTAGCTTATTTTGGATTAATTTACTCTTAAAGTTATTCGTTTGATCTATATGACATATTATTTATTCAAGCTACTTTTTTAGGGGTTTTCTATGAAATGTTTCAAGAATTTGAAATTTGTAATATTACAACCCTGCTACAGTTGCTTGGAAAAACAGATTTCATAAAGGCTTTAACTTGACAGGTTTTATAGTAAATATTTACTCAATTTAAATGTTTATTAAAAATTTATAATAGTTTTTTAAGAAAAATCCCCCGAAAAAAATTGTAAAAAAACAATAGAAACAGATATAAATGAAAGACCAATAAAAACAGAACCAAATTTAGTGACAAAGCCCCAAAGTCTGGCAAGCCTGTTCATTATTATTATTTAATGCTTGTAAGCTTAGTACTTATGTAGTAAAACAGCATTAGCTTTTCTAACGTACCGGGCTTGGTCTAGTGGATGGTATTGTTGGCCAACAGTCGTGATGTTCGGAGTACGATTCCTGATAGAGGTTTGACTTTTTCTGTTTTTGTTTATTCTTTTTTTAATTATTATTATGCTACATAATATATGAATTACGTAGCAGAACTTTCTTTTTAGTTTTTTAATTAATTATATCACAAATAAATTCTGATTATTGTTTTTCTAACATTACTTTTTATCAGGATTGACAAAGACAAAGTGTTACCGAAGGTGCTATAACTACTTACGTATTAATTTTTTTGTTTTTTTATTTTTTTCTTTTTATTTTTGTTATATTTTAATTTTTTTCTCCTTATTTATTCATAAAAAAGGAATTATGTATACAAATAAATTAGAGAAAATAAATATAAAAAAATATACGGTCTTCACTGGTATCGAACCGTGGTCCTACGATTAGAGACCCTAAGCCACTTTGTCGATATGAGTCCAAAGGAGCTTTTATAAGATAGTTTTAAGGCAATTAATTCGCTTCAATTAAATATTCAATGCATTCTATTAACTTCACCTTAGTTTACCATCCATGCAAGCGGTAAAGTTAAATAAAATAAATTTTGTAGCTTCTTTTATTGCTTTTTAGTGAGCATTGTAAAATTCTTGCCTTACTTTATTGCATTATTTCTATTTTGCTTCCACCTAAATTTATTGTTTCCAAAATTCGAAATTTTTTTGATTAGGAATTTCACATTTTCCGATGAGAATATCTCGGGAACTATAAGAAATAACACAGGGCTGTAGGCCTATACTAGCAGATTACGAATAAGTTAATTATATGAAAATCGTATAAGAAATATTTTAATACAAAAATTACCCCACTTTGGGGGCTCATATTGCCGCCCAGGGGGTTTTTGATGTTCAACGCCCAAACTTAATATTACTATTACGATACCGATCCGATACTAACGTTGCGGGTATCCCGACCCGGACCGGCAGATCTTACTGAATTCGGATATGTTGAAGAGAATAAAAATTTAAGGGACCCGCTTTTTTACCTGCCCATTCTCATGTTTAGGGGTCAATAAGTGTGGTTAAAAATTACAGTACTTTTTTTTTTTGGTAAAAATTTATTATTTTATTTAAATTATTGGTACAAATAACACTTAAGGTCTCTTAAAGCACCTCAAACATTTAAATTATAATGATTGAATGACTTAACTTGATTACATAAAACATTTAATACCATGTTCGCACGACAGCGTTTTTTCGTAATTCACTCTCTCATTCGTAATCCACAGCCTAATTATGATCCAAATTACATAATTCGTCATACAAAATTTTGAGAGCGGATTATCTCATTTGTACGTAATTCAATTTTTATTACCCTGTGGATTACTTTAAATCAATGTGATCTCTAATTTTTATCGGTTTTTTCCCATCACCAGCTGTCAAAGCACTTAAAAAAACAAACAAAATATAATATAAACAAAAAAGTAAACAAACGCAAAGAAATTAATTTTATATTATAAAACTTAATGAAATCCAAAAAAGGAATGGAAGCAAAAAAAGAAATTATAAAAAAAATATTGGTAAGAAGAAGGCTATTCGCAAAATTGGCGGAGGACACCAATATGGTTATGGGCAACCTGTTGAATGTACAGGAAATGTATTTGCAGCTTTTGAAAGAGCTGCAAGTTCTTCATATTATAAAAATATTAATAAGCCCTGAAAAATTGATTTGGCAAAAAGTAAGTTCTTTATTAAAACTATGTTATAAAAGTTATTTAAAATCCAAATAATATTTATTTTAGGAACGAACTCGGTCCTTTTGGGAGATAGACTGCCAGCGGGCAGATGACTTATTTTTCAAAAACAATTTTCGGATGAACCGAGCAACATTTTATAAGTTATGTGAGTTATTACATGAACTTAAAAAAAGTGATACGAATATGCGCGATGCAATTCCATTAGAAAAAAGAGTTGCAATAGGTTTATACGCCTTAGGTTCATCTGCAGAATATCGAACAATTGCCAAGCTTCAAGCTCATAAACCATTTCCTGCAGTATATGGCTATTTTTCCGGCAACCACGTAGCTCACTCATTTTTTCTCGCCATATCTCCAACAATGCCCGCTCGCTACATTGAGTCCATTTGCTAACAGCTTTTCTATTTACTGGGAAAATAAATATTTTATATCTATGTATTTCTTTGAAATATTTTTTACTTACTTTTTCTTTCCATTTCAACCGCAAACAAACAATTAAATTTAGCAATAAACAAAATTAATAAAAAAAAAACAAGAAGAAGAACTGTCAAAACCGATTAAGAAAATGCCGTGCGAACATGGTAATTCAAATAAGTAATTAAAACAGAGAGCGAAGTAATCCAAAGCACTGTGCGAACATGGCATAACATACAAATTCTAAAGAAACGACAAAAATTAAAATTATCGAAATGTAAATTATTAATCTTTGAAGGGATAATTAAATGCCATTTAGAAAAACAATACACGGGAATCGGATTTAGTATGATTAGGTAAAGAGTTCCACAATTTCACAGCACTAACAAAGAACAATCTCGATTATGGTAAATAATTGTAAGCCGAAGTGTTAATATTGGTCGCACGACTTGATCTGGACATATTTATTTCCAATATAAATATTCAGGTTCCTCTGTATGTATAAGATTGTGTTAAAATATTGAATTTCGAATGTTTAGATATGATGTTAAACTGCATCCCAAGATTTGAATGGAGTATTTAGATATCCGATGATATTTCTTTTGTTGAATACATATCTAGCACAATTATTAATAACCATTTGTAATTTATTATTAGATTCAGCATCAAGATTTCCAAAAACAATTGCACCACAAGTTAAAATATGTACAATAAACGTTGTTAACAGCTGCAGGCACAAACGCTGATGAAGACCAGAGTTTCCGTATAGCGTTACGGGTTAAACCTGCCTCGGATCCAGGAAAAGGTTTTGGGGACGGAAGTTAGAGTATTTTTAATTAATTTTTTTAAATTTTTGTATTGAAAATTTTTATTTTGAGGGATCAAATGTCACATTTTCCCTCCTCTTGGATCCGCGCCTTTCTTTACATTTGTTTCGTTTTATTTCGTTCCATTTGAAGTTAGTATAGACAAATTGGTATCAAATGTGTGTACAAATTATGTCTAAAGCCTTTCAAGTATTGTAGTTGTTCAGAACTATACACAGATTTGAGTATCATTTAATCTGGCGTTTTAATACGGAATCGTAGTTGTGTTCTTCTAAACATAGTGTATAGTAATCAGGGTTGGCAACCGTTTTAGTCGGTTTACCGATAACCGATAATGGTAATTTGTGAATATATCGTTAGGGTATTTAAATGTTAACTATATTTTGAATTATATTCTTATGCTATTTTAAGGTTGACGTTATTTTAAGTTATTTCGTTAGGTTATTTTATGGTTAATGTTATTTTACGTTATTTCGTTAGGTTACTTTATGTTAACGTTAATTTATGTAATTTTTTAGTATACATATTATGCAGATACACTGAAAAAAGTCAGTAAAGGGAGGATCCTGCAAAAAAAGTTGCTTATATCAGCATAAATATTATTGCTGCATTTACTAATTTTTTGCTGATATTAGCAATTTTTCTGCAAGCATCCTTCCCGCAAAAATAGTGCTGATTTTACTGACTTTTTTTAGTGCCACAGAACTATCTAGCACACCTAAATTAAAAAATGCATTCCAAAATCACAACAAAAGTAAAAATGTATTTTTAGAAAAGTTTGGCTATTTTTTGGATTACAGATCGTAAAAGTAGGCAATTGCAGCTTTCAAAAAGTTTATTTTTTATTTTTTGAAGTAGCCAGTTTTGAAAAACTAAAAATGCAAATAAAAATGCGTGTTTTTTAAATTTTTAAAGATCTAAAAACTGGAACACCTATATTGCTCTATAGACTCTTCCGGTTCACAATATGAAGAAAGTCTGATGACATGAGGTCAACAATTGCGAAATTTTCAATGTTCTTTCACATAATGAACGACATGTAATCGTATTGTGTGTTTGTTTGTATTTTTGATTAACAAAATGTACCGTTATGAACTTTTTTTTGATAATTTTAATGAAGCTTGTGAGAGAGGAAAAATGTGCTTCGGTTGGATATTTTAAAGTTATCGATATTTTAAAATTATTTCATTAGGGTAATTGGTATTTTAAGTTTATTTGTTAGTATTATTTAAGGTTACACATAGTTTTTTGAAACGGTATTGAATCGTTATCGGCATTTTAGGGAAAGTGTTTGCCAACCATGATAGTAATGTCTATTTAATTTAGTCTGGGCTTTTACCGATATTTGAAATCGTACGGGTTGTATGCGACTTTTCCCGAATATCCTTTCCCCCTAGTTAACATAATTGAAAGATGTGGCAATCTGTGCCCTCTATATAGTCCAGGCACGGATCAAGGGAGATTGAAAATGGGATATTTCCTCCCCCAAAATAAAATTTTTCAATACAAAAATATAAAAAATATTAAAAAAATTAGTTAAAAATACTCTAACTCTACCTTCCCAAAACCTTTTTCTGGATCCGCGCCTAATATAGGCCAGCGCTTGTTATTACAAAATTTTCAAGTTATCCCAAACATCCTTTCAGTTTTATCAAATTTTAAACCGAATACACAGAAATGAAAGAATTTCACAATATTTAAAAAAGTTTAAAAAATTTGGTTAATATTTGTGGACTATCAAAAAAATTTAATAGAAATGTGACTGTTACTGTTAATACACGCTGAAAAAATGTTGTACTTGTAATTTACTTTTGTTTGGAAAACATTTCCGTTTCCCATGTTGCTAATAGGTCCATTCGTTTACACCAAAATTTGCACAAATTTGTACTGGATTTTACTGAAATGCGTTCGCGTACACATAAATTTGCAAAAGAGAGCATCTACTAAGAGAGTAAAGTGACAGTTGTCAGCAAAAAACCTGCAAATTTTTACTGGACAAATTTTTGCCAGTAAAATCCAGTAGAAAACAAAAACATATGATTAAATTAAGTAAACAAACAAAAGTAAGCATACATTTAGTAATAAAATAATTAATAATTAAAAGCTGAATTAAAAGTGCGGCAAAAACTAAAAATAATTATTTTCAACCTGAAACAAATTAAATTAGTCAGTTACAATTATTATAGTAACAATTTATCAGTTTTCTAATATCTGTGTTAATTCTTTTTATTTACATTAATATATTAGAGATGTAAAGCTAATGAATATATGAATACTTCTTACTGCATATTATTCAGGGTACCGAATATCAATAATCAAGTATTCATGTATTTTCGTATGTTATTTAACTAGAAACAAAATTAAATGTCATGTACAAACTAAACAAGTCTAAAAGCTTCCACAAAAGTTTATTTAATAAATACAATTGCTACGAATTTATTATTATTAAAATGCAATGCATCAAGTACCAAAAACAGTATATACTGGGTAGTCTAAATAACACATATTTTACAACACTAAGCTTTTAGCGCTCATATGTTTGAATTAACCTGCAAGTTTTTGCAATTTTTTCCGTTCGTTTACTTTTTTGTGCAAGAGCCAGTTTTGAGAGTAACATTTTCATTTTACCCAAAATTTACTCATTTACTGGATTTTACTGGAAAAGTAAACGAATGGACCTAATATAACATGGTTTGCCTGTAAACATATATATATTTGGAACTAGTAAAAAAAAGTCTACCGGCAAACATATATATGTTTGGCTGCAAATATATATATATATATGTATGCACAGCGCATACTTTAGGGACATGGCCAAAATTGTACCCGAAATATGCGGTGTATCGACAAAACTGTCCTCATCTAATACGCTAGATGTATGAAAAGGCGCGAAAACTTTGGGGACAGTCCCCAAAGTAAGCAAATGTCCCTAAACTATGCGGGGGAACGAATAAATGTCTCCAGAGTATGCTGTATATATATATATATATATTTATTGCAACTATGTTTGCATATGCCAAACATAATATTACAAAAAATTTTAACTTGCAAATATATCTTTGTTTAGGTTTGAAAATTTGAATCATTGGAAACATAATTATACTTGCCTGCAAACATATAAAAAAGTGTATTTTTTTTGGGTGTACGAATCTCGATTATAACGAATTAATTTTTCTGGTCTCTCTGAGCTCATCTTAATGAGGCTTTATTGCACTGAGAGAATTCTCTCCATGATATCAATGAATTTTTGCATAAGCTCTATGCAATGTCACTCGTCCATTGAAACTTCTTTTATAAAGTTTAGTAAATTTTTCATTTACATTATGAAGAAAACTTCTAAGTTTAGTGTAAAAATGTCATTAAATCTCGTCAACGAAATTCTCTGTTGTATTTGGTGTTTGTTAAGGTTTTAAAATAAAAATTTCTTTGTTTTTTTGTTTTGTTTTGTTTCGTTACTTTTACATTTTTGTTTTATTTTAATTTTTGGGGTCTGTGATCCAGTATAATTGTCCCTAGGGGTCCGTGAAGTAAAAGTTGGTATGAACCGCTGATATAGGTAATATGGGTATCAAAATTTTGAAATGAGTAAAAAAAGTATAAAAATGCCTTATATTTTTTCAGATTTTTTATAAAGTTTAGTAAATTTTTCATTTACATTATGAAGAAAACTTCATCAGTGTAGTGTAAAAATATCATTAAATCTCGTCAACGAAATTCTCTCTGTGTATATTTGGTGTTTGTTATGGTTTTGAAATAAAAATTTCTTTGTTTCGTTACTTTTATGTCATTAAATTTCGTCAACGAAATTCTCTCTGTGTATATTTGGTGTTTGTTATGGTTTTAAAATAAAAATTTTTTTGTTTTTTTGTTTCGTTTTAATTTTTTTGTTTTATTTTAATTTTTGGGGTTCGTGAACCAATATAATTGTCCCTAGGGGTCCGTGGAGTAAAAGTTGGTAGGAACCGCTGATATAGGTAATATGGGTATCAAAATTTTGAAATAAGTAAAAAAAGTTTAAAAATGCCTTATATTTTTTCAGATTTTTTATAAAGTTTAGTAAATTTTTCATTTACATTATGAAGAAAACGTCATCAGTGTAGTGTAGAAATGTCATTAAATCTCGCCAACGAAATTCTCTCTGTGTGTATTTTGTGTTTGTTATGGTTTTAAAATAAAAATTTCTTTATTTTTTTGTTTCGTTACTTTTACATTTTTGTTTTATTTTAATTTTTGGGGTTCGTGAACCAATATAATTGTCCCTAGGTGTTATGAATTAAATGTATTATATTTTTAAGGGGAACGTTAATTTGAATTTTATTTACATAACTTTTGAAAGTGCCAAGTTGTGAATTATTTTATATGGCAACCCTTTTTATTTTTGTTAAATTGTCTACTCTGGTGCAATATTTATTTTAAATATTACATTAATACTCGGTACAAAATGGTAATCGCTTCTATTTTTGAATTCAACAATTTATTCCGGAAAAGACGCCAAGTAGAATAGAATTAAGTGAGCATTATTACTTTATATTTATCAATTTAATACAAACAGTTAATCCTTTTAGATAATAAAACCCCCTCAACACTCCATCGTATTGGACTTTATTTCAAATCACAATAAAGTTGCGTTTTATTATTTTTCTAAAAGTAGTACTGCCGTAACAAAATCAAATTCAAGTTGCCGCCGCAACATTTTTTATTATTTAATTGCCGGAATTTTATTAATTTCTTGGAATCCATTTTATGGTACGCCGAAGCCAACGTTTGAAGAATAAGAACATGTCCGAAACTAAGCAAAAGCAAGTTGATGGTTCAGCAAGTGAGAGTGATGGTGAGAAAACAGTCATCGAACAGGATTCCGTCGCCGAACTGAAGGAGGAAATTCGAAGCCTTAAAATGTCATTGAATATGCTCTTGGAAAACGCCATCACATTATCATCGCCAACTGAAGCCTTCCCAACACAACAGCCCAGCCGCCACTAATATCAACAGCACCATTAACTGCAGCAACCAGCTCTTCTTCGCCACAATTCGTTGAAATGCCACAATCGTCGTCAATGTGGATTGTCAAAATGTACAAAATACCATAATCGTTTGCTTCATGAAGATGTAAATTCTAATGAAAATGTGAATTATGCAAAATGTAAACAAACGGAGATAATTAGTGATGGTAATAAACCGATAACTACTGCAAGTGTTGATAATTATAAAACACCTATAACAACGATTTATGATAAATCTGTGAATAAAAAACATTATTTAAATATCTCCCAGTGGAGTTAAAGGGCCCAAAGGGATGTGTAAAAGTTATCGCATTTATCGATGACGGTTCGAAAATATCACTTTTAGAGGAAAATATCGCAAAACAAATTGGGTTACAGGGACCAACAAGTAGATTGTCTCTTGGATGGATAAAGGGAAAAACAGCAAACGAAATGTCGAAGAAAATAAATCTTGAAATTTCAATTGTAAATGAACGTAATTGCAGCTTCGCCATGAATAATGTAAGAACAACTGGAAATTTGAAATTAGAGCCACAAAGTCTTCATTGTGGAAAATTTAGGGATAAGTTCCCCGTTTTAAATGATATAACTATTAATGATTATGTTGACGCCACTCCACAGTTATTAATTTGCCTCCCCCATATGAGATTTGTTCGTCCAAACAGCGTCATGAACTTAGATGAAAATTTTTCCTTGCATAATACGAATTTGGGAAATATTTTATTTGGCTCAAATGAAGCATCGACATACGCCACAGTATGTGTAGTAGAGGTACATAATTTTGATGAAATACAGAAACAGGTTGCTGAGTATTTTACTTTAGAAAGTTTCGGTATGAAGGTTGTTATTCCGATCATTTCTGATGATGACAAAAGAGCCGAAGAAAACTTAAAGATACTACAGTGAGAAATGGCCATCAATATGAAACTGGTCTTTTGTGGAAGAAAAACGATTTTGATTTTAAGGATAGTTTTTCTGTGGCATTAAAACGCCTTCATGGTGCGGAGTCCAAGATGAAAAGGGATGAAGATTTGAACAATTGGTATAGAAACAAAATAGATGAATACGTTTTAAAAGACTACGCCAGAAAATTGTCACCTGAAGAGGCTTCAATGGATAATGATCGTACCTGGTATTTACCACACTTTGTTATTAGAAATATTAACAAAGGCAATAAACGACGTCTAGTTTTTGACGCAGCCGCGTCTATCGATGGTGAATCATTTAACACTAGATTAATGAAGGGTACATGTAAGTACCAGCCAAAGCCACTTTTATCAATTTTATTTAAATTTCGCCAAAATATAATTGGAGTCTGTGCAGACATCCGAGAAATGTTCCACCGTGTAAGAATTCGGGAACAAGATCAGAACGCCCAAAGATTTTTATGGAGAGAGGGTAACAGTGATAGGGCCCCAGATATATACGTAATGCAAGCCATGATTTATGGCTCGGTAAGTTCGCCATGTTCGGCCCAGTACGTGAAAAATCTAAATGCTAGTTTTTATGAAAAAACACACCCACGGGCCTATAGGGCTATTGTGGACTGCCACTACGTTGATGACTACGTAGATAGTTTTGATACTATTGATGAGGCAATTGCCGTAACTAAGGACGTGATAAGTATACATGAACAAGCTGGTTTTGAACTAACAGGTTTTGTCTCTAATTCAGAGGAATTTTGTAGTACCTTTGCAGCCGAAAAAATTACAGATGACAATAATGTGAATTTGACAGATTTATGTAGAAGTGAAACAACAACTGAGAAAATTTTGGGCCTGTTTTGGTCACCCACTAATGATACCTTTTGTTTTGTGTTAAAATTTGCAAGAGTTCCTGAAGCAGTTTTGAATGACAGTCGGAAACCTACCAAAAGTGAAGTACTCAGTTTAACAATGTCAATATTTGATCCGTTTGGGTTTTTGGCGAATATGGTAATAAGGTCTAAGATTCTGCTCCAGGAGTTGTGGAGATACGATATTGACTGGAACTCATCAATTCATGATGCGATATACAACAAATGGTACGACTGGTACAAGGAACTTCAGAATGTACGGTATGTGAAGGTTGCCAGATGTTATGGAGGAAATTTTTTGAAATCTTCAACAAATATTGAACTGCACATCTTTGTTGACGCCAGTGAGGTGGCATTTGCTGCTGCTGGTTATTGGAGAATCTGTTGTGAAGGCGAGGGTCGATATAGTTTTTGTAGCTGGTAAATCAAAATGTGCCCCAATTAAACCACTTTCTATACCAAGACTCGAGCTGCAGGCCGCTTTGCTCGGCGTAAGATTGAAGGAGGCAATTATTTCTAGTCATGACGTTACGCCACGGAAGATAATGTTTTGGTCCGATTCTAAAACGGTGATAAAGTGGATTCAATCCGACTGCCGTATATATAAACAATTTGTTTCTCATCGTATTGCGAAAATACTGGAGTATTCAGAGGTGAAGCAATGGAGATGGGTTCCTGGTTCACAAACCCTGCCGATGATGCAACGAGACCCAGGTACTTTTCTGAAAATTCATCTGACTCTCGTTGGTTAAATGGTCCCCAGTTTTTAAAATCCAATGGGGATAACTGGCCGAAACTGCCATGTGATGCGGCTAATAAGGAATGTGAATCTGAAATACGATCGAAATTTCTAATAACGATAACTGAAAATGGATCTCTTATCCCTTATGATGAAAAATCGAAATATTACAAATTATTAGAATAAGGTGCTGGTTCGTTCGTACAATCAAGATTTTTAAATGTTATGCTTTGGGTCAAAGGAAATCGGATTTAAATTTTCAAACATATTTACGGCTAAGGAAATGGAAGAAGCCGAAAATTTTTGTTGTCAACTTGCTCAACAGAAAGAATTTAATGATGAACATAGTTCATTAAGATTTAATGGAATTGTCTCTAAAAAGAGCGATATTTATAAATTGACTCCTTATTTGGCAGATGATGGATTGATACGTATATCTGGTCGTATTAATAATGCCGAATGTGTTACCTACAGGACTAAAGAACCTATAATTATAGGAATCACCTTATCACAAAGTTAATTGTAAAACATTATCATGAATATTTTAAACATCAGAATCAGGAATCAATCTGTGCAGCAGTTCGTACCACATTTTGGATTCCCTGTTTGAGACAACTGGTAAGATCTGCAAAGAATAAATGCCAGGTATGTAGGAATCTAAATGCGTCTCCAAAGCCACCCTTAATGGGACAACTTCCTGTGGATCGGCTCACCCCATTTGTGAGACCGTTGACGTATACGGGCCTTGACTATATTGGTCCATATTTTGTGTCTATTGGACGACGGTGTGAAAAAAGGTGGATAGCTCTCTTTACATGCATGACAGTAAGAGCAATTCACGTGGAAATTGCGAAAGACCTGTCAACTGATGCAGTCATATTGTGTATCCGCAATTTTATTAATCGTAGAGGACTGCCAAGCCGTTTAAGAAGTGACAGAGGAACTAACTTTATAGGTGCTAGTAAAGAAAATTTTGTAATAGATGACTCAAGACTGGCGGAGGAATGTACACTACGTGGAATAGAGTGGGTATTTAATGCTCCTGCTAACCCTTCAGCTGGTGGCGCTTGGGAACGTATGGTTCGTTCTGTTAAAAACGTATTAGCATTTACATTAAAGGAAAAATCACCACAAGTTGAGACTTTAAATAGTCTTTTAATAGAAGCTGAAAACCTGATTAATTCTCGTCCTCTTACACATCTACCTATTGAAAGTTTGGAGTGTGAGCGCTTAACACCCAATCATTTTTTACTTGGGTGTCCAAATATTATTCAGACTCCTGCTATTGATGAAAAGATTTGCCGTATTAAACAATGGCATATTCTACAACAATTGAAAACAAACATTTTGGAAAAGGTGGGTGCTTGAGTACCTCCCAGACTTAACCAGACGCACTAAGTGGTACGAACCAGTGAAACCACTACAAATTGCCGATGTTGTTATCATATGTGATGACAATGAGGCTCAAGGCGAATGGAAAAAAGGTATTGTTTTGGAAGTTTTTACAGCAGCTGATTGTCAGGTTCGTTCGGCAGTGGTGAAGACTTCAGTTGGAAAATTACAACGTCCTGCATCTAAGTTAGCTGTTGTTCGTAGTGAGTCTCCCCGATCGACCCACGGGTGGTGGGATGTTATGAATTAAATGTATTATATTTTTAAGGGGAACGTTAATTTGAATTTTATTTACATAACTTTTGAAAGTGCCAAGTTGTGAATTATTTTATATGGCAACCCTTTTTATTTGTGTTAAATTGTTACTCTGGTGCAATATTTATTTTAAATATTACATTAATACTCGGTACAAAATGGTAATCGCTTCTATTTTTGAATTCAACAATTTATTCCGGAAAAGACCACCAAGTGGAATAGAATTAAGTGAGCATTATTACTTTATATTTATCAATTTAATACAAACAGTTAATCCTTTTAGATAATAAAACCCCCTCAACACTCCATCGTATTGGACTTTATTTCAAATCACAATAAAGTTGCGTTTTATTATTTTTCTAAAAGTAGGTACTGCCGTAACAAAATCAAATTTAAGTTGCCGCCGCAACACTAGGGGTCCGTGGAGTAAAAGTTGGTAGGAACCGCTGATCTAGGTAATATGGGTATAAAATTTTTTTTCTTGGGTACTTTAACCCTGTGTACAAATAAATCTAGTTTTAAAAAATTAAAGACAAGTTTTCATACAAAAATAAATAAATTTTTAACCCTACTTTTTAACCCCTAAACGTGAGATTGGGCAGCTAAAAAATATTACGTTGATCACATATGTTGCTCTTTTCCAACTTATAAAAAGTTCATGAATATCTGCTAGTTCGGGTCGCGATACCTTCCTTGTAAGTAAGAAATTGCTGAATTATTTCCAAAAATTTTGGGAAATTTCCCAATGTTTATGTGCTAATTAAATAGTTAAAATAATAATTGATAGATTTTTTAGTTTGTATATATTTAAAAATCTGTATATCTATTACTTGTAGAATATTCAAATAGTTCTGCCGAATTCGATGAACGGATTGATTGCTGTTCTTCTCCTAATAGTTCTAACGAAAAATATTTAAATACGCATCAAAGATCTGACACTGACGATGACAAATCGGGAAAATCAATAGCAGTAAATAATAACAAACAACGGCGATCCCGTACAAATTTTACTTTAGAACAGTTAAATGACCTGGAGCGTTTGTTTGAGGAAACGCATTATCCCGACGCATTCATGCGAGAAGAACTCAGCCAACGACTTGGGTTAAGCGAAGCCAGGGTACAGGTAAGATCGATTGAAATTTAAAACTAATTACTCAAACCGTCAAAATAAAATTTAAAGTTGTTCTCAAAAGTAATTTTTGCTAGAAATTTGCACTAAAAATGTTATTACTTTTTTTAAATCTTCAACATTTTCTAGCCAATAAGGATGTGCACTTTAGTTATTTCTTCCTTAAATCGGGCTTTTTACTGTTTCTCCCTATAAATTAGTTGAAAAGTCGACATTTTGATCAAATTTATCATCTAGCGCTTTTTTAAGGGTCAATGCGCGTTTTGCTTCAAGAAAGTTGGCATCACTGGTTATGGTTATAGTCTACTGCACGCGAAATCAGAAAAAATTTTAACTAGCTCGTTAACATTTTAACACGATGCATATTTCAACGCAATGCATATTTTAACACGATGCATATTTCTTTTTTTTAAGTTCATGTATTGATCTAACAAAGGGCTGGCAAAACTATGACACGCGTGTCAGTAGTGCAACTGATTTTCGGAGGCACGAAGGGCTTTTGTCCCTGGAATTCCCGGGACGGTATTCCCTAGAATTCCGCTCTCTTTTCAATCCCGGGAATTTTGTGCGGAATTTACCGAATTTTTTTCATTAATTCATAGAATTTGTAGAAATTACTGAAAATAAAAGAAAAACTGCCAAAAATTAGTAAAAAAAAAACAAAAAACTATTGGGATTCAAAATGATAATTTTTGTATTTAAATTGGTATCTTTAATTTTTTTTTTCAATTAAACTGAAATTTAACAATGTGAATTAAAGAAATACTTATTAAAGTAACAAATTCAACAAATTGTTTTGTGCTTGTTTTTCAAAAAAGAAACAGATAAACTTGCCTAAAAATGTGTGTGAAAAACACTATCTTTTGAATTTTTTTTATTTGAAATTTCTAGATGAATTTTTTGACATCTGCATAGAACTAGTGGAAATAGATATAAAAAATTTGAGAGTTCACAGTTTCAATTAATAATCTGAATTGAAAATGGAAATTTTGAATTTCATTAACCTTGTTGTATGAACTTAATACAAATTAAAAATATTTAATTTAATAATAAATAAATCAATTACATCCGTGAGTGTCGATTGTTGTCTTACAAGTTGTGTCTAAAAAGTAGCATTTTGTTTGAAAATTCTACAATTTTGCTAAAATTTCACTGGAAATTAAAATTTATTTATAAAAACACTCAAATCACCGAATGTAAATAAAATCACAACAGCTGTTTCACTCTACCAAATATTGGTTTTTGTTATCGTGTGATTGAAGGTAATGCCAGATTGTTAAAATTAGCTGCGATCGTTATCGTTACCGTTTTTGCTGCCAAATAGTTTACCTCTTTTAATTATAATATAAAATGAGTCAACAATATGAAAATTTAGCTCCACCTAAGCTAACAGGGGTCTTAGGACAACAAACTCCCAAACGAAATTTAAATGAAACCTCACCAGAAAATGCTGCAAAGCCCGATGAAGTTGGAAAGATGTCGACAAGTGATTTAGTCGAATTAATGTCAACAATTTTAGATAAAAAATTAATAAATATGCCAACAAAAAGCGACTTGATGGAAGTCAAGGAGAACGTAAAAGAAGTAAATCTGAAGTGAGTAGATTGGCCGATGAAAATAAGGTATTGCAAGAAGAAATTCAAAAACTTAAACTGGATAGAGAAAAACGATCTGAGAAGAATGAAGTATTTAGAAGATGATCTGGGAAGAAAAAAAACTAATTATCAAGGATCAAAAAAAAGCGAAAAATCCTGTTTCAGCGCTTAAAGAAGATGTTTAAAAATAATCTTAAAATTAAAAACAGAATTGAAATTGAGCAAACAACAAATTTTTTGAAGAAGATAATCAAATGACGGTTATGGTTGAGTTAAAGTCCTCATCAATGGTATCTGAGGTTTTTAAGCACACAAAGAATCTGAAAGGAACGTCTATATTGAACGGGAATTATGCAGTGAAAGACAGACAGACAAAAAGATAATGCTTCTACTGAAGAAAAAACATTCTAGAGGTGGATAAGAGTAAGAAAGTTTTTGTAAGGGCTGATAAGCTTGTGGTGGATGAAAAAAGTTTGCCTGGAACACAAATAAAATTCTTATGTCTAGGAAAAGTACTGGCGAAGAAGTTTTTCAAGAAATATAGGTGAGAAAGCACAGAATATTAGCTTAATTTATAAAGATATTGCTGATAAACTTAATTCAAAAAACTAAAAAATAAATTTAAAGAAACTAATTCTAAAAATGTATGTAATAAAATTAGTTTGAAAATTGTATCTTATAATGTACACGGGCTTGAAAATAAGTATTTTTACAAAGACTTTTTTAACTACGTAAAACAAAATGAAATCTTTGTGCTGCTAGGAACACATGTTGAGGAGAAAAATATAAGCAAATTCTACAATAAATTCCGAAAATTTAAAACCATTTGGAAACCAGCCACAAGAAATAGCAAGTATGGAAGAGGAATTGGGGGATACGTCTGTGGGATCCGGAAGGATTTAGTAGATATTGGAGTGAAATACGAATGTAGAACTCTTGGTAATTTAGATTTAATTGTAATGAAAAAAAAACTCTCGAATTCACAATAATTTCACTTTATGTAAGGGGCGCAAATTGGTTACAAGAATTTAATATCGTAGACAATGTATGCAGACAATTGATGTTAGAAATCCACTATTTATGGGGGACATAAACGTGAGAATAGGTCAGGCACAACAGGTACTGGATACAAATAAAATAAATTTTCCGGCTGACCTTGAAATAAGAAAATCAAAGGATATAATTGTTAACGCAAATGGTAGAACCTTTCTGGAGCTCTGTAAAACTACGGGTTAGTGATTCTTAATGGAAGAACATTGGGAGATGAAAATATTGATTTCACTATGTGAGCGAAAATGGAAAATCAGTAAATGATTTTGTGTGGTCTCAATTGACATACTTAACATTGTGGAAAGATTTGAGGTTGAAAATCAAACATGGCCGGATCATCTACCAATAAAACTTAATGTAAATGTAGAAAATACTACGCATTTTGAAAGCACCAATCGCGCAACCTCAATTAAAAGATTTAAATAACCTGATTTTAAAAGCTAATCCAAATCCTATAGTAAATCCCAAGCAAATTGTTTTTAAAATAAGTGGTTTGACGAGGAATGTAAAAAGGCAAGAGATAAATCTATGGATGCGTTAAAAGCTTTTAGAAATTCTCAAAACTACAACGATAAGCAGAAATACACTGAAAACAAAAATATTTTTCAAATTTTATGTAAAAAGAAAAGATGCGAATATTTTAATCAAGTAGAATGAAAATTGAACACAGTAAATGATAGCAAAATGTTTTAAGCGTTAGTTAGTTAGAGTTAAGACAGGAGGAAAATCGCATTGGTTGTGATGTAAGTGTCGAAAGATTTCATCAATACTTCAAAGAACTTTTAAATCCTACAGTTAGATCAGGAGATATGTTTTATGCAAAAAATCACATTGTGGACGATAATCTTGATTCACCTATATCATTACATGAAGTGAAAAACCAACTAAAAAAAGCAAAGTAAATAAGTCGCCTGGTTAAGACCGGATTCCCTATGAGTTCTTTAAAGAGGCTAGTGAGTAATTACTTAGAAGCTTTAACAAATGCATTCACTCAAATATTAGAAGGCAAAACTAGTTACGATGCTTTTCAAAAAAGTATTATATTTCCCATTTATAAAAAAGGAGATCTGAACCTACCGAATAATTACAGGGGCATTTCATTCATGAATTGTTGTGCAAAAATAATGATGGGAATAATACAAGAAAGAATATCAGAATGGTCGCATCGTAATAAAGTATTAAATGAATATCAAGCTGGGGTTTCGAAAAGGATATTCTACAATCGACAACATTTATAACCTCACAGCTATAGTTAACATAAAATTTCGGAAAATCGAAAAGTATATGCATTTTTTGTAGACTTTAAAGCGGCTTTTGACCAAGTGCCACGAAAATTACTCTTATATAAGCTACATCAAATGGGATTGTCAACAAAACTGATAATTGTTTAGAAAAAGTTTACCAGAATACGAAATCTGCGGTATGGACTGGTACCGAACTTTCAAATTACTTTGAAACAATGCGGGAGTTAAGCAAGGATGTTTTCTGTCCCCCACTGATTTTGCCTTATACCTGAATGATATGCATGATGCTCTAAATGCTAGTTTAATGGTAGGAAATAGTAAACGTTCGAGTACTAATGTACGCTGACGACATTGTATTGTTGGCGGAAGATGTAAATATTTTGCAAAAGATGATCAAAAACTTAGAAGAATGCTGCAGCATCTGGGGAATGGAGGCGAATCTCGTTAAGTCACAAATAATGGCATTTAGAAAAGGAGGTAAACTCAGTTCAAGGGAAAGTTGGTGTTTTAATGGAGAAATTGTCAAAGTGGTATCAGAGTATAAGTACTTAGGAATGCTTCTAACACCAAAAATGTCTTACTCCAAACATGTGAGTGTAAAAAATGATGCTGCCAAAGTCAGTATTAATGTAACATGGAAGAATTTTATAGGAAGATGTGATGTATCCTTAAAGCTAAGTGGAAAATGTTCCTGGCGGTGTGTAGATCTATACAGTGTTATGGTGCACAAGTATGGGAAAATTCATGTTTCAGCGATATTGATAAATTGCAAAGATTTTGCACAAAACGTGATTAGGGGTTTGCCTAAATTATAACACGTTCACTTTGTTTTTTGTAATTTTAGAATTTCACTTTTATTTAAGTTTTAATTTTGTTGTGGTTTTTAGATTTAAGTTTTAATACACGGATTTTAAACTTATATTTATTTCACAATTCTATGTTGTTTTATTTATTTTTAATTTTCAAAAAAATGGGTCACAATATTCTTTGTTTTAGTTTAAGTTTTAATTTTATTTTATTTTAAATTATTTACAAATTAATTTCCTTGTTGTTCGATCAACATTCAAAAAACTACAAAAGTATGAGGAGTTAATTTTAATTGTTTAAAGCAGTGACAGGCAAAAGCACTACGCGGCGTTTTTGCTCTCACACCTACATGCGCTCACACATTAAAAAAACTGAAAAACAACAATCAGTCTCGCATGAGCATTCGAACGAACGGGTTCATTCGACGCTTTGTGTTTGAGGTACACTGACAGAATGGATGAATGTTTTGAATATGAATTTTTGTTTAATTTTTTTTTTATTGAAAGATTGATAGTTTTTAATCAAATATAACTGTTTTAAATCTAAGAATCTGCACATCTTTTTTTTGTTAATTGAAATTATTTTTTATGTTATTTATTTTTTTTTGTTATTTAGTTTATTATTCATTATTTTTTTTTGTTATTTAGTTTGTTTTTTTTTTATTTTTTGTTTATTTACTTTGTTTTTTTTTTATTTTTTGTTTATTTACTTTTTTGTTTATTAAAAAAACATAAAGTTTATATGAAATACTTTTTTTTGTTTATGTACGTTTTCTTAGTCCCCATTTAGACGAGGAAACATTTGGAAGGGAAACATTTAGTTTGGTAGCAAATTACGAGTGGGGAAGAGAGTATCAATTTTGTCTCCGGTACTCGGACACTCGCTTTGTTGCCGTTTTCTTAATTTGCTTTTTGACATTTGCTTTATTACTTTTTTCTTGCGTTCTTTTGTGCAATTTAAAAGAAGTTCGCAGTAAAAACAAATTTTGCGAAAAAAGAAAAATTTTGTTATTCCAAATTTATTTTATAAATATAAAAATGGAATATAAATGGGAAAGAAAAAGTATAGAAAAATTGATTTTATTTGTGCAGGAAAGAGAATATTTGTATAGTGTGCGATCCAAGGAGTATATGGACCGCATAAAAAAGGCACAGGCTTTTAATGATTGTAAAAAATATTTTGGAAAAAGAAATGTTTGGTGTGACTGTAGCAGATATTAAAAATAAATGGAAAGGTCTACGAAGCCAATACATTAGGGAGTTGAGGTTAATAAAAAACTCTAAAAAAAGCGGCAGTGGAAGAAGTGATTTGTATGTGCCAAAGCTTTGGTGCTTTCAACAGCTATCATTTCTGGAACCACATGCCTGCATCAGGGAGAGTGAAGATAACATTGAGGTAATTTCCACATATACAATAATTGCAGAAATTGTCATAAAGTTAAGAAAATTGTTTTTTTAGACTGATTGTACTTCTAATAAATTCGAAGGACAAAGAAGTTCAACATCTAATAAATTCGAAGGACAAGCTAGTTCAACATCGCTAACTGACGAAAGCTGCTTCAGCTCCAATGAGGAACCCAGCGGAAAACGTCTAAAGGTACCGAAATTAATTTTAGCTTTAACGCAGCCTAAACATTTGGAACAAGTCTAGTTTAGCAGCATACCCCCGATTCCGAGAAACCAAAAATTTTTTGTCGGCGGCGCCCCCTTGCGGCTAGGCAGGGCATTAAAGTTGGAATAGTTTTTTTCGATTATCTCAAAAACAACAATATGCATATCATAGGAAAGCTCTTTAAAATACCTTTCGAATGATGTGCAATATGTCTTTACAAATTAACCCATTACAGCCCAAATCTTGATTTTATAATTTTTTATTCTGTTTTTTTTGACAAAAGCTATCTCATTGAAAAAACGTGTATATAAGTACATAAAAAGTTTACATAACTTGATAGCCAATTTAGCTTTTTTTAAGCTTTCATTAAGGTATAATATGCTACCATATCTCTTAAAATAAAAAAGTTATTAAATGTTAAAGTTGGACAATGCTGATTTTTTGCGATTTTGGTACAATTAATATGCGTAAGTTATCCATGACTAAGTTAACGGTTTGGAACAAATAAAGTTTAACTGAACATCACACAAATTGATAAAATTCTTTGACCATGAATATTTGACCTCACTAAGTTCAAATCTGAAGTTGGCGGACGCGCCCCCTATCCGGAAGGGATTGCTTCAAAGGTGAAAATTTCTTTTGCGATTTTAGCAAAACTTGTGAACCAATTGTGATGATTTAAGCACCATCGGAAACCAAAAACTGCAAAACATAAACATTGTCCAAATTTAACCTTTAATAACTTTTTTATTTTAAGAGATATGGTAGCATATTATACCTTAAATGAAAGCTTGTGAAATTGGCTATCAAGTTATGTAAATTTATTTTAAAGAGCTTTCCCTATGATATGCATATTGTTGTGATAGGACTTGTAGTTTTTGAGATAATCGAAACAAACTATTCCAACTTTAATGCCCTGCCTAGCCGCAAGGGGCGCCGCCGACAAAAAATTTTTGGTTTCTCGGAATCAGCTCTAAAAAACTCTATTCGGGGTAAAAATTTTTAAGTGATCTGAGAAATGCTGCCTAAACTAGACTTAAGGCAAACATTTTATTAACTATAACTAATACTTCATTAACTATTCATTTATGAAATTTTTTAATATGCATACATATGTAAATACTTATATTACAGAAAAGCAACCCATTTTCCGAAATACGACGCGAACTTACGGCTTTTAAAGATGTGATAACAGCCAAAAAGAAAAATGCTCAAAAATACGGCTGGCTGGGCAATTTGGTTGCATCACAGTTAGAAGAAATTGATGTTGAACATCAGCAGAAAGCTGCTTGGGAAATACAAAATGTAATTCAACATTACATTCAAAATTTTCCGAAGCAACTCAATTCTTTCCACCTCCACATCGAATGTCAACTCATCGCACGACCTGCAGCAGATGTCAATGGATGGTATTTTTTATGAGACTGATTTTGAAAGTTAAAAAATTATTATATTGATAATCCAATGTTTTGCTTCAAGTTTTTTATTTTTTGATACTGAATTAATTTTGTAAATTGTTTTTTTTGATAACCAGGTGTTACAGTCAAAATATACTTTTAAAATGACCTAGTATATGTTGTAGGCCTAGTTGAGTAAATCACTTTTCAATTTTCCGAATTTTGAATACACGCTCAAAATCTGAAGTTATCGCGACAAAACCTTTTTTCATGACTTTACGGACAAAATTAGTTTTAAACTTAATCAGTTCTGAACCGATGAATAGCTAAGCTTTCCAAATATTTATATATGTTTATAATTTTAACAAACCCAGGTGAAAATAATATATAAAATATTTCAAATTTTCAATTTTTTTTTTGCGGCTTTTTTTCGTATACATTATTTGAAAATCTATTTTTTAGTAATTTTTATTTAAAAGAACGTTTGATAAGAGTAAATTGACACCTTGATTTTCGAAATCCGTTGAAAATTGATAATGTTACAATTTTTTTTTTTAAATATAAAATTAAAATTTTTCCTATTATATTCGATATATACATTAGAAAAAAGTTCTTTTTTATACAAAAAAAAAATCTCACTCTAATGTATATATCGCAAATAATAGGAATTAAAATTTTATATTTTTAAAAAAAATGTAACATTAATCCATTTTTTACCGATTTAAAAAATCAAGGTGTCAATTTACTCTTTATTAAACGTTCTTTTAAATCAAAATAACTAAAAAATAGGTTTTAAAGTAAATGTATAGGAAAAAAAAGGAGCCAAAGTTAAAAAATTAAAATTTTAAACTATTTTGTATAATACTTTCACATGGGTTTGCTAACAGTATAAACATATAAATATATATATATATAAAGCTTAGCTATGCATCTTTCCAAAACCGTTCAAAAATTCGAAATCGGTTCAGACTGATTAAGTTCAAATATTTTTTGTCCCTGAAGTCCTGAAAAAACGTTTTTCGCGATAACTTCAGATTTTGAGGGTGTATTAAAATTTTGAAAATTGGAAACTGATTCACTTAACTAGGCTTACAACGTAGACTAGGTCATTTTAAAAGTATATGAAATTTTTTCTATTTGTAACAGTGTAATACATTAATATGTATATTTTCTATGAATTTATTTGATCTCAGGTTATTTAACTGTGCTATTATATTTGTGGCCGAGAAGGCTTCATATTACAGCATAAATAAATAAAAAATAAAATTGATATTGAGTGTTAAAAACACACACAATGAGGACTGATATTGTTTTTAGAATTATTATTATTATATATATATATGTATATATATTAGACTGGCCCTTAATTTTTGAAGTTGCTCCGAATCCCGCTCCCCGGGGCTCATTTTTTGAGGTTAATGGAAGAACTAATCCAGAAAAAATTTCAGCTCATTTGATGAATTTTTGAGCTATCCCTGGCCCTTCAAAGTTTTGAATTTTTGGTATTTTTGCCAAAATTTTCCGTTGTAAACACCCTAGTGTATAAACTATAAACCCCAAATATAAAATGGTTTTTTTCCTACAAAGACGCTTTTATTACCTTTCCAAAATGCCCAAAATCTCTTAATTCGGATTAAAAATGACAAAGATATTGCTGTTATAGTCAACGTGAACGTACCTTATTTCATTGTGAATGTCTATTTATATATGTTCATTAGAGTCGTTCACGTTTGTATGCACCACATTTTCATTTATTTGCACCACTCTAATGTTCATCACAATAGCAGTGTACAGCTGTTACGTTATTTTGACAGCACAGTTTTTATTCAAAATGTTTTCAACCTCGTTCTAAAACTCGTGTTTATTTAATCGGTAAACCTTGTACACAAATATTAGGCGCTAAGTTACCATCCAAAGGGCAAGTTTTATCGTAAGTTGTATCTATTTCAGATACAAGTAATCTTGATGATATCGATTCAAATGATACTACTATTGAAATGAACGAACTTGTTGAAAACCGACTCCGAAATGGATGTGGACTTTGCTGTGAATACAGTGCCATCTTCTAAAACAGGCATATTTAATTTTATCAATGAAAGAATTGTGTCTGCTCTCGATAATGCAAGGTCCTCAGATAGATATGCTGTTCATCTACTGGTCGCAGTTGCTGAGTCGCTAGGTCACGACGTTCAAAAATTGATAATCAATCGGACCACTCTACAGCGAGTACGACAATTACAACGCGAATCAATTGCTACCAAAATAAAAGATAATTACAAATTGAATCCGGATATGCCCATGCACTGTTCATTTTGATGGCAAATTGTTACCCAGTATACATGGAAAATCAAAGATTGACCGTCTTCCCGTTATCGTCTCCAATAAGAATGGCGATCAA
>CM037854.1:168381987-168486669 GCA_021234595.1 Delia radicum | reverse complement strand
TCTTATTATTACTACAAGTTTTGCTAAGTGCATTGAGTAAGAGAGAGTAACTCACTTACACAACTACAAAATACGATTGTATGTGTTTGCCTATCGCTGGTTTAAAGTCACCAATTGACACTGGAAGAGTGTCACAAAGCAATAGAAAAAACTTAACGAAAATATGTACAAACAATTTACATACAAGAAAAGTTGTTTTGATGGAATTTGGATGTGCCGTTAATGGGCAATATTAGGTATAAACATAAATATTGGGTCATCATTAAACAAAACGTATTTTGAGACTGCCAAATAACACTCCCAACTATGTTATTGCCTTGGAAACCAATCAAGAAGAGGGTCACTTTTACTCATACAGCCTACATCTCCAATATATTTCAAAGACCATATTTGATTACGACAGAAGCAGACTGCCTCACAAATTATCGAAGATAATAATATCAAAAAATATTTTTTGGCACAAGGATTTTAAACAAAAACTCCAAGACTTTAATATTGAAATGTTTGAAACAGAACCGCAGAAAACAACATGGAATAATGCTTGCATAAATATAATAGATTCCATGAAGCGCAAAACATATCAGGATCATAAAACAAACGCCCTTAGCAACCAGCAACGAATTTATAAACATCTGGCTCATTATAAAGGTCAAACGTATTGCAATGAAAATTACAACCAAGATCAAATCTGTTACATAATGAAAGCGAGAGGAGATCTTTTGTGGCTAAATGGTAACCAATACAAAGAAGAGAGTTTTAGACGTTGCTCTTTGTGTAACATGAACGAAGTTGAAACAACAAATCATTTCATTGGCAGATGTCCCGTTCTTAAATTTATAAGATTGCAATATTTTAAAAGCATGACATTATCAGAGTCTGAAGTTATTGAAGTACTTAATGGTGGTGAAGATACTTATTGGCTAAGCCTATACAACTATGTGAAAATGCCCTTAAATATAGAAGCTTGTTAGTAAACGAATTTAATTTCTAATTTTATAATTGAACTTAATTTCTAAAATTTTTATAAATTTATATATAATATAATAAAATCAAATCAAAATAATAAATTAAAACCAATTCTCCAGCAGACGGTTCTAAACCATGCTGAATTATCTTTATTTCAAATATTAAATAAGTTATTTTAATAAGAAATATTTTGTAACTTTTTTATATTGAAAAAATAAAGATCTTATCTATCTATCTATCTTATATAGAAATATTAATTAAAATTTTAAGAAAAAAATTTTTATTTAATTTATGTTTTTTATTTCTAATTAGATATATAACAACAAGAAAGGTTGTCTTTAATTTGTATTTGAAAAACTATTCTGTATGAAATTGTTTGGAACAATTTCTTGATTTATTGAAGCATAAGGCTTAGACGCACTTTTCGCAATTAATAATTAGTCGCCCGGCAATTTGCATGTAATTCGGTTATCTACCCATTTGGGTTAATGATCCATGTGATCTAGTCGAACTTCGTTTTGGGGAATTTTTTGTTACTTCGGAAGGTCTTCCCCGAGCTATTGATGTTTTTCCCATTTTGCAAAGCGTTTTACCTACTTTCAAACGAAAATCCGCCAACGTTTCGTTGACTTTGTTGCCTTTTTGTAATGCAGCGCGTTTGTATAAAAGCCAAGCATTGACCAAAGCTGTATCTACAAAGTGATAGAAAAGGCGCATATACCACTTCTTGGAGCGTATTATGATTTTGTTGCGCCCTATGAAGGAATCCAGTAAGTCGACCCCACCCATAAACTTGTTATATTCTGATACAATGTTTGGGCAATCGACGGTTATTTTTCCCAACTTTTTGTCAAACCTTTCAACGCTTAGCTCAGGGTTCTTGCCGCAAAAGTTTGACATCAAGTTAACAATTTTGTTGTCTCTCCAAGAAACAACAGATATTTCGAAATTATCAACCGTTGCAACATATTCGCAAGATTTTTCGCGTGGCTTTTTCATCATAATTTTGTCGTCTGGAAGTTTTAAGTTCGGAATTCTATTCCGGCGGACTGTACCCAACGAGAAAATACCACGGTTTGCTAGTGTGATCATTAACGGCAACGATGTATAATAATTATCAAAAAAAGCATTGTAGTTTTTTTCTGATGGACACGTGGCTAAATCTCTTTCTCCGGGGAGCCTATACAGGGGATTGTTCTCTTGACCCGTGTATATTTCAAAGTTATAGTTGTAACCCGATACTCCGGCAAGCACATACAGTTTGAATCCCGGTATGTTTGATTTCATTAGAAGATATTGCTTCCAATATGATTTAGATTTTGTAGAGCATAGTTGCTCATCAACAGAAAGGCAGCTTTCAAATGGGACCGACATAAATTTTTCAACCAAATGTTTCACAACAGGACGTATTTTAAAAAGCCGGTCGTGATTTGGACAATCTTTTGGTATTATTTCATCATTGTTATTGAAATGTAACATTGACTTAATTTTTTCAAAATTATTCAAAGGCATGGTCTCCTGTATTAGTGCATTTCCAACAATCGGTGCTCAAGATCGACTATTGTTTGGAATTTGAACCACAGACAAAATTATTCAAAGGCATGGTCTCCTGTATTAGTGTATTTCCAACAATCGGTGCTCAAGATCGACGATTGTTTGGAATTTGAATCACAGACATTGTAATGCATATACCCAAAAATTTATGCAAGTCCAGTTGATCAATATGATCTCGAGAATCTGGTTTTTTCTGGCAAGTATATAAATTCGACTGGTAAACAATAGAATTCATTAGTTCGTCCGAAAAAAAATATGTGAAGTAACTGCAAGGTCCACTCAAATTCAAAAAATTTTCTGGAAGCTCTTCGCTGGCCTTATAATCAGTGTTTAAATCCATTCTGAAATCTTTTTGTTTCCAAATAGTTCTTTCATATATTTTTTTTTTCAGAGACGTTAAATCACAAAGATTGCTTCTCTCATTAGCACTAGATATTTGTTCTGCATTTGCGTCCTCCTCCACATACGTGCAAGTAATTACTTTGCAATTAAAAATTTGTAGTTATTTACAAAGAAAATATAGTAAAATATTTAAATTATACTTACATTTCAGTTAACTTTCACAGGATTTCAGAATAATAAAAGAAATCAACACTTTTTTAACGCTTAATTAAGCAACTTATATAAACAAATGTTTAACAAAATACGTAAAATTGCAACAAAAATAGAATGTTTTGACATAAAAGAGATCAACGAAAGAAAAAATAAATAAAATAAAAGACGAATTTTTCAAACACAAATTATGTAAAACTTATTTACATTTACTTGATCGGGAAATCCGAGATCCCGGAAAATTTGAAAAAAGTTCCCACGACTTTCTCTTGAATGTTTTCAAATATTGTAATCTTTTTAGAAAAATTCTATTAAAATAGGTGTCAGAGGTTTAAGTACTTTCGCTATTAAAATATGTACTTTAATCGAAAAAATTTTAATTTTTCATAGAGGTTCTAAATCGAGTTTTGAAATGAGAAAAAAAAGTTTAAAAATGCCTTATATTTTTTCAGATTTTTGTCAAAAAATTTACAAGAACCAAAGCTTTTCAGAATATATAAATATAATTTGAGCGCTATAAAATTATTTCGTTCTGGTCATTAAGTGAATCTACGTGATAAATTTCGAGACTCTAGCTTTGCTAGTTTAGGAGATACAACAAACGCTCTTTTTCAGAGATAAGGGCAGATGAAAAATAGGAGTATGCTAAAAAAAATCGCAACTATATTGCCCTGATGAACAGTTTATAGTCAGCCTAAATTCCAAAAGACCGTAACTAATAAAAAATCCAAAATTGATTTGATGAACTTAAAACGTTTACGTCCAAATGCATTTTCTGGCCGAAGTGTTCGGTAGGACACTAATGTTTTTTGTCTCTCCTGAGGAAAACTAAAAAGTGTAGTAACGGCCTTTTGGATTTTAGGTGACGATTTAATCGGCCTGATTACGGTTGTCGTTGTCGTAGTGAAAATTTGTCGTTTTTAAAAAACGGTATTACGTTTGTCGAAAACTACGAATGTACAACACTGCTAGAAAATCTATTACAATTTCCGTATTACGGTTGTCGTTTTCGACTGTCAAAATGTATAAAAACAGTTTCTCACGACAGATTTAAAAAATTCTTAAAAAATGCAAATTTCAATGAAATTTTAATTAAATTTTAATACTCTTAGAATAAAAATTATAGCACCGAAGCTGTTTGCGAAATTAGAGGACGTTTTAGGGTAAAAAACATAATTGGCAAAATCTGAAACAAGTGCAGTTTAGAAACATAACTACGATTACTTCAAAACTTTTAACCCAAAAACTAATTTTTGAACAAATTTCAAGAAACAAAATATTTGTAGTCGCTGGCGCCCCTTGCGGCTGGCCTGGGCATTAAAGTTGAAAAAGTTTTTTTAAGTATCTCAAAAAGTAAAGGGTCCACCAAATAACTTTTTTTTTTTTTGAAAATGCTATAAAAAGAACTACTGAATATTTTCTCAAATTTCTTTTTTTATTTGAAAGTACAATCCTTCCGGTTAATAATGGAAAATAATTTCATTGAAATGGCTGCCTCGGCTGGCCATGCAGTAGCCTACACGATCGGTCCAATTTTTAAGCACATTGTCGATTGTATGCAGCTGTATTTCCTCCTCTTCAATTTTTGTGAACAAAAATTCGTTCAACATGGCCCGATAACGATCGCGATTGACTGTAACGGCCACTCCTTGCTCATTTTCGAAGAAAAATGGCCCAATTATGCCTCTAGACCAAACTCCGCACCAAACAGTGACTCGTTTTGGGTATATCGGCACACGATCTGCAACATTACCATGATTTTCAAAGTAATGTCGCAATATTTCCCAGCGTTGTTCAAGCGTATACACAACCATATTCGTTCAGCGGAAGGATAAAACTAATTATCTGTCAAATCAGACATGAGCTAAGTGTTACCATTCACGAAATAAGCACTAGTTGAAAAAAAAACGTTAGATGGCGGAGCCTTTACAAGTCCGTTTATAACAATATGCATGTCGTATGAAAGCTCTTTTAAGTGGCTTTTCAATGGTGTACAATATGTCAATATAAATTAACCCATTAAAGGCCGGTTAAAAATTTTCTTATTTTTACTTTAGTTTTTTAGATAAAATGTGCTTTTTATTCAAAAATTGGCCTGTGTAAGTACTTAATAAGTTTGAGCGCTATTTAAAGCACCATAAAAACTTATCAAGCATTTATTAAGCATAAAACCAATTGTGATTTAAACTAAAAATCTATTAAAAAGTAAAATGTTTAAGTGAAAAAAGCAACAGGCAAACAAAGTAAATGCAAAAAACTATAAAATAGAAACAAAACACATCAAACAGGTTGTAAAGAATCAGCTGCTTATTAACCGATTGAAAAATAAAGCTTTAAACAACCCGCGTAAAATCAAGGTTTGGACTTTTATAAATTTATAACACCTAACATAATCCTGTTAAAACTGTTAAAGCGTTGCCAACTATAGATTTAGTTGAGCCTTAAAACCTTCAGCCCCAAAATATGCAACATAATTTAGATTCAGCCCACACACCTACTGTAAGCAATGCAGTGTTGCCAGAAGGACAAAATGTTGAAAGTATGGCTGTTAATAATCTTAAGCTAACTATGTCAGTTATTTTTGAAAATACGTTAGATGAAAAAATGAAAAATTTACCAACTAAAGAAGATATAGAGTTTATTAAACTACAAATAAATGATATTGTGCAACAAGTTGATACATTGAAAACTGAAAATCAATGTTTGAAGGATGAGATATCGAATTTAAAAATGGATAAAATGTATAATAATCAAAGGATAAGCTTAATAGAGGAACAACTGAAGAGTAGAAATATAATACTTAGAGGACTGACTGATAAAACTAAAGCTATAAATGAAGAAGTTAAAAACTTATTTAAAACTAAATTAATGATGGCAGATCCAATACCCCTAAAATCAACAAAAAATATGCATTCACATAAAGGCAAAATGAATCATCAGAAGCGGTAGAAGAGGTTCTAAAGAGGAGTAAAATGTTAGCAAAGACAGACATTTATCTAGATCAGGATCTTTGTACTGAGAAACAACAGCAGAAAAGAGTTATGATTTAAATGAAGAAAGAATTGGTAAAACTAAGTAAAACTCACAAAGTAAGTGTCCGAAATGAAAAACTAAGAATTGGGGATAAATGGTTCAGGTGGGATAAACATTATAACTTGAAGAGTGGAAGCGAAGAAGGAAATAAGATCCTTAAAAATTTGTATTAAAATGATATTAAAAATATTGAATTAAATTATTATAAAATACTTTTAAAAATTAACAATCAATAGCAAACCGTTGTCTGTGGAGGAAAAAATAGTTATAAGAAAAAAACTGTAAAGGGTGTTAGTAATATAAAAAAACTTTTCAGAATTTAAAATATTGTCGTATAATATTCACGGCCTAGAAAATAAAATACTTTTCCAAAAATTCTTTGATTACGTAAAGGGTTTTGATATATTTTTACTATTTGAAACGCATTTGGAAAAAGAAAAATATACACGTTTTGAAAAATTGTTTAATGGCTTTAAATTATTCTGAATTAGACCAAATTAAAGATTTTTTTAGAGAAAATGAAGCGTTGGTACCAATTATAATTGGTGATTTTAATGCACACATTGGTGAATTGCAGCAGCATGTCGAGAATATGTATATGTCAGAGCTAGAAATGAGTGACAATCGACAGTCTAAAGATAAAGTAATAGATCCTAAGGGTAGACAATTACTGGAGTTCTGTAATGACAATGGTCTTATTATACTGAATAGTTTAGCAAAAGGGGATAGGCAAGGTAATTTCACGTTGGTTGGTGGAACTGGTAACTCAGTAAAGACATTTGTGCAGCTTCTCAAGAGTCACTATATTTAATTCAATATATTCTGGTAGACAAACAAATCTGGTCCGACCATATGACGCTGGTATTATCGATGAAAACAACAAGCATAAATAATACACACAAAGAAAAGAAGGTATTACCTAAATTAGAATGGAAAAACATAAATCCAGAAAGTTATAAAGAAAAACTAGACTCGACGCTGGTGGCAATTAAAAACGTAAAATCAGAATTAGATTTGAATGATCTTTCTAAACTAATATCATCATTGGGAATCAAACAAAAGACAAACACAAGTACGATTGGTTCAAAATTTAAGTGGTTCAATAATCAATGTAATAAAGCAATTAAAGAATCATTTTATTGGCTTCACGAATTTCATAGGACTCAGGATATGGAAGATAAGACAAAATACTTAAATGCTAACCAAAATTATAAGAAAACATGTAAAGAGGCTAAAGATAACTATAACAAACAGCTGGAGGTTAAGATCAACCATGTGAAAGACAGCAAGGAGTGGTGGAATCTCGTTAAAGAAATTAAAAACCAGGAATACACAAATAACAATAAATATCATCTAATATCTTTAAACAATATTTCCAAACATTATTAAATCCAGAGCAATGATCGAATGATATTAGTTACGCCCCTGCGCTGGTAAAAGTCGATGAACTTGATAAACCGATCACATCTTATGAAATTTTAGAAATGCTAGCAAAAACAAAATCAAACAAAGCCCCTGGTATAGATGGAATTTCCTATGAGTTTTTTAAAAACGCATCACAAATTTTTTTGGTAGAACTAGCTCGAAGCTATAACAGAATGTATGATAATGGAAAAGTAGAAAATTGTTTTGAAACAAGCATAATTTTCCCTATTTTTAAAAAGGGTGACAAAAACATGCCACAAAATTATAGAGGCATTTCATTTATGAATTGCATAGCAAAGATAATGATGTTGATTCTAAATGAAAGATTGTATAAATGGATTGAGGAACAAAAAATACTAACCGAATATCAAGCGGGCTTTAGGAAAAACTACTCAACTGCAGATAATGTTTATAATTTAGCCTCTATTGTGCATCTTAAGTTAAAAAATAAAAAGAAAGTTTATGCGTTTTTTATTGACTTTAGGGCGGCATTTGATAAAGTGCCTAGAAAACTTTTTTTTACAAGTTGTGTAGCATGGGTATTTCTAAAATGGTAAACTTCATAGAAAATATGTACGCAAATACGAAGTCAACGGTTTGGTCAGGCGAATCTTTATCAGAAGAATTTACCACGTATACAGGCGTCAAACAAGGCCGCTTAATGTCACCCCTATTGTTCGCTCTTTATTTAAACGACCTTCACATTGTTTTGTTAGCAGACGATATCAGCACCCTACAAGGAATGATAAACGGACCTGAACAATATTGTGAAATGTGGAGTATGGAAGTTAACTTGGAGAAATCTGCAATAATGGTGTTCAGAAATGGCGGTGTATTATCGAGAAAGGAGAACTGGTTTTTTAAGGGAAATCCAATAGAAATTGTACCTGAATATTGCTATTTTGGAGTCATACTCACGCCAAGATTAAGTTTAAAAAGCACTTAGAAATAAGAAATAAATCGGCAAAGAATAGTATAATGTCAACGTGGAATGTATTCTTTTGCAAAAATCATATAGCTTTGTCTATGAAATGGAAAATATTTCAAGCCATTTGCAGAGCAGTTCAAAGTTATGTTGCTCAAATATGGGGCTACTCTCTTTTTGACGAAGTTGATAAATTACAACTGTTCTTTGTTAAGAAAATATTTAAATTACCAGATACGCAGTAATGCTCGAAACAGGGATATTAAATGGACATTTGTACACCCTTGAGCTCCGTCTTCGATATGTATACAGAACGATGTTTGACTACCCAGCAAATAGACTACCCAACCAATTATCATTAAAAGTGCTTGAAAGTAATGTTTTCTGGGCAGAAAGCCTAAATAACCTAGGAACAAACTATGGTTTGGAATGGAATCTTTCAAACTTAAACGCAGTAAGTTGGTCAAACAATTTTGCAAACCTTTTGAGTCAAATCACAGACGAAAACCGTCAGAAAATGTGGATGAGGTGCTTGCAAAGCGATGCCAGATTGTACAAATATTTAGATCATAATAAGGGACATTCTTACTTTAATAACACATACGATCGTAGTAAAATAATGTGGATTTTCAAGGCAAGATGTGGTCTTATAGCTATAAATACCAGCTTCAACAATATCCAAAGTATATGTACATTATGTAATATGAACGAGCCTGAAGATATCCAACACTTCCTAAGAAAATGCCCTATTCTAAGAGAATATCGAAAAAGATTTTTTTGGAAAGTAATTTTATCTAAAAACGAAATAATTAATATATTAAATGGTGTAAATAATGAAACTTGGGATAAATTAGTTAATTATATTACGCCCTATTATATCGCAAGGCTATAATAAATGAATTTGCTTAATTTCTTCTTTTTTTGTTTATTAAATTTAAATACTTTAACAAATGATTTTTATAAAAATTGTAAAATTTCAATCAATTCAAACCTCCGACAGACGACTTCTGTCATTGTCGTAAGTTCAATTTCATTAATTTTAAGAAAATGTTGTAAACAAACTTAAATGTATATTTTTGAAATAAAGAACATTTATCTATCTATCTACTTAAAAAGTTTATAGAAATGGATAGCCGGATTTATAAGCTTTCTTTTGAGGTACAATATGACCACATATCACAACGAGTATTGCAGGTCTGTAATCTACAAGAAATTCTAAGAATATTTGAAAAGAAACCATGGCTCTAAAATCAAAATCGAGCACCCGGTTTTTTACTTGAAATTTTTTATGGGAATTGAAAAAATAAAAAAAAAAATTTCACTTTTACGGAAAAATGGATTGGAATAGATGAAAAATTAGCCATTTTTAAAAGGAAATTTTATCAGCTTTCTATATATGTTTTCATATTGAAAAAAATCGGTAAATAACTGAAGATTTTGGATGTTTTTGTCAATAAAAAATGGATTTTGTTGACAAAAACCCCCAAAAGATATACTTTGACCAAAATATTTTTAATATGAGCACAGACTTATAAAGCCCACTTACGACTACACAGTTTAATCGTTCCGCAATTGCAATGCATTTTGCAATAAACGTGGCGTGTATTTTTTAAAAAATTTTATTTTCGAAAATATATGACTTTTTGGTAGAGCATTTTTTTCAATTCGTTAAAAATTAGCCCTACAATATGACTTGTTTAAAAGTAAATTTTATCAGCTTTCTAGTGGTTTCTGTCACGAAGAGTTGGCCAACATAAAGCCTGTGAAATTTGTCCACACACGTTGGTTGACAAAAGCCAACAGGCTTTTACGATTGTATGTAACAACGATCTTGCCATCGGAAACTTAAAAATATTTGCGGAATTCATAATGAAAGTTTCGTGCCAATGTACTTTCATGTACAATACTATAACTCATTCATATACGGCAGTGCACTTTTATATAAGTTCATACGGTCTACGCAATATTTACCCCAATGTCATAAGGAGATTGTGAATAATGTTGTGGAAAGCAATGCTTATTTTGCTCACCCGGAAAATGTTTTATTGACAAAGCTTTTCGAAGATAGAAAAGAAGTGCGTGAGAGATGCATAAAAAATGTTGCACTTTCGTAACAACCTTTTTGATCCGTCAACACTTAGAGCTTACAAAAAATAAATAAATTTTGATTGCCCGGACTACGTTCACATGATTGACTTAGATGATGATAGTATTTTGTCTGAACCGCCAATCACTGCAAACATTCCTTACGATAATTTATTGGGATATATAGAACTTGAGGATCTGGCGCTAACTGATCCAGATATACCGGTACATATTCAGGGAACTGAGCGATTCGTACAATTGCTAACCAATGTTTCTCGACGTGCAATAGACAGTAATCGTGACGACATTATGGCAGTTGCTATTGAAAGCCGTAACAGAATACCACTAATGGATATCAAAAACGACCTTATATCTAACCGTTCGCCATAGGTTAAGCTAGATTTATTGCTCCCTTTGAAAAAATATATGCTGTTATATTTTCTTTTTTACTTTAAGATAAGAATTAAGATAAGAATTAAAAAAAACATATTATTTTTAAAGAAGTATAAAAGTGTGAATTATATGATGCAACTTATTGCAGTTATGTGTTTCGCTTTGTTGTTGTGATGTTTTCCATCAAAGAAATTAATATTTCAAAACTTGGTTACTTTTTGGTTTTGACTATTACCAAAAACCCTTCGAAGCTTTACTTGGGTACAGAATTTTTCGATATGATGACAGATTTAAAAAGCTTAGACAATTTTCTTTAAAACAAGGCCTCTTCCGGTGATACAGGCTAATTTTTCATCAAATACAATCCAGTTTTGTATGAACTGACATGTAATTGAATAAAAAATTCATTAAAGTTGATTTAAATGTAACGTGTGTAGCCGGAAGAGGGCTTATTTAAAAGGAAATTTTCTCAGCTTTCTATATCTGTGGTCATATTTTAAATATTCTGCACATAAGTTTAGTTTTTGGGGTTTTTTGTCACTATTAAAATGAGTTATATTGACAAAAACCTCCAAAACATTTACGCAGTAACAGAATATTTTCAATTTGAGCACAGATATAGAAAGCTGAGAAAATTTCATTTAGAACAATGCCTCTGCCGTCGATACAGGCTAATTTTTCATCAATTGCAATTCATTTTTCTATGAAAGTGACATGTATTTGTATTTTTTAAAAAAAATTTTATCAAAGACACAAATTTTCTCTGAAAACCCGGGGGCTCGATTTTGATTTTGATTTTAGAGCCATGGTTCCTTCGCCAAATATTCTTGGAATTTTATGCAGAATACGTTTCTGCTACCAAAAAAAAACTGACACCCTAATTATGTAGAAAAAACAAACAAAAGCAAAAAAAAAACTGAAATAATTTCAAATAACTTAATCGAACATTTATTTTTACTTATCTGTAGTTAAAATTTGAACATTTATTTTTAAGTTACTATTGTTTTGTTCTTACGATTCCGTTATTTAAACGATATTTAATAATAAATAACAAGAAACATTTGATTTAAATTAAAAGTAAGTAGACCGGATTTTACTGTGATTTATAATTTATGTTAAATAACATTTTCAGTTAATTTAAACTACAAACTATTTGAGTGTAAGCATTGTTCACTTATACATCATATACGAGGGTATTATGAACTCAATAATATGTTAATTTAAAATTTTTTTTACATTAAAAAAAATTGTGATTCAGAAAGAATCAAAAACGTATCAAATAACTTCTTCATCAGTGTTTGTGAAGCTAAATGAATAAAATTTATGAAAAGTTAACGGTTTTGGATTTTCCTTCCTAAAACATATAAAAATCTTTTCATTGACATTTCAAATAAATAAAAAAAAATTTTTAATGATAAAACGGACTGGACTGCAAAGTTGTGTTCATATTTTTGTAAATAAAGTTTATATATAATCATATATGACTTGATGTAACTGTATCTTTTTATATATGTGGCCATATGTGATGATATATATTTATATTTTATACTAATATTTACTAAAATTGCTAATATAGCGCAGTACATCATAAAAACCCGAGTAAAAAATTGGATATGAAATTATATATGATGGATAGTTTCCGCAAATATAAGAGGACATAATTTGATCCGAAAAATTGTTCTATTAAATTGTATCACTTTGGATCTAATTATATTTAAATAGACACAATTTAATAAACAACTAACCAATTCTATCCGAGTTTTGTCCCGATATAATAACATCTAATTATATTGTTATGTTTACAATTAGATATACATAATTAGATATACATAATAAATAATAAAATATATTTAAACTAAAGTATATTAAAAAAATGTTTTACTTTTAAATTTTGAAAAATTTAAAACCAAAAGTTTATTTTTTCATAAATTATGATGTGAGCAATATTATTCAAGTTCAAGACAATTTGTTTTTTGTTAAACAAAAACCGTTCAATGTTTATTTATTTTTTTTTTTTTTTCATTTTTTATTTTATTGAATCTTCACTAAAATTTGAACTAACAATAAGTATTCAAATCTTAAAACTACAAAATAAAAATAATATTAAGTCCGGCCAGTGCCAGACAAAATTTTGTATGCTCGTAAATTATACAATGTGTTCAAAAGCATTCATCCTTCACTTCAGTATGCCAAGTCAGCAGTGGTCCTCCTTCTAAGGCGTTGGTGACCAAGATTATTGAATAGATTACGCGCTAAATTGTTTGGATGTGTTTCCAATTTTAGTAAATAGTTTTGTGTATGTCTCGCAATTTCCTCTTTAACAAAGGAAACATTCAGATCTCTGTGAAGGTTTAAATTTCTAACATACCAGGGGGCACCAGTAATTAATCGCAAAATGTTGTTCTGTTTCCTCTGTATTTTTTCGATATTAGACGCAGAGGCAGTGCCCCATAACTGAATACCATAGCACCATATGGGTTTTATAGTCGAGTTGTAGAGCAATAGCTTACAGTCTAGCTTAAGTTTCGAGTTTCTTCCAATTAGCCAATTAACTTCAATGGTTTTTAATTTTATCTGCGTTAATTTTGCATCTATATGGGTTTTCCACGTGAGACGACGATCAAGATGAACTCCGAGGTACTTAACAGTTGAATGTTGGGGTACAATGTGATTATTAATTCGAATTTGGGGACAAGTTTCTCGTCTTAACGTAAAAGTTATGTGGATGCATTTCTGCTCATTCACTTTATTCTTCCACTTATTTAACCAGTCTTCTAATTGAAGAATATGACTTTGCAAAATACGTGTTGCCTCAAGTGGATTGTTATGAGAGCTCAAAATCGCTGTATCATCTGCAAATGTGAAAATATGCGTATTTTCATTTGTAGGCATATCAGAGGTGTACAAAATATACAAAAGTGGCTCCAAAATGCTACCTTGTGGAACACCGGCTTGTATGATTTGTGGGGTGCTGAGAAATTCGTTCTGTTTTATTGTAAACTTACGATCTGTTATGTAATTTTCGAGTAATTTATGTGTATTTGGTGGTAACATATTTTTTATTTCATGGAGTAAGCCCTCGTGCCAAACCTTATCGAACGCTTGTGAGACATCAATAAAAAGTGCAGAACAATACTTTTTTCCCTCGTAAACTCTTCTAATTTCACCTACCAGTCTATGAATTTGCTCAATTGCGCTGTGTTTTTTTCTGAATCCAAATTGGTGATCGGGGATAGAGTTGTTCAGTGTTACATGAGTAGTTAATTTGTTCACTAACAGCTTTTCAAAAAGTTTTGATAAATTTGATAACAGACTGATAGGCCTATACGATTTAACTTTTGTGTGATCTTTGCCTGGCTTAGGTATCATTTTAACAAGCGAAATTTTCCATTCTGAGGGATAATGTTCCAGGAGTAAAATAGCATTAAAAATAAAAAGTACTATTCTTATTGCTATCCGGGGTAATTCCAAAAGCATTTTATTACTGATTTTGTCAGCACCAAAGGCCTTCTTAGGGTTTAAATCAAAAACTGCTTTTTCGACCTCTTGCAACTCAAACCGGATGGGTACTTCTCTTCGCTTGGATAAAATTGATGGCATCTCTGATATAACACTTGATTCATTTGGCGTGTATACATTTTTCAAGTGCTCAATAAAGAGTTTCCCTTTTTCAGTATCATTTCTTGCCCAACCTCCATTTGGTTTTCGCAAAGGAGGCTTAAGTATGACAGGTCTTTTTAAATTTTTAGTTGCACGCCATAACGAGTAATCCGTTTTTGATGTAGGCTCTAAATTCTCGAGAAATTTATTTAATGAGTCAACTCTCTGTGATTCTAACAATCTTCGCAAATTGTTTGTGCATTCCCTTAATCGTGCCTTGAGTTGTGGAGATCTGTGCAGTTGCCAATCTCTACGAGCTCTCCTTTTTTCATTTAAGAGTCGTTCGACATCAACAGAAAAGACTGGGTTTTGTCTTATTTGTCGGGGGGGCTTAGTAGCAATTAGGGCAGACAGTTTGAGATTTGATTCGAAATTTTTGAGCGAAAGATCAATTTGAACTGGATTGGTCAGCATAATGTTTTCCGAGCAATGAGTACTGAGAAATTTTTTATATTTTAGCCAATTTGTTACTCTATCTGTAAGTGATAAGCCACCAGAAGGGGATACAATTTCTATGGGGTTAAAATGGGTAACAATAGTCGGTGTGTGATCTGAAGAGAGCTCCAACGAAGAATCTACAGTTAATAAGTTTCTCGCAATATTCTTAGTTACTCTAAAATCTATAAGATCTGGAATGATCTGATAAACAAATATGTTTATTTATTAATTAAAAAAGTTTTCTATCCGCTAATTTTTTGCTTATATAATGAAAGTAATAATGATTATTAAAATTTGTTTTTGAATCGTTAAAAGAGATGCAAACTTATAAAAAATTGTAATACAAACACATCAAAAAAAGTTCGAATTTTGGAAACAATAAAATTAGGTGGAAGCAAAATACAAATAATGCAATAATGGATTTTACAATGCTTACTAAAAAGCAATAAAATAAGCTACAAAATTTATTTTATTTAACTTTACCGCTTGCATGGATGCCAAACTAAGGTGAAGTTAATAGAATGCATTTAATAATTAAGTGAAGCGAATTAATTGCCTTAAAACTATCTTATGGGCCAACCCGACATATTCGGGAATTAGGGTCAAGCAGATTACTGCAATATTATGGCTGGATAGTGCAATGGGGATGGTAGCGGAAGAACCATTAAAAGTCAACGATAGCTCCCAAAAGCTTCCAGGAAGCCTACGCCTGTTCTTAGTCAAAAAGGAGTGTCAGGCTCCACTAAGATCTTCTTTGTCCTTACATGCATCGAAGAAATCCTGGCAAACTAGTCAACAAAAACATGAATAAAACGCAAACAGAAAATAATAATCTCCCAGGATGTCACAGAGGTTTGTCAAATCAATTCATGTTTAGACAGTATTTTAGAAACCTCTACAAATAAAAAAACTGAAGGGATATTCGAGTTCAAAAAACATACCAGGATAGCCTGTTGGAATGTCAGGACGCTCTACGAGTGTAGAAAACTCTCACAGCTGGCAAAGGAACGTGATAAATTAAGATTAGATATTATTGGTATAAGTGAATGTAGATGGAACGGATCAGGGCTCCACACAATGCAGTCCGGTGAAAAGTTGATTTATTCTGGCAGGGAAGAAGGTGATATCCATAGCGATGGAGTTGCTGTTTTCCTAAGTCGTAGCCGTCTAAAGCTCTTATAAGCTGGAACCCAGTCAATGAGCGTATAATAACAGTGAGATTTCACTCCCGAATTCGTAACATCACCATTGTTCAGGTCTATGCTAATACTTAAACCTCGTCAATAGAGTCGAAAACGAAATTCTAAAGCGATCTGGATCAAGCGCTTTCAAAAACACCTAAAGGAGACATACTAATATGTATGGGAGACTTTAATGCCAAGGTGGGAAAAGATAACACCTCGTATGAGCATCTAAAAGATAACACGTCGTAAGCAAGGAGTAGGTGTACGAAATGAAAATGGGGAGCTCTTGTTATAATCATTTAGTCGACATGGTTTAATAATAGGAGGAACCTACTTTAAACACAAACACAGTCATAAAACGACATGGGTATCTCCAAATCGAAAGACTGAAAACCAGATTGACCATTTCTGCATAAGTCGTAAATGGAAGCATAACCTTTGCGACGTAAGAGTAAAGCGAAGCGCCGGTATCCGACCATCATCTGGTTCTGGCCGTCTTGCAGATGAAAGTCTGTGCCATCCATAACGTTCACCAGCAGCTGCCGTCTTTTAAGTTTGATGTTGAAAAATTAAAAACACCTCGTTATATACAAGCGGTAGAACATGACATAATAGGTTCACACATCAGGAAATCCACATAAATAATGGAGTGGAACAACTTTGGAATCATATAAGGAGGCACTTTTACAATCATGTGAACAAGTACTAGGACAAAAACCCAAGGGAAGAAAGGAGTGGATAAGCTCTCAAACGTGGTCCTTGATCGAAGAAAGACGAACTTTGAAAACATCAAAGAACAGCGAAAAATCCCTCAGTAAGCGAGCTGTGTTGGAAAATAAATATTCCTTAAAGAATAAGGAAGTGAAGAAAGCTTGTAGAAATGACAAAAGAACATTTACCGATGAACTTGCAGCCCAGGCAAACGAGGCCGCTGCTAAAAATGATACTAAAACAGTTTATGAGATAACGAGAAGACTTGCTGTTAAACATAAGCCACCTGATCGCCCCATCAAATCTAAAGATGGAACTCTTTTAACTAACGTAGACGGTCAAATAATTCGATGGCGGATGCACTTCGAAGAAACCCTTAACAATATCCCACCACAGCCTGTATACTCCCATAATATGTCCAGCTCAACATTAGTTCAACTCAATACCTCCAACTCTGGAAGAAATTGAAATGGCTATTGGAAAACTCAAAAACAACAAATCACCTGGATTCGACCGTATGCCACCTGAAATTATCAAGTGATGCCCACGTAAAATAGCCCAGCTATTTCATCCACTTTTTGAAGAAATATGGAGCGAAGAGGAATTACCGGATGACTGGCTTCAAGTTGTTCTTATAAAAATACCAAAAAAAGGGGACCTTTCTCAATGTAAAAATTATAGGGGAATTCCACTTCTTTCAATACCATCCAAAATACTTACGAAAATTCTTCTCAATAGAATAAGTGACACGATAGAAAATAAATTACGTAAGGAACAAGCTGGTTTCCGGGCTAACAGGTCATGTGTTGACCATATAAACACATTGAGAATTATCGTTGAACAAGCAGAAGAATGGCAGAGTAATATATATATCACCTTTGTTGACTACACTACCCGCATTTGACAGTATTTTCCGTTGCAAAATATGGGATCTCTTACAGATCACTGGTATTTCAACCAAACTAATCAACCTAATAAGAGCTCAGTATGATGACTTTCAATGTAGAGTTTTGCATAATAATCGGCTCTCAGAACCATTCCTACCGAAATCAGGTGTGAGGCAGGGATGTCTATTGTCCCCACTACTTTTCCTGCTTGTTATAGACATGGTTTTGGATGACACACTTGATAATCATCGACGTGGCATCCAATGGACTTTGACCGGTCTTGTTTTCCACTCTGCAAATGTTGGTCTAAAAATTAATACTGGGAAAACGAAAGCAATGAAAATAAGAGCCACAAACAATAACCCTTTTTTCATCGGCAACGAACCGGTTGAATTTATTGATAAATTCTGCTATCTGGGAAACATGGTTTCATCAGAGGGAAGTGCTAAATCGAACACAGAATTGGAAAGGCAAATAGTGCGTTCTTTCAGCTGCGGAACATTTGGAAATCCAATATTATATCGGTCAAAACTAAGATAAATATTTTCAAGTCAAACGTTCTATCAGTTTTGCTTTACAGCTGCGAAACCTATCTGACAACAGTAGCCATGAACTGCAAACTGCAGGCCTTTACAAACCGTTGCTTGCGTTATATACTAAAAATTTGGTTGCCAAACGTCATAAGCAATGAAGAATTGTATAGAAAATGCCAAATTGATCCCATTCCCATTATTATAAAGAGCAGAAAATGGAAATGGATCGGTCACACGCTTAGGAAGAACCCTGATGAAATAAGCCGTCAAGCACTAGATTGGAACCCACAAGGCAGCAGAAGAAGAGGTTGGCCAAAGACCACCTGGAAAAGAAGCTTGCTCAAAGATATTGAACACAGCGGAAGAAGCTGGAACGAGTTAAAACTACTAGCGAATGACAGAATATCTTGGAGAAATTTTTTAGAGGCCCTATGCTCCACAGGGAGTTAAGCGGAAATGAAGTGTGTACATTATGTAATATGAACGAGCCTGAAGATATCCAACACTTCCTAGGAAAATGCCCTATTCTAAGAGAATATCGAAAAAGATTTTTTTGGAAAGTAATTTTATCTAAAAACGAAATAATTAATATATTAAATGGTGTAAATAATGAAACTTGGGATAAATTTGTTAATTATATTACGCCCTATTATATCGCAAGGCTATAATAAATGAATTTGCTTAATTTCTTATTTTTTTTATTAAATTTAAATACTTTAACAAATGATTTTTATAAAAATTGTAAAATTTCAATCAATTCAAACCTCCGACAGACGACTTCTGTCATTGTCGTAAGTTCAATTTCATTAATTTTAAGAAAATGTTGTAAACAAACTTAAATGTATATTTTTGAAATAAAGAACATTTATCTATCTATCTACTTAAAAAGTTTATAGAAATGGATATCCGGATTTATAAGCTTTCTTTTGAGGTACAATATGACCACATATCACAAGGAGTATTGCAGGGGTGTTATCGACAAGAAATTTTAAGAATATTTGAAAAGAAACCATGGCTCTAAAATCAAAATCGAGCACCCGGTTTTTTACTTGAAACTTTTTATGTGAGTTGAAAAAATAAAAAAAAAAATTTTCACTTTTACGGAAAAATGGATAGGAATAGATGAAAAATTAGGCATTTTTAAAAGGAAATTTTATCAGCTTTCTATATATGTTTTCATATTGAAAAAAATCGGTAAATAACTGTAGCTTTTGGATGTTTTTGTCAATAAAAAATGGACTTATAAAGCCCACTCACGACTACACAGTTTAATCGTTCAGCAATTGCAATGCATTTTGCAATAAACGTGGCGTGTATTTTTTAAAAAAATTTTATTTTCGAAAATATATGACTTTTTGGTGGAGCATTTTATTTCAATTCGTTAAAAATTAGCCCTCCAATATGACTTGTTTAAAAGTAAATTTATTGTATGTAACAACGATCTTGCCATCGGAAACTTAAAAATATTTGCGGAATTCATAATGCAAGTTCGTGCCGATGTACTTTCATGTACAATACTATAACTCAGTCATATACGGCAGTGCACTTTTATATAAGTTCATAAGGTCTACGCAATATTTACCCCAATGTCATAAGGAGATTGTGAATAATGTTGTGGAAAGCAATGCTTATTTTAATCACCCGGAAAATGTTTTATTGACAAAGCTTTTCGAAGATAGAAAAGAAGTGCGTGAGAGATGCATAAAAAATGTTGCACTTTCGTAACAACCTTTTTGATCCGTCAACACTTAGAGCTTACAAAAAATAAATAAATTTTGATTGCCCGGACTACGTTCACATGATTGACTTAGATGATGATAGTATTTTGTCTGAACCGCCAATCACTGCAAACATTCCTTACAATCATTTATTGGGATACATAGAACTTGAGGATCTAGCGCTACCTGATCCAGATATACCGGTACATATTAAGGGAACTGAGCGATTCGTACAATTGCTAACCAATGTTTTTCGACGTGCAATAGACAGTAATCGTGACGACATTATGGCAGTTGCTATTGAAAGCCGTAACAGAATACCACTAATGGTTAATTCAAACAATGAGATGGAGGGTATCCAAAAATTCGGCACAGCCGAATTTAATCTTTTTTATACCAAATTCGGCACATCGGACTTTAATGCTTCCACTTGTTTATTTCTAATCCACTAAGTGTTAGCAAAACTTTTGCTGAATCTACTAATTTTGTTGCTAAAAATCAGCTCGCTGATTTTCAGCAAAAGATTTTGCTGACATTAGCAATTTTTTTGCAAGCACCCTCCTGACTAAAATTTTGCTGACTTTACAAACTTTTTTTTGAGTGTATCTAAAAACAATAGAAATAACATCAATTATTTTCTAAATGATGCTATCTCTCAAAGGAACGCCAATGCCGAAGAGAATTATAGAAACGAAACGAAAATATAACATATACAACCCTTTTTTGCAATAAAAAAAAGGAAACATAAAAATCTACCTAAGATGTATGTCTTTGTCTTTCGCTTTAGTCTGTCTACCTATTGCATATTTGTTTGCAAATTGATCACACAAGATTATTACACATTTATGACCTGTTCCACGATCTCGAACGAAAACCTAAGCGAACGCAAGCTAGTCACTCGAATTCGAATCAATTTGGGTTTCTCTATTTCGTAGTGGTGCCAAACCGGATATTTTAAACTTCTATTACAATTTCCTTTAAAAATACCAAAAATACTACTAAATTGTTTGAAGATTAATACAACATTACTTAACAGTAATCAGCTGTATGTGACAAATAAATAAATAAATAAAACAAATAAATAAAACAGAAGAAAAATTATTAAATCAAAAGAAGAAAATCAAAAAAGTACATCAGCGTTTTCAGCTGTTCCATTGTAGATTTCATTAAGCTGAAATTTAAAGTTCTTAAAAAACTACAAATATTCGTGTTATTTTATTCTTACCTTTTGTTAACCATTCCTTTTTTTTACTATTTATAATGTTTTATTATATCATTCATTCCAGCAAAGAACATTTAAAAATGAGGATTTTTTTAGGTTCTCCGATTTTTTTATATTTTGTACATGACTACTCTATAGTCCCACTTGCACATAGCCTTTTTCAGATCTCGAAATTTGTAAAAACTCGCGATTTTATGCACGTTTTTAATTTTCATAAATTTGATAAAAATGTTAAAAGTGCTTCATAAAAATATTTCCATTTTATAGAATAACATGAAATTTGAAGAAACTTGCTTAACGGCGACTCAATCTCTAACCTACACTTGGTATCCAACTATTGTATGTGAATAAAGCGCATCATAAAACGTGATAATTACTTGTGAAAAATAGATAGGATTAAGAAGAAAAAGCATTCTAGTTGAGGAATGAATTGTGCATTGGTATTAGTTAATTCTGTCTCTTCTGATCGAAACAATACTTGTGTGTACGTAGTGTAACACAGTCATCGCTGTGGCTCAACTCGTTAAGAGGTGAGATTACGATGCATAGCTTGATGCTAAGGCAGTGAGTTCAAATACCAGTACGACACCAAAACATAAAAAGTTTTTCATATAGAGCAAATTAACAATATAAAATACTTTGTTCAATTGACACATAAATTCCACGTCCCAGGAGGGGGACGAAACTGCGGCAGTCTGGTGTATCCTTTGTGTCCGTAAAATTTTTCAATAAAAATGTTTTCTTCTTCTTCTTCCTGTAAAGAGACTAACTAAAGAAATATTCTACAGTAATTAATATAAAAATTAATTACGATTGTCATTATCTGCCGGTTGCAAAACACTTTCTAACATAAAAAAAAAAACAAAATAATTTTTTTTTTTAATAATAATATTCCATAGTTTAGTAAACTGTATTTTTTTTTATGAAAATCGTAGGGGAGAAAGTTTTGAAAAATGTATTAGGAAACTGCATTGTCATTTAGAATGCATTTTTTTAGTTATCATTTTGTTTAAAAAATCCAGTTATAAAGTAAACTAGTGCATCTTCCAAATATCGTTTAAGTTAATGACATGCGATATACAATTAAAAAGTTATGCCACTTCAAAGTGAAGTGCTTTTAGGATTTTTTTTTATATTTATGAAAACTAAAAACGTGCATAAAATCACGAGTTTTTACAAATTTGGAGATCTGAAAAATTAAATGTACATATGGGACCATAGAGTATTCATGTACAAAAAATAAACAAAATCAGAGGATCCATGTTTAGATTTTTTGCGTTTTCTAATGGAATGAATGATATATTTTTTCGAAAATATTTTGTTACTCGAAATCAAAAAACCAAGTGACTGGTTTTGACATTTACGTTCGCACTGTTGACAACTCGTTCGAAATAGAGAAACCAAATTTTGTATGAAAACTGTTACGTTTTCAATCGACTTGTACTTCAAGTCATCGTTCGCATAGAAACAGGCCATTAATCTTTGTTAAATTTAAATATTTTATTTTGTCTTTTATTTAATTAATACACAATTACTTTCACAAGCCGGTGATGACGCAAAATTTAAGTTGTTTTAATCCACAATTTTGTTTTATGTTGAAAAACAGATACAAAAATCTTCCATGGTTGATTTTTTTTATATTATGTCTTACTACTTTTGTACTTTTTAGTATAATTTTCCTCGTCACTACTACATCGTGACATGCCGCGAGATCTAATTCATTCTGAGTATATCTTTCAGTCTGGTTGTCGTTCACACTATTGATGTGCTAATCAACACAATTTTTTTAGCAAAATAAATTAGTAAAACATTAGTAATAATATTAGTAAAACATTAGGCAAAATTTCAGTTTATGGGGGACACCCCTGGAAAAAAAAAAAAAAATGCCACGCCCCCTTAAATGACCCCAGGAGTGCGAAAATCATAATGAATAAGGGGGCTCACGCCCCTTATGGGCGTGGCAGTCGAAAAACGACCCGGCCCACCTACGTAGACAATATGGGTATCAAATGAAAGCTAATGTCTTCACGATTCCAAAAATAGCCGTAGTTGCCAGATCGGGCGATTTTTGTAGCCGATATGGCCATTTTGGCAAAATTTGGGGTGGGGGAAATTTTTTTTTTCCTTTTTTTTTGCTTATATTTTGTTAAAATCAAACAAAAATGAGCATTTTGTGCGAAAAGATTACTATAAACTGAAATTTTGCCAAGCTTCTGATTGGTTAATGAAAATTTGTTATACTGGCTTCGCTTAGTAAAGTTTTTCTGCGTGACCGGCCTACGGCCGGGCTTAGGGGTTTTTAACTCCAGTATGTCTTAATTCTAGACGGCGGGGATCTCGAGTGCTCGGCCTCTGGCCGAGCTAAAAAGAAATAAACAAAAAAAAGTCCTTCCCCCATTTTATAAAAATTAACATATCTTCCTCAAATTCTGGACGATCTGGCAACTACGGGCATTTTTGGAATCGTGAAGACATTTCCTTTCATTTGATACCAATATTGCCTAAGTAGGTGGCATGGGTCGTTTTTCACCCCCGCCCCTATTTAACAAAAATGGCCGTATCGGCTGCAAAAACCGCCCGATCTGGCAACTATGGCTATTTTTGGAATCGTGAAGACATTAGCTTTCATTTGATACCCATATTGTCTACGTAGGTGGGCCGGGTCGTTTTTCGACTGCCACGCCCATAGGGGGCGTGAGCCCCCTTATTCATTATGATTTTCGTACTCCTGGGAACATTCTGAAGGGGATGGCATATTCAGATTTTTCTCTAGGGGTGTCCCCCATAAACTGAAATTCAGCCAAACATTAGTTCAAAACAGTTAAGTGCTGAAGTATAACTAAAATGTGAGTTTTTTATTTGTTCGGTTTGAGATCATGACAAATTTTTCTCTAAATTAACAGAAAAATTAAAATTATTTTATATGATAATTTACTTTGACTATTAGAAAAAACACAGAAAAAGTTATTAGACACTAGCATGAATGGAATGCATTTTCTGACCCACTACGGTCTTCATCAACATTCTTCGTGCCATTTAGTGTTAATCGTAAATATCTTCTATTTAACTCACACGTTAAAGGAATTGGGTGACTTTAAATCCCACATTACTCTGTGTGTTGAGTTAGAATGAAATTTACCACGAACGATTTCTATTTATAGTGTGTTTGTTTTTCTCTAGTCATTATCATAATTGCCAGTTTAACTTTCAGTTAAAACTTTTAAATGGCAATTCTTTTCTCTAATGTCATCATATACTATCCTTCTACATAAGCAAAGCATATCAACAAACATTAAAGATTTTTTGTTAATACATATGTCGAGCATATACATTAATTTAGAGAAAAATTTGTCATGATCTCAAACCGAACAAATAAAAATCTCACACATAAACTTATAGATCAACGATAAAATTCACTATTAAACCACTCACCAGGTACGTTTAAAGATTTGGGGCCTCGGTATCATTTTCGCAAAAAAGTGATCATTTTCTCAGGCTCATATCTTGCAAACCGTTCAGAATTTCGATTTACTCTATATGGCAAAGTTGTAGCTCTTGTCATAAAGAACAAAAATTGCGAACATATAAAATCAAAAAACTTCACCTTGCAGATCAAAATCGCAAAAACTTAAAAAAATTCGTTTTTTTTTTACCTTTTTTCCCGTGTTCAGGTCCATAGGTAGCAAACCGTTCAAAATTCAAGGAAACAATTAACTACAAAAATTTATCTAAGATCTCAATAAACAAATTTCTAGAACATATAAACTTCCTGGGAATTGAGTTTGCTACCTATGCACCTGAACAGGAGAAAAAAGGAAAAACAAATGAAATTAAAAAATTTTTCACTTTTGCGCGCTACCTAAACAGTGTTAAGAATCATCTCTAGGATGATAGAGAGTAAATCGAAATTCTGAACGGTTTGCAAGATATGAGCCTGAGAAAATGATTACTTTTTTGCGAAAATGATACCGAGGCCCCAAATCTTTGGCGGCCCATAAACAAAAAAGGAGATGACTTTGGGAAAAATTGGGAGACACGGATCTTTTTTTTTTAGTCTTTTATCACGTAGTGGTGTCCGTATATGGTTATTTTGCCATGGCTTAAAAAATTACACGTGTAATTGAATCAATTACATCTAAATTGAATTCTATACAATCATCTGTTTATTAATATCATAATATCTAAAAGACTAGAACAGCTGAAAATACCTAATCTGATAAATCAGAACAGCTAAAAGTACCTAATCTGATAAATCAGAACAGCTAGAAATACCTAATCTGATAAATCAGAACAGCTAAAAATACATAATCTGATAATTCAAATCGTCTACAAGAGTTGAAAATAATTTCTATAAACTCATGAACAATGCAGTTTATGGGAAAACTATGGAAAACGTTGAAAAGCGTAGAGATGTTAGGATTGTAGAAGAGTGGGAAACTTCTAATAAAAATCACTTAGGGCTTCGAAGTCTGATTTCAAAACCGAACTTTGTAAGCGTGTCTAAATTTGCAGATAATCTTTATGCTGTAGAATTAAAGAAAATGGATATAGTTTATGATAAACCTATTTATTTAGGTTTTGTTGTACTAGAACTTTCAAAATTGCATATGTATGAGTTCCATTATGGATACATGAAGAAAAAATATGGGGAAAATATATCACTTAACTATATGGATACCGACTCCTTTATATATACTATTAAAACAGATGACTTTTATGATGACATTCGAAACAATATTCATACCAAATTTGATACTTCAAACTTTCATCCCAATAATCCGTACAACTTACCACTAGTCAATAAAAGGGTATTAGGAATGATGAATGATGAAAATAGTGGGAACATAATGATTGAATTTGTAGGTCTAAGATCCAAAATGTATGCAATTAAAACCATTGACATACAAGAGGTTAAAAAGTCTAAAGGTGTAAAAAAGTATGTGATAGACAAAGTCAGCATAACTGATTTTAAGAGAGTCTTATTTGAACAAGAAAATTATCTGACGGGTGCATGAAATAACCCCCACTGAAATAACCCCCACCGTCGAAATGAAATAAGCCCCACTGAATTTGTGCCCACCGAAAATGAAATAAGCCCCACCGAATTTGTGCCCACCAAAATGAATTAATCCCCACCAAAATGAATTATTCCCCACCAATGAAAATTAATTACCCACGTATTAAAATGAAACTTTGCCACCGAAAATGAGATAAGCCCCACTTTACATTATTTAGATAAATAAATTATTTAAATAAAGAAGATATAAGGGGTCAAAGTTGGCACATTTTGTCAATACGAGGCAAGTAATGAAATATGGCTTCGCAAGCTTAAGTTTTTCTGTGTGGCGGCCTGCGGCCGTTCTTAGGGGGTTTTTCCTCCAGTAGGACGCGGCAGGTGGCTTCGCTCAATAAAGTTTTCCTGCCCGCGACACAAAACAATAAACATTTTTTTTTTTCACATTGAGATTAAATAAATGGAATATTGATTTAAATTGGATAACACTATATTCTTTAAAAGGAAATATAGCCAACTTGGTTTTATTTCCATTTTTGTTGGAAATAAAGTCAACCTGTGAATTTGACTTCATTTCCATTTTTGTTTTATTTCAGTTGGTGTTATTGGACCCCACTGTGTCCTTCTAAAATATGGATACACCTTTATGTCAACATTCTGTAAAAGGGCAAATTATTAGTTTTTTACCAACTAAGGAACCTGGTGATATGGGCACGAATGGATTTTTAATAAGAAGAAATGTGTTTTTTTAATTGAAATAACGTATTCTTTTTTCGTACTTTCTAATATCACCTTTACAAAACAAAACTAGTACTGTAAAAGTAGGAATTAATTCAAAAACCAAGAATTGATATTAGAATTAAAATGAATTAAACCCCACCAAAATGAATTAATCCCCACCAATGAAAATTAATTAACCCCCACCAAATGTGGTGGGTAATAAAATGAAATAATACCCACGTATTAAAATGAAACTTTGCCCACCAAAAATGAGATAAGCCCCACTTTAAATTTTTTATAAAGTTGGTGGGGCTTATTTAATTTCGGCGGTGGGGGTTATTTCAGTGGGGGTTATTGCATTCACCCATATCTGACAATATGGTTGTGATTAGATCTGATACACATCAATTACATGCGCGATCGATAAATAAGATTGTTTTAAGTTATAATGATGATAAACGAATTATTATGGATGATCAAATACATACAATTTCTAGGGGGCATTTTAGGTATGATGAGTCTAGAAAAAAATGTTTTGGTAATGCGAATAATAAATGTGGGGTGAAGGATGTGATAAGTGTGGTGAAAATAATGTTGATGATTGTATTAATTCTAACGCTCAAATAATTGACAATGTTAGGGAAAATTTAATGATGATATTTGACAATAATAATTTAAATGTTCATAATAATATTAGTGATATGTTTATGGAGATTGATAGTAATGATGATATATTTAGAAATATTGATTTGGAAGATGTAAATAAAATTTTGTATTAATTTTTAATTGTATTATAATTTTTATTTTATTTAGATTTAAATTAATTTTTTTTAAATATTTCTTATATAATAGATGATATTTTATAAAGATTTTAGAAAAAATTATGAAAATAACTGCGTTTCTCTTAAAGTGTTTAAGGAAAATTTAATTTTTCATGTTGACAAATACGACTATATGTTTTTGGCATATTGTCATTTATTTAAACAACTTTGCGTACTTGAGCAGTTAAAGGATTATATTCAATTAATCGATCATGGATGAGAATACAATAGGCAGACGTGTTTTCTGGAATATTACTGCTTGTCTCAAACTCAATTTTTATATCAATTGGACCGTTTGTAGTAGATTCATTTTGATGGCTCACATCAATGACAATAATAGGAGCATTATTCTTAAATTCTTGACAATTCAGAATTGGTATAATAGTTTTATTGAAATCTCACATACATGTCATAGAGAATAGCAAAGCGTTCATTAGCAAATTTAATGTTAAGATCTTCATAAGGATATGATTCTGAATTCAAGTGTACTTTGAGGTTAGTTAAATTGCAGTGACCAAATTTATTATCATTTTGGAATGCTATTAATGCAAAACGAGGACGTTCTCTGTTGGTAGCTAACTTTACATTCCAAATGTTAGTATTTCCAGTTGTTAGTTGAGGATTATAATGACAGTCCCAACTGCGGAAAGCTATTGGTAAGTTTTCTCCGTTTATTATCACTTTCATCATATTTAATTTACTAAAATCCGATAAGTGTACATGAGGAATTCTCCATGAAATATTTGTAATTTTTATTTTGGGTTTTTCATTATTTACTGTTGAATACACCATGCCTTCATCACTTTTACTACGCAGTAAAATTAATTCATGTTTAGATTTTAAAATTACTTTATTGAAATCTTCAGCAAATCCCAGTAAGACTTTTAGTGGATTATAAAAATTAAAGTGTCCATTTAGTACAGCCAAATCTTCAGTTTTATTCCAACCAGCATTTTGCATAATAGTACTATCCACAGGTGACAAGGAGACATAATTTTTGATTGTAGTTGAAAGACCTAGATGACGAGTTCGATCAATTTCAATACTATTGATCTCATACCGTATTTCATCAAACAAGTAAGCGACAAAATTATTTGTTAAACGGCAATTTCTAGTAGTAGGTACTAATTTTGTATCGTTAGTGTCTTCAACAGAACCCTCAACGTAAATAAAATTCTCACTAGGTAAAACATACAAGTCCTGATTTTGTATGGATATCCGTATTTCATCATTATTGTTAAATGATTGCAAGTATGGCGTATATGTGTGATAATCTTTTTATAATATTATCATCCGACAAGGGTTTATCCACTACATTTATTATTGAACTCATTATATTTTCAATTGCAGATTTAATGATTTGAGAAAATTTATATTTGCTTGTGTTAAGCTTTTTTTGGATAAATTTGTTTTTTTATCTGATAATAAAGTTGATTTAACTGTTGACTGTGTTCTGGATGGTGGTATATATTTATTAGAGTCCTAATTATTATAAATTATCATTATATTTTTGGTCTTAAGTGAAGACGAATTGTTATTTCTTCTCCTCGAAAATTAATTAAATCCCCGTATTGATCAACTATCCGTACAGATATAGAACTTATCTCTCTGGAGTTCACTGGTAAATAAATTAGATTCCTCGGTATCTCATTGATTTTATATCCAGGTGGAACTTTAATTGCAAACTCGTGCATTGTATGTGCATTAGAATTGTGTATGTAGGTGTTGACTACAATATTGCATTCTATACGCAAGAGATTTACTTTAAAAATATTCACTGGCAAATCAGATAGGTGATACTCCTTAGGTTTTAAGATTTTGTTATTAAAACCTAACAATCGTCCTATTGAATTTTCTCCATTGAAAAATATTGGATCATCGGAAGTAAATATTTGAACTTGCATTGTATTATTATTCGCCTCTATATTAATAGCTTTTCCTACATTACGTTTCTCATATTCCTCTTTTATAAAATTAACAATATCTTTCAATTCATATGATCCAATGGGCACTTTAATAACATCATTACCAATCTGAAATAAATTGTTATAGTCATCAACATTTGGTATGCTGTTGTATGAATAAAAATCAATCAATGCACATTCATAGTCTTCATTTAAATTTATGCGGGGAAAATAATTTGCTGATAAATCAGATGATCTTCCGCTCAATGTTAATGTTATTGACATTTTGATAGTCAAATAGTGTGTGAAGTAAATAAAAACAAAAATAATTATTTTTGTAAGGGTTTTAAATCTTTTTATTTAATAAAATATGTTTTTAGTACATTGATATATAATTCTTAAAAATTAACTTATTAGATATATTTATTTGAATGATTCTCATTTTTTGGCTTTATTGTCTTCCTTTTTACGTTGACATTTATCTTCTGTGTGATCACTACTGCCACAATAATTGCAATATTTCAATTTTTCATATTTTACTTCAGAGCTCTTGAAAAACTTATTCATTTTATTTTTTTTTTCTTATGATGTGATCACTTATTAAGAGTTTCAATTCAATTAAATTAAAATCTAATACAAGTATTCCTTTTATATTCAATTCTACAAAACTTAGTAATAATCTTATAATATTTAATTTTTATTAATCCAAGAATTGTGTTGATTAGAAAAACCTAACCATTTTACATATGCTTTTTCAACCAGATAGGTGTCTGGAAAGCGAGTCTTTAAAAGTTCTTCATCATAAAATCCACCTTCAATTTTTTTCCCTTGATAATCCTCCAAAAAGTAAGTTGCAGGATATGTATTTCTCACAGATTTAATTTTGAAAATTTCTGTTGTCCAAAAATATGTTTGTATTTACTTATACGTACATAATCTCCAACATGGAACTTTGATATTTTATATATTTTTAGATGATTGTATACGGTGTTTAACAACATTTTCTCATTTTTAGAATTGACATCAATGGGTGCCATTTTAATTGTTCGATGAATTTTTTTATTGTATCGGTCAACTAATTCTTCATACAAGTCAATCCAATGATACGACCCATTGTAGCTAAATTCTTTCCACATCATTCCCTTTTAAGGTTCTATTGAATCTCTCTACGATAGATGCCTTCATTACACTATACGTTGAGTAGTGATTTATATTATATTTTTGCACCAGCTTTTGAAAAAGCTTAGTAAAAAATTCTTTACCATCATCGGTATGTAAAATTTTTGGTATACGTCCTAATTTAAATATCGCTTCCATCGCTTTGGCAACATCTGTTGAAGTTTTTGATTTAAAAGGTGCAGCCCAAGCAAACTTTGAAAACGTATCAATAACTGTCAGTAGATATCGAAAGTCATTATTATACACTGAGTAATTCCCCATTTCAACCAGATCAGCCTGCCATAAATCATCTATACCTTTCAGTACTACCCTACGACGTTGAAAATTTTTTCTAGCTTGTTTATGCAACTCTTTTACGAGAATTCGTTTCGTATTCATTATTGCTCTCTATAAGACTGTTTCTTTTATTTCTGTTGTTTTGCATGAATAGGAAAATTTTTGATGGTGAGTCTTTTTGTTCCAAAATAATTTGAATATATTTCCTCTCGTTTTGCTAGTAAATGATGTTAACGCTATCCACAATGAAATTAAGCACTTTGGCAGCATTTTATTTATTTTATATTAAATTTCTCATAATTGAGAATGTTATGTATGGATTATTTATTCAACTTGATCATCAATAGATTTTATATAATATCAGCTTCTCGTAATTCTTTAATAATTGAGACTATTTCGTTATTATGATTATTATTACCAGCTGTTTGTGATGCTATCAATAGCCGAAGGCGATCAACCAACTCAATTGGATCATTCCAATATATATAATTTGATTTTTTTGAATTCAATTTCATTAGACCACTTCCAGTTTTATCACTTTTAAATAATTTACTTATAATGTTTTTATATTTGTATGCCTTGGTGCCTTTTACTTGAGCATCTGATTTAAAGTCTCTTTTATGAGCATTTGTTTGCATTAAAATCTTCTTGTAAATTGCCAATTCAGTTTTATCGTAATTCTTCGGTTTTAGGTAAAACATTAACTGATATAGGCCTGGTGTTAGGTGCCACATTTGGTTTCCTACTTCAATTTTATCTTCACTTAATTTTATATTGCTATTTCCAAATTTCCATTCTCCATTAGAATCTTTGTTCGGACCATTTAGAGTATCCAATTCGTTTTTTCTACTCAGCTGAGATAAATCTATTGGTTTTGTTGAAATATCAACATTATCACTATCCAGTATATCCCCTTGAGAATAGAAATCATCATCGTCATCATCATTTGTCTTATATAAAGAGTTTTGTATCTCATGTTTATCATCATTATTTGCGTGCTCTTTCTTCGGTGTACTTGATTCGAATTTCAGTGGTGGTTTGTTAAAGGTTATGTTTGAATAATTAGCCATTTCAGTTTTAATTTCATCTTTAATGATTTTTGAAAACATATTTTTATTTTTATTAATATCAATAAATTCTTTTAATGGTTCTGTCATGGGTTTAAATGTATCTTTGAGTTTTTTAGATGTGTTAGATTCTCCAGTTTTTAAGTTTGAAATTTTCTTTTCAAAGCATTTCTCGTCTTTACTAACTCTTCCAACACATTTTCCTCCATTTTCACGATCAAATTATTTTCAACTCTTGTAGACGATTTGAATTATCAGATTAGGTATTTTTAGCTGTTCTGATTTATCAGATTAGATATTTTTAGCTGTTCTGATTTATCAGATTAGGTATTTTTAGCTGTTCTGATTTATCCGACTAGGCATTTTTAGCTGTTCTGATTTATCAGATTAGGTACTTTTAGCTGTTCTAGTCTTTTAGATGGTATGGTATTTATAAACAGATGATTGTATAGAAATCAATTTAGATGTAATTGATTCAATGATCTATTCTTGACTAAGTAGAATTTATGAATTTACCTTTTTTATATTTCAATGAAAAAATTAAACGACTTTCTGTATCGACCAGCGTCTAAATCATCATCTTTACTTATTATTAAAAATCCATATTTTTCCTTCCAACATTCTTGACATATATCACAAAACTTTTTATAGCTTATATCCATACCAACGTGATCATTATATATGCGTTTAATATTCATTTCATCCTGCCTAAACATGATAATCATATTTGCATTATCTCGTATCGAATGTTTTGGAATTCGGGTATAAGTCTGACATAAATAAAAGGAGTCAACATTTTTATGACTACCCATACAAAAGTATTTACGAATATTATTTTGCTTTTCACAAGCAACATCATCAAATATAAAAATTGAGTTATTTTTGGCTTTATGTGGCGACATAACACTCTCATTATCAGAAAATGTGAAATAACCCATTCCTTTTATCGGTGATATAAGTTTCTTTAAATATTCATATTTAGGTTGATAAAGTGATTTCGATCATCACATAAGTCTTTCCACAGTTGGATGGTCCAACTATAAGACATCTAATAGAATTGGGTAATTAGATATTATGTCTTACTTTCTTGGGGATACTAGTTGAGGAATCTACATTCCTTACAATAATATTATTATGTTGTTTGATCAAGCGCATTTTTGTGAATAAAATAAAAACTCTAAAAATATAATATTTTATTAATTTTCTAAATATAAAATGGTTTTTCATTATAATAAATCAATTAATCGTACCTCAACTATCTATGGGAGTGGAGTGTTTGATAAAATTATCAATTCCTTACCAATTGAATTACATTTACCAGGCTATCAATATTGTGGACCAGGCACTAAATTAGAAAAACGAATTAATAGAGGTGATAAGGGTAGAAATCCTTTGGATGCAGCTTGCAAAGAACACGATATAGCATATTCCCAAAATAGGGATATTAATAAACGACATCAAGCTGATAAAATACTTGAAAATCGTGATTGGGAAAGAGTTTTAGTCGAGGATAGTAGTATTGGCGAGAAAACAAATGCATATTTTGTAAGCAACGCAATGAAAGCAAAAGCTAAATTTGGAATGGGGGTAAAGGGTCAATACAAAAGTAGAAAGAAAATTTTTAACGATGCGGTAATAATGGCTACAAAAAGTTTAAAGAAGGAAAAACCCAGAGATATTAATGACGCTATTAAAATTGCACGTAGAGTTATCAATAAATCTCTAAAAGGAAAAAAATCAAAAGTTGTTTTACCTCGCATAATAAATGTTCCCAAAATTGGAGGTTTCTTGCCTTTAGTACCAATTCTTACAGCACTCGGAGCCTTAGGTAGTCTATCTTCTGGTGGAGCAGCTATTGCTAAAGCAATTAACACTGCTAAAAATGCTAAGCAAAATCTTGATGAGGCCATTAAACATAATAAAACAATGGAGGCTATTGCAATGGGAAAAGGATTATTTCTTAAGCCATATAAAAAAGGATATGGTCTTGTATGTAATAAATCATCAAATAACTGTTAAAGATGCTACCCAAAAGACCACTCACCTATTTTAGAGGTATTTTTATGCGAGACTCACTCCCCCAAACGTCCTAGACTCAAAGAATGTGGAATTATTAATTTAGATTCATCAATTGGCTCTGGAACACATTGGGTAGCATACTATAAAAATAATCAACAATATGAATATTTTGATAGTTTTGGAAATTTGCAGCCACCGTTGGAAGTAGTAAAATACTTGGGTAGAAATTTAGAATATAACTACAATCAACATCAAAAATATAATTCGTATAATTGTGGACATTTATGCCTACAATTTTTGTATGAAATTTATAATAAATAAAAAGAAAACTTTTTTAAATAAACTATATAATTTTGTTTTATTTAATAATAATTATTTACATTTTAATTCCATACTGGATATGTACTATTTTGAAGAATAATATATTCATTATTTAAATTGAATTGCTCCAGCTGCAATTGATATGATTTCTCGTCTACTCCAGCTTCTTTTTTGATGTAGTAATTACCAGAGGATAATTCCACTAGTTCTTCTTCAGTCATGGCGTTATATCTAGTTGGTAGAAATATAATGTTATTTTCGACTTCAAGTCTTATGCATTCGCCAAAATTTAGTTTTAATTCGTATGGCTTTCACCACAGTATAGGATTTTAAATTCTCCATGTCTTTAATATAGAGAATTGGTTTACTGTTGAAATTATTAAACTTATTAATTAGAGATGATGAAATATCCATTTTTGACTTTACTATTGGACGGCTTTTTATTGAATGATTGTTCTTACATTCCTATAATTAAAATTAAGGAAAATAATTGAAAAATGTCTTATGCCTTAACTCCACCCTCCAATTGATCGATCCAGAGTGAAGGAAAGTGCATGATAAATCATTGTATTCCCTCACTCTTATATAATTAGTAGTTTGGTGATATATTTGTCAAGTATCCTCTTCTCACATTAAGAAAAATAAATTTTTTAATTAGTATTAAAAAATACAGATAAGGAGAAACATCAATCTTGAAATCATGATGGAATTTCCGACACTACGCGAAAGAATTAACGCATTTCTTTTTGAGTATGATGGATACATTTCCTTTGAGGATCTCCATTTCATATTAAACTTTATGAATATAATGGATGAATGTGAAAATAAGGAGTGCTTAGGCTCGATGCATGGGGAGCATTTTATCGGTTGCCCATGGTCTATTGATAGTTGCATAGAGGGACCAGATACTTGCAACTGCTTCATCTATAGACATAGAAGTCAAGCTGTAATTAATCTAATTGAAATGTATCATAAACATCTAAGTGTTTAATAAACAAATTAATATTAAAACATGTGTAAATACAAATTGTCTTTTACTTTGACCCTAAACAAATTTTAAATAGTTTTAAGCAATATGGTGTCAAACAAAGTTTTGATTCCTATTTTATTATTCATTACAACCCTCCTTAGTGATGGCATAAAACTACTCAAAGAATTTTATTGATGTAAACACATTTTAGTTGCGAACACTATGTTGGCAAGCAGAGTTTTGCTTCCTATACAAATTCAACACAAATTTTACATTGTAGATTAAAGAGTTCTAAACATATGACCGCCCCTTGTTTCACGCTTCTAACCAAAAAATATCCTCCACACCTAAAATAATAAAACCATCTCATTAAAACAATATTTAGAGAATAACATTTTTTCACACACAGAAATTTAAAATTTTTCCTTTATATTTTCACACCCATCATTAATATTTTGTTTCTTACTGCAAAACAGCCATCGATATTTTTTCTTCCCATCAGTAAGGACCATCTTAATTCTAAATTATTTAAACAATTTTTAAAAATAAAAATTTATCACATTCCAAAAAAACAACAACCAAAAAAATAAGAAGCACCCTAATTTAATTTTATTTTCAATTTTTAATTTTTATTTTTAAATTTTTAATTTTTAATTTTTATTTTTCAATTTTTATTTTTCAATTTTATTTTTCAATTTTTAATTTTTATTTTTTATTTTCAATTTTTAACTTCTATTTTTTCAATTTTCAATTTTTATTTTTCAATTTTATTTTTCAATTTTCAATTTTTATTTTTCAATTTTTATTTTTCAATTTTTTATTTTTCAATTTTTATTTTTCAATTTTATTTTTCAATTTCAATTTTAATTTTATTTTTCAATTTTTAATTTTTTTTTTCAATTTTTATTTTTAAATTTTTATTTTTCAATTTTTTATTTTTCAATTTTTATTTTTCAATTTTAATTTTTATTTTTTAATTTTAAATTTTTATTTTCAATTTTTAATTTTTATTTTTCAATTTTTAATTTTTATTTTTTAATTTTTATTTTTCAATTTTAATTTTTATTTTTCAATTTTCAATTTTAATTTTCAAATTTTATATCACAAAAATTTCATAATTTTTATTTTTCAATTTTTATTTTTCAATTTTTTATTTTTCAATTTTTATTTTTCAATTTTTAATTTTTATTTTTCAATTTTCAATTTTTAATTTTTATTTTTTAATTTTTAATTTTAATTTTTATTTTTCAATTTTTATTTTTAATTTTTAATTTTTATTTTTCAATTTTTCAATTTTTTATTTTCAATTTTTATTTTTCAATTTTTAATTTTTATTTTTCAATTTTTATTTTTCAATTTTTAATTTTTATTTTCAATTTTCAATTTTAATTTTTATTTTTTATTTTTATTTTTTAATTTTTATTTTTCAATTTTAATTTTCAAATTTTATATCACAAAAATTTCACCTTGTTACAAATACCCCATGCCTTTTTCAGCCTCTGCCGACTGCACTGCTTTTCGTTACAAATACCCCATTCCCCCACTACTGTGTGACATGTTGCGTAATATATCAAAAATGTAATGCAGTTTGTAGAGAATTGTTTAATTAAGAGGAAAACATCATTATTTTTTTGAAAAAAAAAATTTTCATGCATTTCAATGGTCCGGGTACATAATTTCTTTTTGTCATATCTATTTGATGTAAGTATATTTAAAAAATATTTTATTTCAACATCTATAATAATAATAGTTTAAAAAATATTCACGTTTTTTTGATGGCACTCAAAAATTCAGCGTTTTTAGCATTTCTTGGACAAAAAATATGAGCTTTATCGACCTTTGTGTTCTGGTTGCAAAAAAATGAAAGGTGGGAGTATATTCTTTTGATTTAATAAATAAAATTCGGATAATATTTGCTAATGTTGAAAAAATAATAAATTTTATAAAAAAAGTCACACGAAATTTCATTACAGTAATTCAATGAAACACGATATGAAATGGTGTATAGTTTTAGGCCCATATGTTTAATGGGTTATATGGGCGAGGGGCGATGGGCGTTGTCGATTTCTATTAAACTTTGCAGATATCTCAACTTTATAACACTGATCACTTGTGCCAAGTTTAAAATTTTTTGGTGAAGAAATATAAATTTGGGGCGCAAAAAACTTTTTGGGTTATATGGGAGAGGGGCGTATTCGATTTCCATTAAACTTTGCAGATATCTCAACTTTATAACACTGATCACTTGTGCCAAGTTTTTTGGTGAAGAAATAAGAATTTGGGACGAAAAAATCCTTTCGGGTTATATGGGCGAGGGGCGATGAGCGTGGTCGATTTCTATTAAACTTTTGCAGATATCTTAACTTTATAACACTGATCACGTGTGCCAAGTTTCAAGCTTTTTGGTGAAGAAATAAAAATTTGGAGCGAAAAAATCTTTTCGGGTTATATGGGCGAGGGAGCGATGGGCTTGGTCAATTTTGATGAAACTTAAAACCAAACTAAACATAAACCACTTGACAGCTGACAAAATGGCAGCCAGTTAAAAAAGTGTTGACAACTTAAATTTCTATACCTGTATAATAACACCCTTTAGATAGTTCGGAAAATATTCCATATTTCACTTCGCGAAGTAATCAAAACTGTAAAATTTAAATTTTATTTAAGAGAACAGATCACAGAAATCCAATATTTATTTATTCGGATTTTTTTTAGACATAACATAATGGGTTAAATACCAAGACAAACTTGTATCAATATTCGCTTTTTACAAACCCCACAAAAGCATAAACATTTTAAAAATTTCTTGAAAGTTTGACAGAAAATATTTGAAACTGTATGTGCGCTAGTGAAAATGTGTTTTATTAAATGACAAAAGACAGTTCGCACTATTATGCCATCATAGCATTGTGGTATGTGGATAGGGTTGCCATTCGTACTGTTTTAAACAGTGCATGTACTGTTTTTGAAAAATGTACTGTTTTATTCACAACACCTAAAACAGTACGCAAAAGTACTGTTTTTTTGGATTTGTACTGTTTGTACTGTTTTTTGTATATTTTACATATTTTTATATAAACAAGTTTTTTTGCGTGTACAAAGAATATATATTTTTTTATAATAGTTTTTTATATAAATTTTTTGAATCTCTCTGTATTTATTAATTTTACTTCGTTTTTTTGTACATATATAAGTTTGGTTTGCTTACTTTTCAAGCAATGGATGTTTGTAAACACAATTTTTTTTCATGACGCTGCCCAATGCAAAAAGAAATGGCGCCCAAACTAATAATAGTCAATTTGATGAAATTTAGTCAATTTTACATCTTTAGAGGATGTAAACTTGACGAAATTTTGTTGATTTGAATAAAATTTGTTAAATTTTAAAAAAAAATTGACAAAATTTCGTTAAAGATCTACAAAAATTTTTTTGTTGATTTTACCTACGCTATTGGGTTCGGTGTATTAACTTATTTTAAGTAAATATGTAATGTATTGAAGTAAAAGTTATGTTAACATTAAATACAAAAATGTACTGTTTTTTTTTGAAAAGTACATTTGGAAGTGTCAGATTGGCTCCAGTTTTTGAGAAATCGGTATATATCCATTTTTCATGGATATAGCCTGAAAAAATGGCTAAAAATGGTCAAAAATCGTTACTTTTGATCGACATTAATGGTTTAAATTACGTGAAATTTTTAAAAAATGTCAAAACATTCCGTAAATGAAAGCTAAGTAGGCAACAAAAACTAATACAGTCGAATAAATTTTTTTTAAATAGCGCAGACTTAGCTGCGCTAAGTACCGATTTCTCAAAAACTGGAGCCAATCTGACACTTCCAAATGTACTTTCGCACTCAGGGGACTCCCCGTAATAGTTCGAAAAGGATTCATCGAAGTTAATTTTTTCGACTATTACAGTGTTATTAAAAGCTACTTTATAACTAAAGCTAATTAATAACATTTTCTGTATAAAAAATAAATAACTTTAAACTATCATAAATAATAATAAATTACATTTTAATAAAAAATAAATAAAAAGTTGAGAGAGATAAAAAACTAGCGAACACAAAAAATTACAAATCATGAACATAATCCTTCAACTTCTGCCTAAAGACCTGGGGTAAAAAACTAAAACTTCTCACGTTTATAGGTAAATCATTCCGTATTCTCGAAAGCCTAATCTGAAATGAAAGCTCAAACATAGTCGAGTGATATATTGGATATACCAATTGGGGGTTTCTTTTCGAATGGAATAAAATATAATTGTTAACTATATAGTCTGGAAAGAAATTTGCCATCGCCTTGTAGAAAAATATCAACAACCTCATACCTACATAATTCCTAAAAGAGCACCCAAGAAATTGGACCACATACGGAGTGACATGAGACCGAAGTCTTAGGCCAAACATATCTAATAATTCGATTGAAAATCCTAGTAAACCTACTAAATTCACCATCTGTGGTACCAGAAAATACCTCAACGCAATTTAATATATGAGGCATTAACAAGGCATTCGCAAAACGCATCCTAATTGAAAGGGGCAGATTTGTCCATATCCGGGACATTAAATTGTATCTAATTTGATATAAATATGTTGGATTTTATAAAATTTATGTATGCTTTTTGTAACTTAAAGTTATGCTTAAATGTATATAAGCTGAAAATTAAAATTTAGACAAATCAACAATTTTAAAGACCATTTTTTTTTTTTTTTTTTTTTTTTTTTTTTTTTTATAAAGAGAGGCAACACTCAGGAAATACTTCCTATATTTAGTGTGTAGCTTTCTTTGGAAAGGGATAGTATAGAGATGAAAGGTGGGGAAAGATGAAGGGCTTCAGACATGGCAACACTGTAATTGCGCGAGATGGGGAGTTGGCGAACTTATTGAAGCTTTTTGGTTCATAGCCCTGATTCATTATTTTACTTCGGTGGGGTTAATTGCTATGGGAACACCGAAGGTGGACATTGCGATACGTATGAGGGATAGAAAAAACTCATACATATTAATTTGATGTTGCCGGCACCGGGGATCGAACCCGGGACCTTCTGTGTAAAAGTCCAACGCGCTAACCATTACACCACAACGCCCACAGATCACAGAAATCCAATATTTATTTATTCGGATTTTTTTAGACATAACATAATGGGTTAAATACCAAGACAAACTTGTATCAATATTCGCTTTTTACAAACCCCACAAAAGCATAAACATTTTAAAAATTTCTTGAAAGTTTGACAGAAAATATTTGAAACTGTATGTGCGCTAGTGAAAATGTGTTTTATTTACTGACAAAAGACAGTTCGCACTATTATCCCATCATAGCATTGTGGTATGTGGATAGGGTTGCCATTCGTACTGTTTTAAACAGTGCATGTACTGTTTTTTGAAAAATGTACTGTTTTATTCACAACACCAGTACTACGCAAAAGTACTGTTTTTTTGGATTTGTACTGTTTGTACTGTTTTTTGTATATTTTACATATTTTTATATAAACAAGTTTTTTTGCGTGTACAAAGAATATATATTTTTTTATAATAGTTTTTTATATAAATTTTTTGAATCTCTCTGTATTTATTAATTTTACTACAATTTTAAAGACCATTTTTTTAAAATAAAACAGAGAAAATGATTAAAAATTATCAATTCTTTATTTGAAATTATATAAAAGAAATCACTTGAAAATGATTTCTTTATAAAATTATTATTTCTACATGTGAAGCCATATTAACTTGCAAATAACATAATTTTATATTGAACTATACAAAAATAAGCATGGGATTATATATAAAGATATATAAAATTATAAGGAAAACATGTTCAGTTTGACGTCACATATAGTTAAAGAAAACTTAGCAGGGCACCATATATATTCAAATTAATCACAACATATATTTCGATGATTATTATATGGCTTATTTAGTTACATATGGAGCTGTGTTGCCATGTATTTTTTTCAAAAAACTGTAAGAAAAAACTGTTTTTTTTAAGAAAAAACTGTTTTTTTTAAATAAAAAAACAGTAGAAAAACAGTTATATGCGCATTTTGAATTCAATTGCATTTTATTTAAACATAAAACAACATAAAAAACATTAAACACATCACATATTTATATACACAGAAAAAAATATTTTTTGTTGTAGACTAACTTTTAATTATACTAACAAAAAAAAAATATTTTCAAATTTATGATATTACAGATCACAAGTTGTGCGCTGTTATAAAACTACATTTTAATTAACAATAGGAATAATATGTTTTTTTTTCTGTGTACTTGCTAAAGTAAAAAAAAAAAAAATATAATATAAAAAAACAAATTTATATTAATTATTTAACATATAGCAAAAAAATAGCTACAAAACCATAAAAAAACAAAATAATTCATCATATTTTGAGATCTTACTTAATTACATAAAATATCAGTTATATATTTTTTGATTAAATTTGATTTTCATTTCGTTTGATTCCACAAAATTTTAACACAAACAAATGCTAAAAAGGGAATTAAAACTTACTACACAGTTGCATTCAATGCGTAGTATTATTTTTTATTGAAACATTTTGTGCAACTTTTGTATTAAATTTATAAATTCAAGTAAAAGAAAGTAAATCGAGCAGGTAAACTTTTAAAAACTGGAAAAAAGGCTGAAATTAAACAAAAACTGTTTTTTTCATGAAAAACTGGAAAACTGTTACGCATCCTAAAAACTGGAAAAAACAGTTAAAACTGGCAATATGGTAACACTGATATGGAGTAAGATTTGTAGACATATAATAATATCAAGTGCCATATAAAAAATTCTCTCAATAAAAATTTTCAGATGTATTTTGTATATGTAATATAATGATATAAGCCGTATTGCGACTTAATTATATAATATATGACTACATATAACTATTTTCGCGAGGCTATTAACTATTAAATGTATATTAATATGACTGATTTTATATTACTATGTCTCGCGGTTATAAAAATTGCGATTTCAATGAGAAAAAGTTGGAAAAAATAGCGACTGAGTACAAAATCGTTCAAATTTTGATTTATTGAATTTTCAATGTTCATGTACATTAAAATTGAAAATTTCTAATAGAAAATGGTTGAAAATAAGTTTAAAATAAGTGTTGTATCAATAATAATTAAGAAAAATAATAAAACTTTTAATTTCATAAAATCTCTAAACAATTTTCATTGTTGCTTTTGCAATGCACAGCCTCATATTTGGAGCTGCCATATTTTTGTTTGCCTTTTCCCAAGTAATTATTTTGATCAGTTATACTCTACCCGATTAAAAAAAGTTAATGTGATGCAACAAAGAAATGTGTCAAATTTGATATAGCCTCTAATTGAACTAAGATTTGATCCGAAAAATGGTGGATCGTATTGTATATAAATGGATTAGTTTGAATTTGATATAATCTGATACCATTCAATCCAGTGAAGACAAATTTGTTAAATTGAATATTGAGGGCTATATATTATGGTCTGAATTTTAAGAGCCTAGGTTAAATTTAACGTACAGTTATATTTAAATGTTATATGTATAACAATAAAAAATGTTGATGTCAAACTAAAATTTTTGGAGTTTTATATTTTAAATTGTGATCTTGATTTAAGATAATTTTAATAGATATTTTCAATGAAAATTTTCGAGTTGATATTAAAGTTTTGAGTAGGATGATATGGATTTCAAAACAAAAGTGTCACTTTACCACAACTAAAAATGTTTTCTTATTTTTTTTACAGGGGGTGCATGGTTTTGTTAAATCCCATATATTTATTTAATTATGCCGTGTAATAAGGTATGATATAACATATTGTAAGATACAACATATTGTATGATATAACATATTGTTAGATACATTGTATCTTACTATACATGATGTCATACTTAACTATATTAAATTGTACAAAACTGGATCACATTATACAAGATTATATAATATTATTTTTACTCAGGTATTTAATAATATAAAAGATCCAATCAAAATATCGACTTGGAAGTTGAAATATTTCAAATCAAAGGCTTACGCATGTTTTGTTGCTTTTGCTTTGATCGACACTGTATATCATCTATGGGTCAAACAAAAAAAAAGTGTTTAGTGTTTCCTAGTCCCTGCTTACAAACTCCAACATTTTTTTTTTAAATTTTCTTTGCTAATTTTAGTAGAACATTTTACTAACCTTCTGAACATAAGTTGATAAAAATTATGAAAATTGTTTACTAATTTAATTTGCAAATTGAACCTTTTTAGAATTTAAAATATAAAAAGATGCCAAAGGATTATAAAAATAAATTTCAGTTAAAAAAAAAATTAAAATTTTTTTTGTAAAAAAAATTGGCTTATCAAATCGATTTTCATGCCGGGTATACTAAAATTTCACTAAGTTTTATTAACGTTTACTAATTTTTCCTAATACATTATCAACATTTTCTAAAATTTCTAAACGGTATGTAGGGCCAAACAAAGTTAAATTTTTAAAAAGTTTCAGTTTTTTATGTAACTTTTACAGACTTTTTTATTTGAGTGCACTAATTTTGTGTTATATTACATCCATATATTTATGTTTAAACGTTATTTAAATAATCGTCCGTGACTTTTCGAACTTCCCTCGTAGTTATATGAAAAGCAACACTGCTCCCATCAAGTATCACCTGTTAATAGACTACTGTCAAATTTTGAGCAAGTTCCTTCATTTACTTTGCGTTTAACACACAAAATCGTGGATTTTTTTAAAAATAGGAAAAAAGTGAATTTCAAGTGCTCATTAAACATTATTTTTCGCGAAAAAAACCGCCAATCAAACCAAGAAAAAGCTTAGTAAATACTATCGGGACTCTGCACCATCGATTTCAATGGTAAAAAAGCGGTTTACTGACTTTCGTTTTTACTAATTTTTGAAACTCCAATGTAGCAGTTTTTAAACCCTCCATTCCATAGTGCAGGAGGGTATATATCACTTTGTCAAATGTTTGTAATTCTTTTAAAAAAATTCTGGGACCCCATAAACTATATATATTCTTGATCAGCATGAATAGAGAAGTCGATATAGCCATGTCCGTCTGTCCGTCTGTCTGTGTTAATACAAAATACTCCGCCAATACAGAAGAGGTGTTGCTAATTTTAGTCAAATTGTTTGTTGATATCATGAGCAGTTTCGTAGTGAAAATGATCACAATCGGTTAACGCGTTCAAAAGTTATGAGTGAAAATGTGGGTATACCTCTTAAAATTTTGAATCAAATTTTAAAATATTCTATTTATTTCATCATACATACATACAATGCTTATACACAAGAATATACGCAATCAGGGATGGCAGCTAATATCGCTAAAATACTGTCTCCGATTCAAACCCCTTCCAACTGACTATCGTTATCCCATAAATACCGTTACCGAAATAATTTAAATACCGTTATCCGTAAAATACCGTTACCGATATAATTAAAATATTAATATCTTAAAATACCGATACCGAAATATTTTAAATACCGTTATCCGTAAAATACCTTTACTGATATAATTAAAATATCAATACCATAAAAATACCGTTACCGAAATAATCTACCAAGATCTGTAAAAAAACTTCTTTAAATATATATATTTTCCCAAAGTATGATCATAAACTAGAAAGTCATTAAAACTCGGCCATAATGGGGCTAAAAATTGTGGTGCATATTAACATTACCTGAATAACTAAAATAACGTTACCCTTAAAATGCCGTTATCAAAATAACTGAAAAATCTTTTCCCTAAAATAAAGTTACCGAAATAACTAAAATGTAACGTTATTTTATATCTAAAATACCGTTAGCGAAATAAATTAAATACCGTTAACGCTAAAAGCCCGCAACCGAAATAACTGTAATATAGTTACTCCTAAAATACCGTTACCGAAATAAAAGAAAACAGCGTTAACGAAACCAATAACCACATAGAATCGGTTACCATCCGTGGTCATAATCAACACGCACAAAAACAAAAAAACCCACAAAATAGTGTTGTGGTTTTTTGTTTTGTAATACAGGGTGGCTGATAAATGCCACTACAAAACAAAAACGTAAAACGTTTGTTTCATTGCTTCGCCTTTCAATTTAAGGAAAATGAACGATTGGGGTAATCTAACTAAAATTTATTGCTTTTCAAATGAAAGAATAAAAAATATTTATATGTATTGAAAAAAAGTTATTTCATTTTCTTAATGTAGCAATATTTATCAGCCACCCTGTATCTATGTAGTTTTTATAAATAGTATGTATGTATGTATGTTTAGTAGCAATCGCATGCAGTGTTGCCAGGTTTGACGATTTATCGTCATTTTGACGATATTTAATACCCAAAATAACTAAATGATGATTTTATGATTTTTGCTGCCAACAAAATTACGAATTTTTGCCTAAAGTTTAATATATCAGCAAAACATATTTATTTGTCACTGGATCTATTTTTCGATTTATATTATTATCGATTTATATTATTTGAAAAAATACCAGTTTCTTTCTTTTTTGTGTCGCGAAAACACTCTAAACACATAAAATATTTTCTTTTTTAATTTTTTGACAAACTTAATTTTATTACACTTTTTGTTTGATTATAGTTTTGTTTGTATAGTATAAACATATGTGTAGTAATGTAAATGGGTATTTAATAATTATTTCATTGTGTATGTCTCCGCAAGCGTGTTTGTAAAAATAATTCTCCATCCCATAGTGCGGATGTTTGTAAAATGTTTGTAATTCTTTAAAAAAAAAAATCTGGGAAAAACCCACAAAATATTATTGTAGTTTTTTTTGTTTTGTTTTGTAATACAGGGTGATAATTGCTACTACAAAAAAAACGTAATAACTTTTTTTCATTGATTCGTCTTTCAAAGTACGGAAAATGAATGGGGTAATGAAACTAACATTATGATTGTGCGCCACTACAATGCTTTGGAGGCTGGCGTTTCCGCATAAACAAACTTAACGGGCACATTAGGCGGCACTCCTCCGAGCAGATTGGGCTCGTAAATTATTTTGTCAATCGTGGGACAATCATTAAGACGCCTTTTAATAAAAATTTCTCAGTTCGAATGTAAGAAACAATTGTTGCCATATTTGCTGCAATACAAGTCAATTCTAGAGTTTCGACATGGAATATTTTTTTTGCGGACAGTTCTGCTTAAGAATTTTCATTTCTTTCCTTTAAAAAAATCAAATAACAAGCAATTGAACGCAGTAGACTTGCCCCTTAGCTTGGAATTTTCTCTGTAATTTGCACGGAATTTCGCTTGCATTTGATGTCATCAGGCGTGTTAGTCATTTTAATTACATTGTTTCTTAAAAGCCATTAAAAATACACACAGAGAAAAAATTAGCTATTTGACAACTAAAATTTGGTTACTACGACTCGAATTCGGTTATTACGAATGTCAGTCGGTTGGCACAACTTAGCATTAGTTTTCACAACAAAGTTAGGTTAATTCAACTGAATTTTAGTTGCAACACCCAAAATATTCAGAAATCTCATGTAAATATGGTTGAAATAACTGAATTTATAAGTTGTTACCATTAAAATACACTTTTCAATTCGGTTGGCGCTTTATTTCTCTGTGTGTACTTAATAAAAATGTATGGCTTTTCAAATGTAAAAACAAAGAAATATTTGTATGTATTGAAAAAAAGTTATTTAATTTCTTATTGTAGCAATATGCATCAGCCACCCTGTATGTATGTATGTATGAAGGTTTTTATAACTGGTATTTATATATGCATTATGTATGTATGTATGTATGAAGGTTTTTATAACTGGTATTTATGTATGCATTAAAAGCAATCACATGAAGTGTTGCCAGGTTCGACGATTTATAGTCATTTTCGTTAATCGAGTATTAGATTTGTTTCTACTAAATTCGTTTCATTTACAAAACAAAAGTTTTTTTTTCCTAAGAATATTTTTTTTCTATTATGTTTTTTATCTTCTCTTCACAATTTAAAAGCTGGAGCCAGTTATTCTTCCAATTAGGTCCTTTTTCAATTACAATTAGATATTAAATTAAATTACTAATTCACAATATATTTATTATTTTTAAAACAATTTTTTTCTTATTACTGTCCCTTTAAACCTATCCCTTTATAACTTAATAGATGGCGCTATTGACAATTTTCCCAATTGGACGTTTCCATCAATTGCAATTGGATTCTTAAAAGAATATTAATTGGATTTTAACTCACAATTCAAATATATATTTAATATCATAGAAATTAAACATAGCGATTTCAGCGCCTGAATATCGATGATTTTTTTTATAGCAAAGACACAAACCATATGTATTAAATTGTGTAAATCTTTATAGTGCAGTTCGCTTTAACGATAATTAATACAACATTTTTTCTTCACCCCAAATACATTAATTAATCATATTTTATTTTACTTATAAAAACAACATTGTTATTGTTATTTTTACAAAGAATATATATATATATATATATATATGTATGCACACCGCATACTCTAGAGACATTTATTCGTTCCCCCGCATAGTTTAGGGACATTTGCTTACTTTGGGGACTGTCCCCAAAGTTTTCGCGCCTTTTCATACATCTAGCGTTATAAGATGAGGACAATTTTTTCTATACACCGCATATTCCGGCGACAATTTTGGGCGTGTCCCTAAACTATGCGCTGTGCATACATATATATATATATATATATATATATATATATATATATATTCTTGTTTGCACTTTCACTGGTTAATTCAAACAATGTGATGGAGGGTATCCAAAAATTCGGCCCAGCCGGATTTAATCTTTTTTATACCAAATTCGGCACATCGGACTTTAACGCTTCCACTTGTTTTTAACTCTTTTTTGAACATTAAAAAACGATTCAAAAATGAATTCGAAATAAGAAGGTAATTTTTTTAAATGGAACATTTTAAATAACATGCCCAAAAATAAGACATATTTTTGAGTACTTTCTGAGTTCTTTTTTAAATTTCAAATATTAGAAAAACAATTTCTAAAGAAAATTCGAGAATTATAAGAAGTTATCATAATTTGTATAACAAAATCTAATTTGTAGCAATTAATTATAGGCTGAAAATTGTGTTTACAAGTTATCATCAAGAAATGTAAAGTATTCCCAAGATGTGATTAAGATCGATGAATGGATATTTTGATCCCAAGATGACGAGATTGAGATTCAAGTCTACAAAAATAATTGGCAAATTTTTATGAAGTATTCAACTAACTGTATATTGTGTTTTATTTTTATATTTATTTAATTAACGTTTTTTATTTCAAATACTTTTTATATTAATTGTTAATATATTATCGATCAATAATAAAACTGAAACGTTTTTATTACCATAAAAAAAGCCAAAAAAAATAGCCAGAAAACTATAATAAACTAACTCCGAAAGACACTCTAATATAAGAGGAAAATATCCCCTCTTAAAGCTCATATGCCTTTTATGAATCATAAAAATGCTCAGCAAGATTCTCTATTTGCAAAGAAAAACACTCTCATTAAGCTATGATATTAGAAGGTCTGTAGACTCATTTATGAGTCATCTCGGATTTTAATTGTACACTGGGTATCTATGTAAATTAAGCATGTACTATTAAGCATCCTTATTATTAATATTATAAAAATGACTGTTGGTTTGTTTATTTGTTTGTTTGTGTGAGCATCACGTCCAATCGCCTGATCCGATTTTATTCAAATTTGACACATAGATAGTGGGCGGTCTGGAAGGAACTATAGGCTATATGAAATTTTTATATGATGGGCGTGGCACTTTTACGCCCACTTTTTCACTATTTTCGATATGGCTTTACCGATGCAATTGATATTTGGTACCCAGAAAGAGATGTCACAGATAAGCACTTTAAGTTATATCAAATTTAGATATTGTGGGCGTGGCACTTTTACGCCCACATCTTCACTATCTTCTATATGGCTGAACAGATTTTATTGAAATTTGGTACACAGATATTGGGATGACTCATAAGCACTATTTGCTATAATAGATTAAGAATTGGTGGGCGTGGCAGTTTCACGCCCACTTTTTGTTATCTTTTATATGGCTTAAAGGATTTTATTAAATTTTGGTACACAGATAGTGGGCAAACTGAAAAGTTATCCATCATCCCAAAAACTAGGTCTAAGGCACGCTAACAACGTAGCGGGCAACGCCCGCTAGTGTAATTATATATGAAAAATAGTATATAAATCTATTAAATTATATCTTCCTACATCAAATTAGATGTGATTATATCGGGTCAAAATCCGGATACAATTTTATATAATTTAATATATACACATCTTATCCGATATACTTTGATCCAACATTTTGCGGATCATAACATATCTCTAGTTATATAAAATATCAGTATACACAGGGTCTGATCAAGGAAAAGTTTTGGGGGGTTGGGTATTTTTAATAAATTTTTTAATCTTTTTTTCATTTTTGTATTGAAAAGTATCATTTTGGTGAGGGAAAATAGCCATTCCCCACCCTGTTATATATAGGACATCATATTATTTTTTTTTGGCTTGGGTTGTTTTAACATATTCTTTTGTCCCAAAGTAATAAAAGTTGATGTTGATTTTACTTACGACTTTTAGTTCACTGTATTAAATGTCTATTTTATATATAACAACATTAAACTCTTTATTTCTTTTTATAGGTCTGGTTTCAAAATAGAAGAGCAAAGTGTAGAAAACATGAACATCAGGCACATAAAGGTGAGACATTTTTATAAATAAATTTCGCACTGAGTATTCAAAATTCCATTACAAAAACCAAATACTTTACATAACTACAGCTGTAGAATATTCAAATGAAAATAATTTCGAAAACAAACCCAGCAAACAATCCGGTCCGTTTATGTGCCGTTTTCCGTACAGCATAGTCGGATCCGGAGTCCGTTTCCGTACCGTTTTCCGGATCAGTATACGGACCAGAAAACGGATTAAAAGGAACATCGAATACGGATTCGAATCCGTTGCAAGTCCGTCAATGACGGACCGTTTACGGACCGTTGGGTCGTGTTAAAAACTGACTCAAATCCGTTTAAAGTCCGTCAAATACGGACCGTTTCCGGACCGTTTTGTCGTGCTGAAAACGGATGATTCCGTTTTTTACGGATATAAAACGGACAATAAACGGATCGTTGAAAATACTTATTTGGTCCGTATTCCAACCATTTTTTTACAAAAAACTCAATGGATTTTATTTTTTTTTATACATTTATTAATTTATTAGAAAAAATATTAAAATATACTTCATTTAACTTTAATTAAATACGAAATTCGACACAGCTACTTTTTGTATCCAGCTTAGCAGCATCACGGAACATTTGTGGTCGATAATATTCAAAATCTAAATGGAAAAAAGAATTTATTATTTTAGTTTCAAGAGATAGTAAGAGTTTTCTTGGAATATATTTTTTTTATTTAAAAAAAAAATTGATACTTACTTTTTCGATGCAGTTTTTTGTTTCCACCAAGAGCATCATTGTTAGTTTGTGGCCCATTATTGAATCAGATATCTACATGTAAAAAATGTTAAGTGGGGTTTAAAAACGATGGATTCTATGAACAAATATATTTTTGTTTGCAATCTCATTTGAGCGTTATAAATTATACAACTACTTACCATCTAACGTATGCAATGCATATTATGCATGCTATCTGAATTTATTTGGCGCCCCGATCTTTTATATTATTTACTTAATTTTATTTTAATAAAACAAATTGAAAAAAATTGTTACCGATTGTGACTGACTTGAAACGGATGAAAATCGGTGAAGTCCGTATTAAACGGCACGAAAACTGATATCCCCAAACGGACTAAAAACGTGTTTTCGAAAATCCGATTAAACGGTCCGAAAACGTACCGTAAACCCCGGATTCAAGAATCCGTACATGCCGGAGAGTCCGTAAAAATGTTTCTTGGGAAGTCACTTGGAATATATATTATTGGAAAATTGGTTAATACTTGCTGAACGGATCCATGTGATATCTCAGTCAGAAACCGCTAGTGGTACAAAATATCAATCACTGACATACCACTGGCTAACCGAAGAATCGTAAATAAATTACTGGCAGAACACTTGGTTGAGACGATTTGCCAGCGTTTACAAAAAGCTTTTTGCTATCCAGTCAAAAATTGCCAACTGCTCAGGATCCCATGCACTGGTGTATCACAATGATGCTTTACTTAAACAACTTTGTATCCAGAAGGTTTCGAGTGCGATCCTGGTTTCAGGCATGCATTTTTTTTTGGGATTTTTTTGTTCCTTTTAAAATTTTTATATATAAAATTCACTTTTTGATTCTGGAAAAGCTCTATTAAAACCAACTTTTTGTTTGTGAACTTTACACACAGAGAAAAGTTAAGCTATTTGCCAACTGAAATTCGTTTACTACGACTCTAATTCGGTTATTACGAATTTCAGTTCAGATAATTCAACTGAATTTTAGTTGCAGCACCCAACATATTCAGAAATCTAATGTAAATATCGTCTTACTAACTGAAATTGTAAGTTTCGGTTGCCATTTTATTTCTCTGTGTGTATGACAGTGCTGCACAGTGTTAGAATACGGTCATAAATCCATAACTTCTTATTTCTGCATGCAAATAGTTGAAATTTGGTATGTGAATAAAGAATTTTATTTCTGACCTTTAATGAAAACAAATAATAAATTTGGAAGAGGTGTGTATATATAGTTTATAACTTTTTGCATTTTTTGCAAATATCAAAAATAACATGGCATAGCCTTGTAGGCTTTGAAAAAATATTAATAACTATGACCTTACTTTTCGCGGTCGTTAAAAGAAGTTCTCGCACCAAACGCAATGAAGTTATGATAAAATTTTTTTAAAAAGTTTAAATTTTTAATAAAATTACATAGTTATTTGTTATGTACTTACGATGCCATCTATAAAAAAATATATTCACGCCATTCCAACTCACACATACATATTGCAGTAAACTATTTAAAAAAAAAATTTTAAAAAAAATATTTGTTTAGAAATTGGTTTCGATTGGGAATGTTTTTATTATCAGTACAATATTGTCCATCAGGTGGTGCCCTGTAATTTTTTTGCAACAAAAAAGTTTTAACCCTAATGACAGCGGTTAACCGAATTATTGCAGACATATTAAATGTATGAAAAATACGTATAAATGTTTCACGAATCGTCTGAATTTTGGGTATACTATTTCCTAAGTAATTCTTAAAAACGTGTAGACCCGATATTAAAAGTTTTTATATGATAATATTTTGTTCGATACCCAGCAAAATAAAATGGAAGGAGTGCTTTAAGAACCTCTTTAACTTGACTTCCAAAGCATTAGTATACGCACATTTTTCGCTTTCAAAGAAGTTATTGGTATCAACTGCCAAAATGTTAAACTAAAGTTATTTTAAACAGCATTTGCATTGCCATATAAACTAACTCAAAATAAAATTAATAACATGCTAAGAATTGCTTTTTTATAAGTACATATATTCTTTTTTTTTTATATGGAGGTGAGTGGTTGGATTTGCAATCAGAATGTTGTGAGATACGTTTCTTTTTATATATTTTTTTTTTTAATTCTTATTAATTTTTTACTATTTTTTTTTTTTTTATTTAATTCCGTTTTTCTGTGTATTTTAAAAATTAAGTAATTAAAATGACCAAATAATAAACATCTTGACTTTAATCATAAAGGATTTTTTTTTATTAAATTGTTATCCAGAGTTGACAAATAATTAATTGATAAAAATCTATTTTTTGCCTTTGCAATGGAACTTTTTGTAAAACTTATTTAAAAATATAAAAAACCTAAAGTTTTATATTTTATATTGTTATGTTGATAGGAAAATGCAAAGATGTATTTCAAGGTTAAAAATTAGTTTATCGAAATTTTCATATTTGTTTCAAGATACACTTTTTAGGTGTGCCTTGAAACTTGTGCATTATTCAAAAAAGTTAGGTTAAAAAATTTGATTTTGGTTTAAAAAATTTTTGAAATTTTTTTTAATTCTCTATATTAATAATAATAATTAATTAGTAAATTAATTAATTAATAACATTTACTTAATTTAAATATACAACTTTAATTTACCCACAGAGTTTTTAAAAATACGGGAAACATTAAAAGATCGTACATTTCAAGGCACACTCGTTTCATTGCAGGCCACTTTTCCCTACCTGTAGTTAAAGTACTTCTCCAAAACTTTTTTTCATTATCTGGTATATTGTATCTTATTAAAGACACTTCTCGTCAAATTAATTATTAAAAAAATATTTTAAAATATGCATGTTAAATGAGCTTTTTTATTATGTCTTAATATTTTTTTTTAACCTAATCAAAACTTAAAAATATTTCAAAAATAATTTATACCTCTGTGATACGAAGTCACATATTAAAAATGTTTTAAAAATCATTATTTTATCTTTTTTATAATATATATTTGTGTAGCATATTTTTCTTGTTTTCATAAAAACATATCAATAAACGAAAATTGACCAATCAGTATATTAAGGGACATCCTAATGCTTATAAATAAAATTATATTTATTTATAAGCATTAAATTATATCTGATATTGTAGTTTCTTACATTTTTGATATGGTGCAACATATGAAAATATCTAACTATATCACCATATTTATATTTCTTATCTGAAATATATTTTTAAATATCCCGATTAAAAAATTGATATGGAGCTTTATACAGTCATATCAATTTCTATGTGGGCCCATTAAATTTTATCTGCTTGTATGGGTTTAGATCTAATCTGATGCAATTACAGTTTTATCCGAATTATGGCCCGATAGAATTGTGTTATCTAATTTTCTATATAATTGTATCAGTTTATATCTTAACTGATACAAATATATATATAATTATATAAATTTTCATGTACACTCATACATCAAAATATAATTAGATCCGAGTTTAAACCGGATAAAATTGCACTAAATGTTACATTTTTGTATATGATTGTATGAAAATATACACAATTTCATACAAACGTATGGGATGAGCATCATATCCATTAAGTCCATAAAAATATTAAGAAACGTTACTTTTTTCCGGTTTTAAAAAAGTTCCTGCATAAACATTTTTTAAGTTTCAATACACATTAGGGTGTCCCTAAGTGTACAAGTTTACGTAATAGTGCTTAAGCGATGCGTATTATCATCTAATTGATTATGGAAAAAATAAAAAAATATGAGAATACTTGTAGTTAACTACCCGTATTTTTGTTTAATTTTTAATACAAAATTGGGCTCAAAAGTTTGGTAATACTGAGCATATTTTTGGAAAAATATTTATAAAATTTCCATACGGTAATTTTTCTCCACTACTTCGTTCAGCTTAAAACAAAGAATACATAAAATTATTTGTTTCAAATTACATGATGCTGTGGTGGACCAAAATTAATCTTTGGAAATTTTATAAATGTTTTTTTCCATAATATGCTCAGCATTGCCAAAACTTTTAAACTCTACTTTGTTCAAAACTTTATACTTTGTTTATTTAAAAATACACTACGAAGGGCGCTGGTAGCAACTATAAGCACCCTAAAAAAAATGTTGGTTTTAATCCATAAATACCTATCCCATACCTATCGTTTGAGTTCGTGATGGAATTCGATAAATTTTTTTAATTCAGGACAGCCCTCAGACTTTAAATGCTTCAATATATAGTTGTATATGTATAAAAGAAGATCTATATTTGTTGGTATGTAACGATACATATTAGGTCAATCCATCGTTTTATCCAAAATAAAACATATTTTTTTTAATGCATTTATAATAGTGTTTTAAGTACATAAAATATGTATTTGAAATCGTTAAATATGTACTTAAAATTTAAAACTATGCATTTATGATTGATTTTTTTCTTCAACGTTTTCAATATTATTTCCACAATTTTAGAAATTTTTTTTTTTTAGTTAGTCTCTTTACAGGAAGAAGAAGAAGAAAACATTTTTATTGAAAAATTTTACGGACACAAGGGATACACCAGACTGCCGCAGTTTCGTCCCCCTCCTGTTTAAAAATGGGTTGAAAAATTTTGAATTACGAATAAAAATCGTCAGAAAGTTATTATTTGCTTTTTTCTGTTATTTTTCATCTTATGATAAAAAAAAATATTACTAAAGGGTGTCCCAAGAAGAGCGCAATTTTTAAATTTTAAATAAAACACAGATATTTAAAAAAAAATCGTGAAACTTTATTATATCGTAAAGTAGACAGAATGAGGTTATGTATGGAACAATATATCGTGCAGATGGCCGCCGCGGCTTTGCTGGCATGCACGCGATCTTTTAATGAAATTTTCAATGACCGTTTTGCATGAATGCTGCGGTATTTCATTAATGCAGCGTCCAATTTCCTCTTTTAAGGCTTGAGTCGTCGTCGGCTAATTCGCGTGAACCATCGACTTCAAAAAACCCCAAAGAAAAAAAATCTAATGGTGTTAAATCGCACGATCTAGGCGGCCAATTCTGATCTCCAAAACGCGAAATAACACGACCGGGAAATGACTGATGCAGCAATTGAATTGTTTCTCTGGCTGTATGACATGTGGCGCTGTCTTGTTGGAACCACATGCCCTCCACATTCATTTCTTCAATTCTAGGCAAGAAAAAACTGGTTATCATTTCACGATACCGAACACCATTGACTGTTTGCGCTTGACCTGCCTCATTTTCATAAAAAAAAGTTCCAATGATTCCTCCAGCCCAAAAACCATACCACACAGTGACACGTTGAGGATGCATTTGCTTCTCGTGAATCACTCGAGGATTTTCCTCACTCCAAATTCGACAATTCTGCCTATTGACGAAGCCATCAAGATGAAAATGGGCCTCGTCACTGAAGATGATTTTATCGGCAAAATCAGCATTTTCATGTTGTCTCTCCAATACCCAATTAACGAACTCCCTTCGCTGTCCATGGTCAGCTGGCTTCAGTTCCATACATAACCTCATTCTGTCTACTTTACGATATAATAAAGTTTCACGATTTTTTTTTAAATATCTGTGTTTTATTTAAAATTTAAAAATTGCGTTCTTCTTGGGACACCCTTTATGTATAAATTTGAAAAATATTTTATTTATAATTTAATTTTTAAAATTCATTTTTAGTAATACATCAAAAAGAGTTTTTAAAAACATGCATTTTAATGCAAAATAATGCATTTATAGAAAACCATGCAAAAAAATGTCAAAATATGCATTTATAGCGAAATATGTAAAAATATGTTTTTATAGTAATATTTGCAACAAAAAGATGCTATTTTGTTGCAAATTTGTTGATTCGCAAAGAAATTTGGTTAACTTAGGGCCATTATTACAACTTGCCGATAGCTAAAGTTCGGATGTTATCTGACAGATTATTAGTTTTTCGTTATTATAAGTATACTTTAAGCTAAAAGTGACCCATAAGCTAAAGGGAAGACATTGTTGCCTTTAACTTTAAACGTAAGGTTTATGTGTTTAAAGTTACCACATTTTCTGCTCTATAAAGAAAAAGAAGAAAATACCGAATTTCACAACCGAATTTCACAAATTATTGTTTGTTTGTAAACAAATTAATAAAAGTACGTTGCTACTACGTATTTTTATAAACCAATTCATAAACCAATAATCGGTTTTAGTTTGTTAATTTTATTTTATTGAGAAGTTGTAATAACGAAAAACATTAGCGGTAATCACTCTTGATAGAAAACTTTTTCTTGGAGGAAACATTATCGATTTCTTTTTCATTAAAGAGTGAGCGTCTTTTTTTAGCAAGTTTGTTTTCAACACTGTCAGCTGATCTTTGTTTACATTTGTTCTAGGCTGAACACGTTTTTCATCAAATGTAATTAAAAATTAAATAAGCAAAATGCCAAAAACATCAGAAAAAATTAAAATAATTAAATTTATAGTGGAAAATGCAATAACACAAATAGATTTTATGCAGCATTTTCAACTTGGAGGTAAATTTTATTAATATATAAACATGGAAACGAAATTCAGTTAGTGCTTTTTATTTCAGATGCTGATGAAAATAATTTTATTGATAACTCTTCTGAGGACGAATCGATTGATTGCATTTTAGACACAGCATTAGATGACATTATGATAGTGTTGTCCTGTCGTAGAGGAGTGTTCAATTGTATACCAAAGTCTATGCATTGGTCCATAGATATTTTAACAAAATTGGGCGACAACCGTTTTCTACAAATGTTAAGGGTGAGCCGCAGAGATTTTGATAAGCTTGTTACGTTGATATATAATGATGCAGAATTTAATAAGCCCCACTCATGCGAACAATTCCCAGTAGAGTATCAATTAGCCATTGTGCTTTACAGACTTGGCTCTTCAGGAGAAGGCGTTAGTCTGAAAAAAATTGCTTCTTTTTTTGGAGTTGGAGATGGTGGCACAATTGATAAAGTAACAAAGCGAGTTTTCAGAGCATTTTTAAGTCTTCAATCTACCTACATTTTCTGGCCAGATGAAGAAGAAAGGTCAGCAATCGTGGCAGAAACGTTTAATGAGCTGCCTTTTTGTGTTGGTTATGTCGACGGGACCGAAATTGCATTGGCTGAAACTCCTGTTGTTAATCCTGTATCGTTCTTTTCGCGAACCCATCAGTATTCTATTAAAGCACAAATGACATGTGATTATAAATTACGTATACGGCATGTCGTAGTGGGACATCCAGGAAGTGTGCATGACTCCAAAATATATAAGAGTTCTGAATTATACAAGGAAAGTGAAAAATATTTCACGTCAAACCAATGGATTGCTGGAGATTCTGCTTATTCTCTTTCAAATACAGTTATTACTCCATATCGAAGCAACTCTAACCAAATGGATTCAAAAAAGAGAAAACGATTCAATAGAAGGCATAGTTCGTACAGGGTACGAATAGAGCATTGTTTTGGTTACTTAAAAGAAAAATTCAACAGTTTGAAAAATTTGAAAATGCGTATTAGTTCTGAAGAAAATCATTTATTTTGTTGCCAGTGGATAATCGTTTGCTGTATTATCCACAACATATTATTACCGGAAAACGGAATAGAAATGCCTGATTTGTTAGCAGAAAATGAGGAAGATAATAACATGGAAGAATCCTCTGCAGGAAATAGAAAAAATGAATTAAAACGTCAAGCTATTAACTCCTTAATGTTTGAGGATTAATCGGTTAATTGTAATTTTGATTAATCAGATCATAATAAATTGAATAATTACTAAATTGAATGTAAATATAGCAAAAATGTTGTTATTATTACAGATCTTGTTTGCTGTTTTTAGTCTACAAATATTTAGTAAAAGTTTTGGCTAATTTTAGGAGATTAAATTGCTATTTTCAGTTAACTAACATTCTACTAGAATGTGACTAAAATTTTGTATAGTTAATAGTTTTTTATTGCTGTTCTTTTTTTTTAATATTTAGCAAACAAATCTGCCGATTTTAGCAGTTATTTCAGAAACCTCATTTTTAACTAATTTTTTTTTACTAAGATCAAACAATTTTTTTGCTAGATTTACAAAAAAATAGTGTAAAAAGGGTTTCACTAATTTACAGGAATAATTTGCTAATTTTACAAAATAATTTGTCAATTTTGGAAAATAAAAAATTATTTAGTTTATGTGAAAAATAAAAAAATTAAATATTTTGAACTAATATTATGATTTTCTTCTAGTCATTTCTGTTTTTTTAATTTTACTAAGATTCAGCTAAATTTTTTGTAAATTTCACCAACCAAATTTTAGTTTTCATTTAACTAAGTGTTAGCAAAACTTTTGCTGAGATGACAATTTATTTTGGTAAAAATCAGCTCGCTGATTTTCAGCTAAACCTTCCTGACTAAATTTCCTTTGCTGACTTCACAAGCTTTTTTCTGACTTTACAAACTTTTTTTTATGAGTGTACATAAACTATAAGTACTTTACTTTATATTAAAATTAATAAATTTGAGTTTTTTTGGTAATTTTTTGATAATTGGATAATTGAATTTTAAAAAATTAAAAAAAAATTGCGTTTATAGTCTATTTTTGAAAATCTAACTGTGGCAGCTCTGGTTATTCAATTCTTGTTTCGTATACCAGTTAATGCGCCTCCAAAAGCTCTTTCATTTGGTAGCTCATTTGTCTAAAATTTCTTTAAAACTACTTTATCATATATCCAAATTTCGTTAAGATCGGAGAGAACCCGTCGGGAGACTGCCCTTGTTAGTCATAATTAAGTTGAAATTTTTTTATTTAAAATATGTATTTTTATTAATAGAAATTTCATTTTTACATTTAAGAGTGTGTATATTTGGCTGTGCCGGATATTAATTGATAAATTAACTTTTTTTAAAAGTTTCATTGCATAGAAGTTTAAAAATAAAAATTAAAATAAAGTTACAAAATAAGAATTAAATTCAGTATTCTTTTAAATTGTACTTTGTTTTCATTTTGAGTCCTTGTATTTAAGATTTTGTATATTTGTACTTCATTTCGATAGCGAATCTCTCTATACGCTCCTGTTTTTCAATTTCTAGCTTTTTGATTCGTTCATCTTTTTCAATTTCTAGTTTTTTAATATTCAGCTCTTCTTTTTTTATCTCTACTTCCTCTTCGAATTTTCTTTCATTAAATTTAAATTCTTTTTCAAATCTTTCTTTATCAAATTCTACTTTCAATTTCAAGTAACTGGTTCTTTCGATTTGTATAGCAGACAGTTGATCAACTGCATTTTTTGGAGCTGACTTTTTTAATTTTGTTGCAAAACTTTGAACCGCTTTATTTTTTGTAGAATCAGTTTCGTCAGTTCGAGTAGCTTGGGTTAAAGCTGATGTCTCTGTTAATATTGGTGTTTGTAATGCGGATGTAATCTCGACAGGATCTTCAAGTATTTCTACTGATAGCATATCGGAGTTAGTTTTGGTGTAGTAACTGCATGAAGGTTCCTGGAAATCGTCTAATGCTTCGAATGCTGTAAACTCGTTTTCATTTTCTAATGAACTTGTCAGGGACATATTACTTGTTGTAGCACTGTCATAGGTGCAAAACGAAAATTCAGTATTTTTTTGTCCGAATATTTCGTGCAGCTGTTCATAAAAACGACACATTTTATGAAGTTTCTCTAGAAATAAAAAAAAATTGTTTAAGTTTGCTAAAATAAAATAAAATAAATTAAACTTATATAATTTTACATAGACAAATTCCAAAAACCGAAACCGGTTTTTTAAAAATTTCAACTATTCGAAAATACCGAAACCCTTTATCTTCACTCCCCATACAAAATTGCATTTTATAAAACTTTAATATACGCTCTAAGTATCCCAGGATTGTCCCTAGAGGAGTCAATTATATGACCGACCCACAATATTTTTTCAACCCCAATATTTTCTCATAACATACATATCCCTTATCTTTACTCTCTACGGGGACTCTCATACAAAATTACTTTTTTTTAAATTTACTCCGACCGTTCTAACTGCCCCAGGGCTGTCATTTTGTATGGGAGCTCCTTTAAGAAGTGCTGATACTGGATAGGTATGTTCTGAGAAGATTTTAGGGTTAAAAATATTGGGGTCGATCACAAATTTGACTTGACAGATAGACGGACGGACATTGCTAAATCGGCTAGAATTTCATAAGGACCAAGAATATGTATACTTTATGGGGTCTAAGACCTATTTTTCAACGCGTTACAAACGGAATGACAAAGTGAATATACCCTCCTTACAGTGGGTTTGTTTAAAAACTGATTTTTTACAAACTTGTTTTGCATAACATTAATGAGCTCGTCAAAACAAAGTTTTTCATAGCCAAAGCGAAATCCACACACTAAATATGACAACACAAACAAAAACGGATCATTTTTAAAACCCAAACCCCTTTACCTTTTACACTGGATATTCCTTCATCGGACTCAAGCAATCCCGCACCTGTTGAGTTTCTCCAGGTCTCAGCCTTTTGATAATTACTTTTCATGTGTTTGACTTTCCACTTCACCATAATCCAGGTTGCATCCATGTTAGCCCATTCAAGAAATTTTTTGTAAAATATTTGGGCCGTTGGTTTCTAAAAAGAAAAGTAAAAATATGTACATTGCATTTGTTAATAGCAATAAACAAAAAAAAAAGTACAATAATCACTTACCTCCAATTCTTGATGTTCTATTAAAAACTCCAAAAGATTTTTTGTCTCCTCATCTGTCCATTTTTTGTTCGATTTTTCTCTAATTTTCTTTTTATTTGAATCCATTCTTATTTAAAAAATATCAAATTATCTTGTGACGCTTAAAATCAGTTGTTCTTCTGTCAAAAAAAGTTTTTCTTGTTTTCTACTACAACTTACTCAAGGTTTGAGTCAAAGAAATTTCCTATCAAGAAAAGGAGAATCGAAGAAAACGAGAAAAAACAAATCCCATACATTTTGTTGTTGTATCTGTCAAAAGTTTTCTTCTTTTCTCGTTTTCTTCGATTCTTCTTTACTTTTCTATCAAGAGTGATTACCGCTATTATAGCTCACTTTTTTCCTCACTTTAGCTAAAGTTACCTTTTACTAACAATTACTTTAAAGACAAGTTGTAATAATGGCCCTTAGTCTTCTAGCTAACGACAACAAACATGTATTTTACATAAAGTTCCGAACCCTAGTTATTACTTACATATAGTTTTAATTTGTGTTATATCTACCCAGGCAGAATAATATAATCGGCACAGTGTTGGCAAAGCAGTGGGTTATGCGTTGGCAGAAAGTGGGATTAACAATCTTGATAGTATTGTTGAGCAAACTTTCCACCGTTCGCATAACGTTGGAAATTGCAAAAATTTGGTGCTTTTTCGGTCTTAATTTTATCCATCATATTTGAATGTTTGAAATATAATAAAATATAAAACAATACTTCAAATTTGTTGTAATATTTTTAAAAAAAATATTGTCAAAGAATTTTACGGGTGGTAATTGTAAAACACATGCTTTACAAATAAAATAGTGTTTTCCTAACACAATACTAGTTGTTTCCTTGGTAATTTTAGACACGGTGGATTATTAAAAAATAGCAGTGGTTTGCTAGTAATATTTACTAGTACATGTATTCGTACTTAATTGGATTAACCATATGTACTTATATATTTTATATACGATTATATATTGTCCGATATGTAATAAGATGTAATTAAAAAATATATATATATATATATAAACATATGTATTTACATATAATAGCATGCTGTAACATATACATTTATATAAAATAATGAATGGTTATATATTAAAGTTTTTATTCGGGGGATATGACAAAATCTTAAACATGGGTGAGACATTCGTTTGACGCACTTGGTTTAAATAATGAAAAACTATATATTTAATGATATTATGGATTTCTTTTTGAAATTTTTGTGATCAGCTGGATTTGAATATTACAAAAAAATTCAAATAAAATTAATTTAGCCGTTTCCGAAGTTCTAAACATTAAAATCTGGTAAATTTTGGTCTTACATTTTTTATGGCTTATATTTCTACGTAAACTAACCCTTCATTTAAATATAATAATGTCCGTAATTGTTCAAGGATATTTGGCAAAAATGTATAAAAATGTGATATATTAGGCATAAGTCTCTGTGCGGAACGTTTTTCATGATAAACAAAGAAAAACATTTTTTGATCGGTACAGTATTGCACATATCGTGGTGTCACTTAAAAGTTTATATCTTTACTACAAAAATATAAAATTAATTTTTTTTTTAATTTTATAAAAAAATAAAAATCTTTTTAAAATATACAAAACAATTTTAGTTTTTTTTTTCTAAAATATAAACTGAAATAGAAAATTTTGTATTTACTCGATTAACTCTATTAATCGATTCGAAGATTGGTAATTTTAGTTTACTCGAACAATTGTTTGACTCAAATTAATCGATTAATCGAGTTACGGTTAACCGATTGAATACCCTACAATAACCACATAAGATGATAAAAGAAAAAGAAAATGTAAATTTTTGATAAGTAAATTGATCATAAGAGACACAAATAAAAAGAAAACAAAAATATTGTTGAAGGAGCCAATAGAGGATTAAAATATCTTCAATTCGTGGTGCATATCATTTAAAGCAATAAAAATTTTAATTGCTTTTCGGGAAAAAAAAATAAAATTGTCTTTTTGACGTTTGCAAAAAATTTAACAATATTTAAAACTAAAAATTCAAAAATCAGACCTGCGAAATTTTGTTACTTAAAACTCAAAAAAATTATTTTTAAATTCGGTTAAGAGTTGTGATCTGAAATGTTATTTGCTCAAAAAAGTGCTTGTAGAAACACTGTGCACCGCTGGGTCAAATGTCATTTTGTGTGGGAGCTCCCTTAAGGAGTGGAGATAGGGGCTAGGCATGTTCTGAAAAAATGTTAGGGATGAAAAAATTATTGGTCATACATTTGACTTCTCTAGGAGAAACCCTGGGGCAGTTAGAGCGGTGGGAGCAAATTTTATAAAAAGTCAGTTTGTATGGGAGGGGCAATACAATGTGGGTTTGTTTCGAGAAAATGTTGGAGCTGTAAAAATACTCGATAAACGCCTGAACAAGCAGACAGAATTTATTATGAATCTGCTTAAAGAGTTTGAAGCCCACATGCATGCAGAATTAGATAAGAGAATGGATGAGTTTGATTAGAGGAGATGAAAATTGAGGTAATTAAAATAAAGAGAGAAACCATCGATGAAATGAAAAGTGAAATTAATAATGTTATCGAAAGAGTGGATGGACTAGAGACAGTGACGGCCGAACTTGTAGTGATGAAAAATTAAATTAAATCCCTAAAAATACAAATTAAACGCCAAGAAAATTCTGCAATTGCTGCCGATCTTTGTATTAATGACATTCCTTTTTCAGAAAATGAAAATTTATTTGAAACATTTGATAAAATTTGTTAAATTATTAAATTGTCAACACCTGCCATAAAAACAATTTTTCGTTTGCAAAATGAGAACAACGAACATAAAACAGACTCCAAAGATATATTAAGGTAAATGCTACTGATCACCACATTTTCATTGATGAAATTACTGAATTAAACCGCTTATTTCGTTCTGATGGGGAAACGCGTTGATAATAAAATCGTATTTTCTATTCAATATATATTTAATCATTTTTCACTTTCAATTTATTATATTCTTTCAATTAAAAATTTAATCAATATTTCAACAATTTTATTAATAAAAATCAAAATATTTATTTCTATACTAAAAATAACAAATTTTAAGAGCGTTGCTGTTAGGAAATATATTTTTAATTATTTTAAATATGCTTGCATTAAATAGCGGGAAATTTACTTCCAAAGATGTGACTGCTAATATGGTTAAAATTCTGGCTAAACAGCGAATTGGTCTAAAAGTCTGCCACATTAATGCTCAAAGCCTCAATAACAAAATAGATGAGTTTAGAATAACGGTACCGTGAAATAACTCCCAAATGAAATAAGTCCCAAAAAAAATTAAATTAGTCCCAATTTTAATAAATGAAATAACCTCCAAAGAAAAAATTAAATAAGCCCCAACATTTGGGAGTTATTTCATAGTAATAAAATAACTCCCAACAAAGAATGAAACAACTCCCAATGGAAAAAGTCCCAAAAAAAATGAAATCATTCCCAATTCAAAAATATCGAATTCTGCGATTCGCGGCCGTGGCCGTGGCCGCGCCTATAGGACGCGAACTACGGTGGCGCCGCATTACGCGAAACGCGGCCGCGCAGCAGGACGCGAATCGTACGCACCGCTTTCCAGAGGTGGCATGTCATAACGTCCAATGACATAATGTCCATGGACGTTATGTCACTCGAAAAGTGTCATAATGTCCATGGACTTTATGACAATTTTTAATTTGACAATTTTGGACATTCTGTCACTTTCAAATGTGGCATAGCGTTAAGACTTTTTAAAATAAAAAGATTAATTATATATAGTATATCAATACAATTTTTTTAAATATATGTATATCACAAAATAAAACTAAACTTATAAATCGTACAGTCGCACGCAGAAAAAACTTTATTTCGCGAAGCCGCCTGCCGCGTTCTACGGAGGAAAAAACCCCTAAGAGCGGCCGAAGGCCGCCACAAAGAAATACTTGTTTTTACAAATTACTTGATGTCTTAAAAATATAAGATTTCAACGGATTCGACATCTGATTTGAAAAACAAGTTCTTCTGGGTGGCGGCCTTCGGCCGGTCTTAAGGGTTTTATTCTCCGTAGAACGCGGCAGGCGGCTTCGCGAAATAAAGTTTTTTCTGCGTGCGACACAAAAGAAACTTCAAAATTACTGATCTGTTTCCGCACTGGAGTATAATGTCCATGAACCTTATGTCACCCAAAAAGTGGCATAATGTCCATGGACTTTATGTCATTCCATTTGAGGACATAATGTCACATTGCAGAGTGTCATAAAGTCCATGGACATTATGACACTTTTCGAGTGACATAACGTCCATGGACATTATGTCATTGGACGTTATGACATGCCACCAAAATTCTGGCAAGAACTGCGTTCCTTTTGGTAAAATAACGCATTGTATTGCTATTATTTACTTTAGGACAATTTTAAGACAAGAATGCATAAAATTTACCAAAATGTAATTTTAATAGAAATGAAATAACTCCCAACAAAAATGAAATAACTCCCAACGATAAAATCACATTTTAAAAATGAAAATGAAATAAGTCCCAACAAATGTGAAATAACTCCCAACGAAAAAAATAAGTCAAATAACTCCCAACAAAATCTGGTTGGGAATTATTTCATTTGGGAGTTATTTTCATAACGAAATAATTCCTAACTGAAAATTGTGAAATAAGTCCTAACGCATTGGGAGTTATTTCATAATGAAATAAATCCCAATTTCAAATGGAAAATTTTTGGGAGTTATTTAATTTTTTTTTTTTGTGAGTTATTTCATTTGGGAGTTATTTCACGGTACCTAGAATAACATTTAAATGTTCTGGTATTGATGTCATTACAGTTGTTGAAACATGGTTCACTCCATCAACTACTGATAAATTGGCTCAGTGTATAGGCCTAATAGTCGTGTTAAAACCGATAAAATTTTTGAAACGCTGGAAATTTTTACTACGGCTTATGAGGACATTGTCATTTCTGGTGATTTCAATTCAAATACAATAGTGGACTCTAGTATAACCAATGTTATGAATTTCCTGGGACTTTTTCCTACAAATACTAATATGCCTATATATTTTACTGCCACTACCAACACTTTAATTGATATTTACTTCATCTCTAACAAATCTAAACTTTTAATATATGTTTTTGTCTTTTGTTTTATTGAGCTAAAGATCCTTTATTTTATAATTATAATTATTTATTTCCAATATTTCGTCTTCGCATTGGAAGACTTCTTCAGGGGGAAAAAAAAAAAATTTCCCTGAAGAAGTCTTCCAATGCGAAGACGAAATATTGGAAATAAATAATTATAAAACAAAGGATCTTTAGCTCAATAAAACAAAAGACAAAAATTTATTTAAAAAGATCGAAGAAAAATAAGAAAACTTTTAATATATGATCAATTATCAGCTCCTTGTGTTTCAAAGCACGATCTCATTTTTATGATCTATGACTTTCAACTACAAACACCACCTCAAACTATCACCTCTCGTGACTTTAAAAATTTAAACTACTTGCTACTCGAGGAGGAATACCGTAAAATTGACTGGGACTGTATATAATACATGGTCTCGGTTGATACACAGTTAGATTTTATAGAACAAAACTTAATAATGTTGTATGATTTAACAGTTCCATTAGTAACTAAGACAATTAATCCTCAACAAAAACCATGGTTTAAAACAACTGAATTGCATGAAAATTATCGCATAGCTCGGAGAATGGTAACGAAAAAAATAAGGGAAGCAAAAGCAGAATACTATGCTGAAAAATTTTCAAATTCAGTAGAAACAAAACAAAAATGGAAGATCATTCGTGAGATTGGGATTGGTACTCCTTAAGCGTACACTGCATACCAACCACTAATATTGATTTTCGAACATACCGTCTCAAATACTGTAGAGTGAATGCCACACACATCACCATGTGTTTAAACATTACAAGTCGCATCAAGTAACAGTCTAGCGACACTATGACTGCATTCTTTCACTTGCACTCAGATATCTGATGACCGCACAGTGGTCAATTTCGGGAGATAGCGGTCAAAACTCTATATCTTTTGACCGGATTGGTATTTTTTTACGCAATTTGTTTTGTTCAATAGGAGGGACTTTAAGTTTCAATTTGCGTGTTCAAACGTAAAAATCGACTGATAGGAACGTAAGTAATGTGGAGTTAAAAATGCATTTTAATTTTTTGTTGAGTTTCCATGTAAAAGTTGAATATTTTGACATTTTAAATAGGTATTTTTTTATAATTTCTTATTTTCTTCAATCGTATTTTACAATCAATACTTATTTATTATTCCTAAACTTAATTTTGGTCAGAAAATGCCAACATTTGGCCCCTGACATTTATTTAGTCTCAATATTCACAGGGGCAAAGGTTGGTTTTTTTGGAAGAAAGCTAATTCTTGTGAGGATTAAACTGAAAAATAACACTGAAATTCCCAACAATATCAATACCATTTGGATATATTATATACAGAACACAACATCGATAAAATGTTAAGTAAACTTTTACTATTGATTTAAAGTCCACATATATTTTATTTAAATGTATTAATAAAAATTTATACTAAAATTAGAAACAAATTATAATCTTTAAACTAGTATTAATTAAACAATATTAGTAAAAAGTTCTTCCAAATAGCTTTGATTTTCATTTTGCAGTAGTTGTTTAGCTTCTTCATCTAACTCTAATGAGGTTGATTTAAATTTTTGTCGAATACTGGACATATATGGGTCTGATGTGCACAACAAAATATTAATAAGATCTTCATTAGTACAATATCTGGAAATTTTTCTTGTATTGTGCTCGCGAAAGAATCTGTAGTCTTTGTTCCTTTTTTCTTGCGCTTCTTCTGAGAGATCTCCAATTGGAAGCATATTGTGCTGAATTATTTGTTCCCCATGGAACAAAATTTTGTGAACTGTGGTTGGCATATGTCTCCAAGAATATTTTTGGTTATAAAGGGTTGCTGTCTCATTAGCATACTGACCAAATTTTTTTGCATCTATCTTTTTGCTACATGCTATAACTTCTAATATGATTTGGAATCGTCGTATTAAATCATAATCTACTCCAGTTATAGAAGCTGCAGTTTCTGGATCGGAAAAAAATCTCCTTGCTGTGTTTCCATCATTAGAATTTCCTTCTCCTTGCTTTGGCTGGTCAATTATAAGGCCTATCTCACGGTATTTTTCTTGAATATCTTTTGTTTTTGCTTTCTTTTTTCCAAATTTTCTTTGTTGTTTCTCACTGTTTCGCCTAACGGGCCAAATTCCAAATCGTATCCCAATTTAAGAATATGCTCCATAAAACGAATTCTAGCATGAAGAGGTCACATTCCAAATTCATATGCTTCATTAAAACTATCGTCTTGTGTTGGTGGTTGGCTCAATTGACTTGATGTTTTTCGGTTAAAGCTTGTGCAACTTTTCCATCGATCATTGTAAATTCAAATATCACTGGTTGAAGTTCTTTAATTTCATCTCTTATTTTGCCAACTTCTTCAGTTATGACATCTTTAGTTTCTTTTTTGTAAGCAAACTTTATTGGTCTACAAAATTTTGTTGACGAGGGAATTTCATTCTTCCATACATCTATCTCTGCAGCTCTACTAGTTGACGGCTCTGAACCAATATAAGTTTTTGTTAAACGTAATGGAACGAAAGAAATCATGAATAAATTGGCATCTGATGAATTTTCCGCATTACATTGTTTGTATTGTTTCTGGCCAGAGGACCCATCACATCCCCATTTAGAAATTAAAGTCATGCTGGAATTTTTAAACTTCTTTAAATATTCAGCATCAAATGTCTTTAATAATTGTTCTGCAGTGTGATCAAGAAGATCCTGCAATTTTATTTCTGCTGAACTTGAAGTTACACTAATAGCAGTTGGTGAAGGTAAGCAATCTTTTTTGGCAGAAACTATATCTCGATATGATGGAAAAATTCCACAATTTTTTTCATTGGTTCGCTTCCGCAATTCTGTATATTGGTTTTTAGTCATTTTCAAATCCAAAAATAGTGCAAATGCTTCTTCTGGAGTAAATTTATTTTCTTCAGTTGGTGTCGGCATACTTTCTAAAATCCTTTTTGTGCGTCTGGGGCTTGCTTCCACTATTTTTTCAATGATAGCAATTTTACTCTTTTTAGTTTTCGATGGTTGAATTTGATGCAGAAATGAATCCTTTATGATGCTTCAAGAAACTTCTTCATTGATATGTTTAAGCTTGCGATAACAATTAACAGGTACTGGCAATAATATAGCAGGTACTTGGTTTTACCAGTTATTTCCATTGGATTTAAATTTATTTGCAATTTTCAGGTATTTAAGTTGTGTAATATTAGATGGCAATAAAATCTTTTTTACCATTTCCAAATGAATTGCTAGATACCACATAATTTGGGAGTTAAGAGGTACTGGTAATAATATAACAGGTACTTGGTTTTACCAGTTATTTCCATTGGTTTTAAATTTATTTGCAATTTTCAGGTATTTAAGTTATGTAATATTAGATGGCAATAAAATCATTTTTTACCTTTTCCAAATGAATTGCCAAATACCACATAATTTGAGAGTTCTATTGTCATTTTTGTCAAAATTTTGATACACCCTTCTATGTGGACTAGGTCCAAATATGGGCCAACTTCTCCTAATTTCAACAGAATTATTTTTTGGGTCAATAAGAACTCTTGTACAAAATTTCATCAAAATATATGCATAATAGCCACTTTCACATACAAATAACTTCTCAAAAAATATGACGTGCATTTGTACCGAATATCTTACCTTGGGTCAGAAAAATTGCTGTAGCTCAAAAAGTGCAGTCCCGATGCATGGACATGTATATAGGAATGTAGGGGAGAGTTAGGACTACAAAATAGTAAATTTGTGTTTTGACTCAGCTTGACTCACAGGAGTTGTGCTCAATGAAGTAGGAAATTTCCGAGAAATTTGACCTTTTTTAAAATATTTAAATTGTTCTGCAAACAGTAGAGCTTCAATTTTTTTACCAGTAATAGGAAATAAGTTAAGTTACAACACAAAATTTATTTCGTCCAAAAATCTTAAAAAAAGTTATGATCATTTAAACTTTAAAAATTAACTAAAAATATCATAAATTTACTAAATTCTGAAAAAGCCCATTTTGGACCACCCTGTTCTCAGTGAAATAGTTGAAATAGAGTTCTAATTTTTTGGCTCCCGAGGTTTACTACTGTCTACTTTCATATGAGTCTAATAACTTTAAAATCGGAGAACAAAAACCAAAAGGAGTTTTGGCCGCTATCTCAAAATATTGACCACAGTGGACCGTATGTTGACGATAAGAGAACAAAGTATAAAAATAAATAAGAATACAAATAAATTGAGTGATTCCTAAAATCACTCAATACTAGACAATAAGTTAGACTTGTAAGAATAGTATATAAGAACATGTAAATTGTTAAATAAATCGGACTTCAATTTAGAGTTCTAAAACAACACAAGTGACTGTGTTTTACTTTTTGAGTCTCAATATTCAGGCAGTTCTTTTGAACGCCTATTTATAAGCTAACCCCCACACAGGTATTAAAATATAGAACTGGGCTATGGGGAACTTTGCCACTCACATAAACTGTAAGGACCAAACACATTACAATTTATTAACTTTACCATGCCGGATGCTGATCATAGTTTCTATAACGATTATTGTGCGAGTAATCTTCTACTAAATCAATTTTCCTTCAACTGTGTGAGTCAGATTGATATATTTAAAAGCTTTTTTCCTATTGCAAAATCAAACAAGGAATACAGGCCAATAGCAATCTTACCGTTTTTATCTAAGGTTTTGGAAAGAATTTTACATAATCAAATAACATCATACCTTACTGATAATGGGTTGCTTACAGATCGACAATCTGGCTTTCGAGCAAAAAACAGTTGTATTACAGCACTGGCAGACGTAGCCGAGGATCTGAGAAAGGAAGTTGATGATGGTTGCTTAACTATGCTTGTGTTGTTGGATCATTCTAAAGCCTTCGATACGGTAGACCACTCTATACTTAAGCAAAAGCTATGTAAGATGATGAATTTCACATCAACATCGACTAATTTAGTGTCATCTTATCTAGAATATCGTGTGCAGTGTGTTGAAACTAATACTGGAATCTCATTATTTCTCCCAATTAGAAGAGGAGTTCCAAAAGGATCAATTCTTGGTCCTCTTCTCTTTTCAATATATGCAAATGATCTCCCTGATCAGTTATTACACTGCAGGACCCGCTTGTACGCTGATGATGCTCAATTGTACATGAGCAACAGAAATGAAAAGAACCTCGATGAATGTATCGAAAAAATTTAATAATGATTTGAATAGAATTTTTCTCTGGGCTTCAGCAAATAGACTGAGCTTAAATCCACGCAAATCCAAATGTATTGTAATAAGAAAACGAACTAGTAAGTTAATCGTTAAACTAAATATCTATATATACAACCAACTAATTGAGATTGTTGATAATGCTAAAAATTCAGGAATCATCTTTAACAGTACACTCAAAAAATAAGTTAGTAAAACGTCTTGTAAATCAGGTATACTATTTTTTAGCAAATTTTTTTGCTAAAATCGTGTTTTCAGCTAAAATTTTTGTTATACTTATTCAGCACTTAACTGTTTTATACTAATGCTTTACTAATATACTAATGTTTTACTAATTAATTTTGCTAAAAAAAATTATGCCGATAAGCACATTAATAGTGTGGACGACAACCAGATTAAAAGATATACGCACAATGAAGCAGATGTCGCGGCATGTCAAGATGTAGTAGAGAAGAGGAAAATGATACTAAAAAGTACAACTCCAATAAGGCATATAAAAAATCAACCATGGAAGACTTGTGTATCTCTTTTTCATACATAAAACAAAATTGTGGATTAAAACAACTTAAATTTTGCGTTGTCACCGGCTTGTGAAAATAATTGTCAATTAATAAAATAAAAGACAAAAGAAAATATTTAAATTTAATATGTATTTCTATAATAAATGTTAATAGATTAATATTCTAGTGTGGTCAAATTGCAAACAAACATATACAGACATGTAGACAGAGTAAAGCGAAAGACAAAGACACACAACTTAGGTAGATTTGTATGGTTCCTTTTTCTTATTGCAAAAAAGGGTTGTTTTTTTCGTTTCGTTTGTTTTTGTTTATTTTTTCGTTTCGTTTCTATAATTATCTTCGGCAGTTGCGTTCTTTAAAAGAAAGCATCATTTAGACAACGATTGATGTAAGTAGTTGAAAGAAAATTTTTGTTATGTTATATATATTTATTTCTATATATTTTTAGATATTAAATTAATTCATGTCGTCAATGTGGGAAAATGAAAATTTTTATATTTCGTAATTATTGTAAATTATTTTTAAAAGAATCACAAAAATATGTTTTATGATTTTCAGCAAATATATTAACTAAATTACAATTTTTTTACAATTTTTTTGCGTTGTTTTCAGTCTACTAAAATTCAGCAAAAAAGTTATTAATTTTTACCAACGCTTTTTTATTTCTAATCTACTAAGTGTTAGCAAAACTTTTGCTGAATCTACTAATTTTGTTGCAAAAAATCAGCTCGCTGATTTTCAGCAAAATATTTTGCTGACATTAGCAATTTTTTTGCTAGCACCCTCCTGACTAAAATTTTGCTGAGTCAGCAAAATTTAAGAAACAAACTTTTTTTTTTGAGTGTACGGTTACATGGAATGATCATGTAACAGCAACTTGTGGAAAAACGTATTCAATGCTTAGAACCCTCTGGTCGACACAACATTGCACCCCGGTAAAAATAAGACTCTTACTAGCAAAAACATATCTAATTCCAATTCTCTTATATGGATGTGAGATTTATTCCAGCTGTGATACTGTAAGTCAGCGAAGACTCAATATCGTTTTTAATAATATTGAGAAATATGTGTTTGCACGTCGTAAGTTCGATAGTATTTCGATTTTTACAAAACAAATGTACGGGGTTCAATTTGACGATCTCTTGAAAATAAGAAAACTTATTTTTTTACATAAAATTATTTACACAATACACTCATAAAAAAAAGTTTGTAAAGTCAGCAAACAATTTTGCTGAGTCAGCAAAAATTTAGTCAGGAGGGTGCTTGCAAAAAAGTTGGTATTGTCAGCAAAAGTGTTTTGCTGAAAATCAGCGAGCTGATTTTTACCAAAAAAATTGTAATCTCAGCAAAAGTTTTGCTAACACTTAGTTGAATGAAAATGAAAATTTGGTTGGCGAATTTTACAAAACTTTTTGCTGAGTATTAGTAAAAATAAAAAAACACAAAAAACTAGTAGAAAATCTGAATATTAGTTGAAATTTAGTTAACTGCAAATGAAAATCGACATGGTAAAATTTACAATACTTTTTGCTACTTATTAGTTGAACTAAAGTAGCAAAAACAATTTACTAATCTACAATATTATTACAAAGTATTTCTAAAATGCAAATCAAAATTTAGGAAATAAAATTTACAACATTGTTTGTTGCATATAAGTAGAAATAAAACAAATTTTAACTCTTATATAAATTTTGTTGAAAATACGAGTACATAAAAGCAGTAAGTAAGCAGTTAGTTCCGTTTTTAAATACCCCATCTTCTACTAATAATTTAACTACGAGTTTTGATCTTGATCATCATATTAAAGTTTTTACTGAAACTTGGTTAAATAATAAAACGTTGAATACTGAAATTTTTTTGTTATAATGTATACCGGCTCGATAGAGAAACTTCTACAATTGGTGGTGGAGTTTTAATAGCTGGTTCGTGCCTTTCTTCGTCTCAAGAAATCATACCTAACACTTCTAACAATGTTGAATTTATTGCTGCTCGTATAAAATTAAAACACAAACATATTTACGTAACCTGTTCATATATTCAACCGAATTCTGATGCTCTAATTTATAATCAACATTATGAGAATATTAAATTCGTTTTATCGTCTGCCCAGCCAGATGATTCAATTTTCGTTTTTGGTGACTTTAACTTGCCCATAGTTTCTTGGAAATTCTTACCTGATTCTTTTTATTACACTCCTACTAATTCTATTGATTGGATTGATGTTTTTTTAATAATCTCTACGACTTGTGCCTTTTTCAATTTAATGGTGTTTACAATGAATATGGTAAACTGTTAGATTTGGTGTTTGTGAATGAACCTGCTGACTGCTCATTAACTCGTGCTATTCCAATTTCTAGACCAGAAGATCGATATCATCCTAACATTGAAGTTTCTTTTAATAATTCATTTGTTAATCGTAAATCAATAGTGAATAATGAAAAAGTCTACTGCTTCAAAAGAACAAATTTCAACGATTTAAATTATCTTATAAATACTACAAATTGGATTGATAAGCTATCTATTCCAAATGGCACACCATCTTCCATCGATACTATGATTGATACTTTCTACAAAATTATTTTTGAATATTTAAATGAATGTGTTCCCAAAATCACTGTACTTAAACAGTCAGGTACCTCCCTGGAACTCAAGACAGCTGACAAGACTAAAAAATATAAAAAACAAATATTACAAAAAATATAAAGATTCCGGATCATCTTGTGCTTATGGTAAATATTCAATTTCCCGTGCTGAATATAACTTACTAAACATGAAACTATATAAAAACTACTTAAATGAAATGAAAGTTAAATGTATATATGACCCTAAATCATTTTATAAATTTGTAAATTGTAAACGGAAATCTACAGGATATCCAACTATAATGAAGTATTTAAATCATGAATCTAGTAATGATTTAATTATAAGTAACATGTTTGCAGATTTTTTTGCAACTACATATTCAGATGCTCAATACAATAACACCAATAATTACCCTTACGTAATTGATGAACACCAGTCATTATCATTTTATACTATTACAACTTCCCAAATAGTAAAAAGTTCGAAAAGCGTAAAATCATCCTTCTACAGTGGACTTGATGGTGTTCCAAACTTCGTTTTAATTAACTGTGCTAATGCTTTTGCCGCTTTTTAAGTCTGGTAACAAATCAAATGTGGCAAATTACAGAGGTATAGCTAAATTAAGTGCTATCCCTAAACTATTTGAAAAATGCATAACTTATTGTATCTCACATCAAGTATCGTCTTTACTATCACCTTACCAGCATGGATTTAGAAAAGGTTGATCAGCAATGACAAATCTCCTACACCTTACCACTATCGTTAACAATGGATTTAAAAATGGCCAATTGATTGATGTCATATACACAGACTTCAGTAAAGCTTTTGACAAAGTCAACCATAGTCTTCTTCTTATTAAACTTTCCATAATGGGGTTTACTACAAACAGTCTTCGCTGGCTTGAGTCATACCTTATTCGAAGGAAACAAAGTGTTCGTTTTAATAATACAACATCAAAAAGCATTATCGTCAATTCTGGAGTACCGCAAGGAAGTATTTATGTTATTTATATTTTGCTGTCGAACTGAATTGATGAGTTTATCAATAATTTTATTTGGATAATTATTTTTATTTAGAATACTTTTAATTTTTTTCAGATTTTGATGCCAAAAATCCTTATGTGACAAACTAAATACTTTTTTAATGAATATGACATCAATCAATAAAAATAATTATCCAAATAAAATTATTGATAAACTCATCAATTCAGTTCGACAGCAAAATATAAATAACATAAATACATCACAAACAAGCTATACCTATCTCTCGATGACAAAAACTAATAATTCGATTTCTGATCAATTATCAACGCCACCTGTTAAATATGCTTCGATGACTTACATTCCTAACTTAACTGAAAAATTGTCAAAAACGTGTAGAAATTTTGCACCAAATATACAGATTGCAATCAAACCACCACCAGATGCTAATAAAAATTTTTTTTTTGAAAATTTAAAATATCGCTTAAAAAAGGTGATAAATCGGACGTTGTATATAAAATCAATTGCAAAGATTGTGATAAGTTATATATTGGAGAAAAAACACAAAAATTATCAAAAAGACTTAAACAACACGCATATGACTGTAAAAAAACAACAAACAAAATAGTCAATTTATCTGCACTAGCAAAACATGCTAGATCAAACAAACATGAGTTTGATTTTGGTAATACAAAAATATTAAAAACAGAACAAAACAAATTCAAATTGCAGGTACATGAAGTTAACCAAATTGTTAAATATGAACAATTTGTTTGTAACGACAAAAGTGATAAAAAAGATTATGTCAACACATATTGTAATTTAATTTCTTTTTAAAAAAATATTGTCTTCTGTGATTTAAATGTTATATTCTAATAGTCAAATTTGATTTTCAATCTATTTGTATAAAACATAAATTTTTGGTAATTTTACATTTTATTTTTAATTTATAAAATATAATAAAAACATTGTTAACATTTCTTAGATCCTGATGATGAACTGATGTTCGAAATATATAGATTAAAAAAAAACGTAAGAAACGGTGTTTTATTAAGAAGAATCGTAATTTTGAAGCAATACAACATAAAAGAATAAATTGTAAAATTGAAACCGATTCAGCAACACAGAAATAAAATTGATAATTTTATCAATAATCCCTTATGATTTGGATAATTTTTATAACTGGTGTAATATCAACCTCATGAATCTCAATTTAACAAAATGCAAGCATATGCGTTTTTGTAGAAAATGGAATTCTCTGGGTTTCTATACTTTGGCTGACAGCAGACTTGAATTAGTTAAAGACATTTTGGATCTTGGTGTATTACTTGATTCTAAGTTAGATTTTATAAAACACATTACGTCAATGATAAATAAAGCTCGTGGTGTACTTGCTTTTATAAAACGTTGGGCTAAGGAGTTCACTGATCCTAAAATTACAAAGCAGTTATACACATCTTTGGTAAGACCAATCATCGAATATGGTTCTGTCATCTGGGATCCTGATTACGACGTTCACATAAACCGAATAGAATCTGTCCAAAAACAATTTTTACTGTTCTGCTTAGGGAACTCAACTTGGAATCCTTCTGTTGCTCTCCCATCCTATTCCGATAGACTTGAACGAGTTAAATTGCCGTCACTAGTAAGCAGAAGAAAAATGCTAAATGTAACTTTTTTAGTTAATTTGCTTAATGGTACTGTTTGTTCTGAATTCCTGCTTAGTAATGTTAATTTCAACGTTCCTCAACGATCAACTCGCAATTTTACACCATTATATCTTCAGGTCTTTTACACAAACTATGCTAATTCTGATCCTTTTCGTAGAATATGCAAAGATTTTAATGAAATGTATAACTTTATAGACTTTTCTTTGAGTGTTATTGTCATTAAACGTAATATTATCTTGTTTTTGAATTCATAATCTAATTATACTATTGTAATTTAATTATAGTCAGTAAGGATTTAAATCCGTTGACTTAAAATAAATAAAAAAAAAAGATACGAGTCTATTAATAAGCAATATTTATTGATGTAAATAAAAACTAAAATGCAAAACAAAAGCCTTATTTCACAGAATGAATATATTACATTGTTAAAGTAAAGTAATACACAATTCTATCTAAATAAAGTACAGGCTTCTGTCAGGTGTTGGTATGACACGAAAGTTAATTCTTTTTAAATAAAAAATAATTGTATTTCTAAAAATTTGTTATATAACAACACTTTATTTTAGATACTTAACGTTTCACCTGTATGAAACACAAAATAAAGACCTAAATTTAAGGCAGGCAACAAATATAACATGGAACTGAATTGCTTAGCTTTTTTTATAAACTATTTTTTTTTTTTTTGATTAAGTTCACATAAAAACAAATAATATTAAAAAAATTATAATGAGATTTAATACTAATGCTGAGTTTTTGGGGTGGCAGTTAGTTTAACGTAAATCGAATTTTGTCATCCATTTTCAAATTTATTAACATAAATTTGTGAAGACAACACTTTCTCATATAGAATTTTAGCCTTTATATTTCACACACTAATTTTAAAGATAATCAACATCTTGAAAGCTCGAACCATGAGTGAAATTTGCATGCAAACAACTCATTGGATTATTTTTAGACAAGTTGTCCAAACTTAATATTATTTTTGGGGCTGTGGACCCTAAAATTGCTGAAACTGAAAAAAAAAATCTAAAGGTACCACTAACAGGCAGCCACAAGTATATATTTCTATGCATTCCCGGAGAAATCTAAGGATTTCCTCTTTAATCCATTTAGAAAAAGATTCTGAAAAAACTAAAGAATTAAACAAAAAAGTATTTGTAGTTGAAGCTAGCCAATAAAAAAATGTGACTTGCGGTTTTCCGTACATTATGAAGACCAGTTATTTATTGTTTTTTGAGTAAAATTCTATTGAATTGATTATTAGAAGTGTAACCAAAACAATTTTTAATGGGAATTTTCTACTTATCGATTTTAATATTAAGGAAAAGCCATGCAAATACTTGTTTGTAGTCAGTATCGCAGAAACAATTCGTAATTGCTTGATGTTTTAATGTTTTTAGAACCGTTAACTTTGCATAACCAATGTTCAGGGCTTAACCATTAACTTCAAAATTCTGAAAAAGAGAGCATAGTTAGCTGTGGCGTACCCAGGAGTACCCAGAATACCCGGTCCCCCGAAACGATTTTTTAGATTGTGAATTTATAACTTTATGTTAAAAATATTATTAATTATAAACAAATGTATGAGAAGGATGGCAAAATTGGAGTTGTGGCGGAATTCAGTTCGGGTGAAATTGTTAGAGAAGTTTTTAAAAGCACTAAAAATTTAGCTGGTTCTAAAATCATAGTGGAACGAGATCTCAACAGTGATAAGTAACAAGGAAAACGTGTAATGTTAGAGCTTAAAAAAACATTACATAAAATAAATGATAAACATCATGTTATAGTGCGTAATGAGCGAATGAGAATTGGCGAAAAATGGTTCTGGTGGAACAAAAACAAAAATTTAGTTTGCGGAAACCAAGATGTAAATGTAGTTCTTGAAAGTACGTATGGGCTTAATATAAAATCTGTTAATTTAAATTATTATGAAATTTTATCCAACTTAGCTTCAAAAAACTATTAAAAAATTCAGAAATAAATCAATTAAATAAAAATAAAATTGTAAAACCGAATCGCATTTATAATGAAAAAGAACAAATTTCAGTAACATTAAATATTTTATCTTATAATATACGTGGCTTGGAAAACAAAGTCATATATAATGATTTTTTTAAATTTATAAAAACTTATGATGTATTTATATTATTAGAAACTCTTATATCTGAGGAGAAGGTAGAAAGATTTAAAAAGTTTTTCGAAGGCTATGAAACGTTTTGGAAGCCAGCATTAAAAAATAGTAGGTTCGGAAGGGGAATCGCTGGATATGTTTATGGTATAAAAAAAGATCTACGAAAAAAGAATATCTCATGCGAGTTAAGCATAAAGGAAGAAATTGAATTAATAAAAATTAAAACTTCCAATAAATCGATTAATATAATGCCTTTATATCTTAGAGCTGCTACTTGGAATGAAGATTTTGAAGATGTGAGAAGATTTTTAATAAATGAAGATGTAGAAAATTTGATTTTAATGGGAGATCTAAATATCCGAATAGGTAATCTTCAGCAACCAATGGATGAATTTACAAAATCCACTTTTAGATCTGGATTTGATACAAGAAAATCTAGGGATTTGAATATAAATACAAAAGGCAAACAATTTCTCGAGTTATGTCAAGATTTCGGTCTGCATATATTGAATGGATGTACAAAAGGTGATGAACTCGGCAATTTGACTTTTATAAGTGGTGTTGGTGAATCGGTCAATGACATTTGTGCTGCAGCTCATGACAATTTGGATAGCATTGAAAGTTTTAAAGTAGAAAATAAAATGTGGTCTGATCATATGCCAATAACTTTAACAATAAATGTTAATGGAAAAAATCTAGAACAGTCAATGAATTTGCTACCAAAACTAAAATGGGATGAGAGGAAAAATGATAATTACAAAGGAAAGCTTAATCAACAATTAACTTTATATAAGCAACGGTTAGATGTACTGAAATTGCAAGATCTTGTAGAAGTCATAAGTCTGTCAAACCCAACCACGTATAACAACAAAATACTTTTTACGAAAGAAAATAAATGGTTTAATTTCAAATGCTACAACGCTAGAGAAAAATCATTCAACGCTTTACAACTATTTCGTCAAACCCCATCAAAAACTAATAAAGAAAAGTATGTAGTTGAAAACAAAAAGTACAAATTGATATGCGAAAAATCCAAAATCGAATATTACAAAAGAATAGAAACACAAATCAATTCGGTGAAAAATAACAAAGATTGGTGGAATTTGATAAAAGAAATTAAAAATAAACAATTACAGCCGAAATCCGGAATTACAACACAAGATTTCAAGCAATACTTTTCCGAGTTATTAAATCCGCCCCTAAATTCAAATGATGTTATGTATGCAGCAATGTTTAATAGTGACAATGATTTAGATAGGCCTATAACCCGAACAGAAATTAAAGATGTTCTAGCAAAAACAAAGTACAACAAGGCCCCTGGAGAGGACCGTGTCAGTTACGAATTCTTCAAGAATGCAACGGAAATGTTTATTGAAGAATTAGCCAAATCATACAACATTATATTTGAATCCGCAAAATTAGACGAGAAATTCACGACAAGCATAATTTTCCCAATTTATAAAAAAGGCGACAAAGAAATTGTAAATAATTATAGAGGAATATCTTTTATGAACACAATTGCAAAAATATTCATGGGCATACTAAATAAAAGGCTTACTTTATGGTTAAACAAACATAACATCCTTACAGAGTATCAAGCAGGATTCAGAGAGAGCTATTCAACTGTAGATAATCTGTATACTTTAGCAGCAATTGCTCACCTAAAGTTTAAAGAAAAGAAAAAACTATATGCTTTTTTTGTAGACTTCAGAGCAGCTTTGGATAAAGTTTCAAGAAAAGCACTAATTTACAAACTTTATAATACTGGAGTCTCAACAAAAATGATTAAAATGATTGAAACTATATATAGTCATACCAAATTTAGAGTCTGGAACGGTGAAGATGTGTCTGATGAATTTAGTACCGAATCTGGCGTAAAACAAGGCTGTTTGCTTTCGCCAACTCTTTTCTCTATATATCTTAATGATTTGCATTCATTTATAGAAGGAGGAGTAAACGTTGGTTCTACGAACATCCGGTTATTAATGTATGCGGACGATATTGTAATTCTAGCTGATGATATTGTAACAATGCAAAATATGATTAAACAACTTGAGAGATACTGTGTAATGTGGAACCTTGAAGTTAATCTGAGTAAATCACAAATGATGATATTTAGAAGTGGAGGTAAAACATCTAAATATGAAAAATGGGTTTTCAATGGGGAGCCTATAATAGTCACAAATGAATACACGTATTTGGATGTTACATTGTCACCAAAAATGTCTTTTAGAAAACACTTAGAAAAGAGAACCTTATCAGCAAAAAATTGCATTAACTCAACGTGGAAAGACTTTTTGGCCAAAAAGCATATAGGCCTTAATGCAAAATGGAATTTATTCAAATCAGTATGCCGTGCTATACAATCATATGGTGCACAAATGTGGGGATTTTCCTTATTCCAAGATGTAGATAAGCTGCAGAGATATTTTATTAAAAAAATTTTAAAATTACCACCCTTTACACCCACATATGCAGTGATGTTAGAAACTGGCATGGAAAATAGCTATATTTACACACTTGATCTACATCTCCGCTATATTATAAAAACCATTTATGAATATGATAGCAATCGACTGCCAAACCAGCTAACAAAACTTATAATGCAGCAAGGAACGTATTGGTATAAAAGCATTGACTCGTTGGGTAGAGATGTTTGTTCAACTAGAGTTTCAGAATGCTCAACAAGACAGAGTTGGGAACTTTTACGAACCAATATTATATCCGGTTTAAAAATCAAGGAAAGAAATTTTTACGTTGAAAAGGCATCTAATTCAAGCCGTTTTTATTCCAAACTCAATTACAGGGAACCACAAACCTATTTTGATATCACTAATATGACAACAATAAGTTATATATTCAAAGCTAGATGTGATTTAATTGAGCTTAATGGAACAAGGTTTCAACAAAACAGATCTCGCTTATGTTCGTTATGTAATCTAAACGAAATTGAAAATATTCTTCATTTTATAGCTAAATGTCCTATATTAAAACAAATAAGATACCAACATTTTAAAAAAACTACCCTATCTGAAAATGAGTTAATAAATATATTAAATATAAAAGATAATTTTAAAGATTTATCCCGATATATTATAAATGCGATAAGGTACAGGAAGATGTTAATAAATGAATTTAATTATTAATTTGTATGTAACATTAAACACTGTTTGTTAAACTTGGTTAAATAATATCGTATGTTCTGTTTTATTAAACTTATAAAACATTGTACTACAGAAAATTGAATTTGAAATAAAGAACAATTAACTAACTAACTAACTATAAACAAAATTCTATAATATCACAGTCATAGAAATAAACCTTTAGAAATAGCAGAAAAGGCTACTAAAAATAAGATATAAATTCGGCTGCAGAAAAACTTATAAAATTAACTTGAATATATTAATGTGTCAAAAATCAAAAGAATACTAAACTTTATTTTAAACAGCGGTTTCTATACGTTTTTTTATTAAAAAATTATTGTAAAAAGCCGATTAACCGGTTGCTGTTTTGGACACTTTAAATACAGTTAAATAAAATTGAAAAGTTTCTTTGTTAAAAAAACAAAGGTAATAACCAGAAACGAAACATTTTTTTTAAATCCGTGGTGTCTATGGCAAAAGTCAAAATTACAAGGTTAAAAAATTAGACACAAAATTTTGAGAACAAACTCATTTCAAGCAAAGATAATTAAAAAAGCAATTTTAAAGCTCAAAAATACGCAAATATGATTTGTGTATTTTCATGCTTCTTTCAAGGAAACAATATACAAATTTCGAATCAAATGAAATACAAACTCATATCAACCGCTCCATTGGAGTACTTTGAAATACATTTTTACCCACTAAATATGCGATTGAGCCGTTATGTTTTTTTTATCAAATATATTTTAAACTATTAGAAATTTTTCATAAAAAATTCACAAATTTTCAGTTTTATTTTTTATATTTAAAATAAATATTTTTTTTTCCAAAATTGACTAATTATTTTGCAAAATTAGAAAATACATTGTGTAAATTGGTGAGGTACTTTTTACACTATTTTTTTGTAAATCTAGCAAAAAATGTTAGTAAAAAAAAAGTTTATGATTTTCACCAAAAAAAACTAGTAAAAAAATTGTTCAAAATTTGTTTTTTGCTGATGAAGTATTACAAAAACTTTTGCTGTAAACGCATTTTCAGCAAACAATTTGCTGAAAATTAGTACACTTGATTTACAAGACGTTTTACTAACTTTTCTACTAATGTTTTTTTTTTGAGTGTAGTACCTGATCATCTATTCAAAAGATTGAGGTTTAGTATGTTTAATCGAACTATGAATCTAATACCGTTTAGACATCGTAGCCTAATGTCGAAATGGCAGTTTTTTATAAATAGTATCCGTCTTTGGAACTCTTAACCCAATAATAATAATAAAGGGTCCGCCAAATAACTTTTTTTTTTTGAACTCCTGAACCAATTGGACTTTGTATAGCGTCATACCAAGGTCTTTATGCAAAATTCGTCTCAATGATGTCTCCGAAATGTTCAATTGTTGAGAACGACAGAGAATTGATGTTGATGGCGCTTCACGCACACTTTCTGCCACAGCAGCAATGTTCTCGGTTGTACGCACTCTTTGGTTTATCGATTAGGATGCCAGTTTCTTTCACTTTTTCACAAGATAACGAACATACGGACCATATTCGTTCAGCAGAAGGATAAAACTAATTATCTGTCAAATCAGACATGAGCTAAGTGTCACCATTCACGAAATAAGCACTAGTTGAAAAAAAAACGTTAGATGGCGGACCCTTTATTAAAAATATAAGCAACGCTCTACGCTTCAAAAAACTTATTTTTGACCTATATTCATAGTTATGTACTTTGATTTTTATTAGATTGATTTTTATTACTTTGATTTTTATTAATTTTTTCAAATCTATTTTCTTTTTTTGATTATTATATTAATTGATTATTATGGTAAATTTTTCTTTATTTTATTAATGTTTAACCATTTTTTTATGTTTAATGTATAATTATTATTTTTATTTTTTTTGTGATAATGAAATGTTCAATATAATTTTTTTTTTTGTGATAATGAAATGTTCAATATAATTTATTTCTATTGTTAAAAACAATGTTAGAATTAAGATTATACTTTTAAAATATGTAACAAAATACCACCCTGTGTTGTTTTAAGATGTCATGTCTTGTTACACAGGTTAACAAATAAATAAATAAATAAATAAAAAATTGGGGGTCGGTCATACATTTGACTAATCTAGGGGCAACTCTAGGACAGTAAGAACGATGGTAGCAATATCGTTTTGTATGGGAGCGCCCTTAGTGAGTGCATATAAAGGGTATTTTCTTAAATGTTTTTAAATACAAAGGAGCCAAATTAGCCCTTACGTTGAATTTAGAATCCACTTAAATTTTTTGAACACCTATAATGTCCATCCGTACCAAATCAAACCAATAAAAGAAATGAAAAAAAAAAAAAATATATATATGTATTCCAGCATGAATTTGCAAAACATTGAAAAAAAACTAATCAAATTAAATTTGAAAATAAAATATTAACACATTAAGGTGAAAGAGAGAAAACATTTTATATATATTACGTTTATAAAAACGTTTGTATCAGTTTTTTAGCATTGCCACAAAAAAATATGCTTAGATTTGTACTCCCTAGGGTGTGATTTAATACGGTATGGCAACTGTTAAGGCAAAATGTACTTGGTAGTGTTTTAATACCATAAATAAATGAATGTCTATCTATCGTAAGTCTGTTAAGTGCAGGATTACGGTCAGGTCGCATAGTATAAAATGAATGAGGGTGTTATTTGTGTCATAAATTAAAAATGTACTTGTATTTCAATTACATTTGGAAAATAAAAATTGTTTTAATTTTGTTTTTATTTATTACCTTTCATTTTTAAGGAATAATGCTAAACAGACAAAGTCCGCCTTCTTCCACGCCATTGGAACCTTGTCGAATTGCACCGTATGTAAATTTGGCCACCATTCGAGGCGTCAACAGTATTACTCACAATACTCAGATTTCAAAGAGGGCCCATATCAGTTCGAGCGAATTCGGTGATAGTAAAAATGGCGACACACACGTGCCAGGCCACTCCTACCTACGAACAGCTTCGGAAAACGTAACAATTTCGGCATTCGATCCAGCCATAATATCTGCTGCAGCCCAAAAGGTTTGTATAAGTTACATTGTTGCTTGAATTTTTTTCAAGTCATTTACTCAATTTAACTCTGCAGTATGCCGCGGTGATGGGAAATGTTGGTGCAACAAATATGTTTGCCTTAACGCAATATCCGTTGAATCTTGCTGCCTTGGCTGTTGCGCATAGCAAAAATTCTAGTATCGCAGATTTACGAATGAAAGCTAAGAAGCATGCCGAATCTCTGGGACTTGATGCTGATGATGAAGCTTAACATGTAGTACTTACTTTAATCCTTCTTTTATGTACTTCAACATAATGTATATTTTTAAACGCTCCATCCCATTGTGCATCATCGAAAGTAAAAAAAAAATATATATATGTATATATATATATATATATAGCGCATACTCTAGCGACATTTATTCGTTCCTCCGCATAGTTTAGGGACATTTGCTTACTTTGGGGACTGTCCGCAAAGTTTTCGCGCCTTTTCATACATCTAGCGTATAAGATGAGGACAGTTGGTTTGATACACCGCATATTTCGGGGACAATTTTGGCCGTGTCCCTAAAGTATGCACTTTGCATACATATATATTGTCCCCGAAATATGCGGTGTATCGAACCAACTGTCTTCATCTTATACGCTAGATGTATGAAAAGGCGCGAAAACTTTGTGGACAGTCCCAAAGTAAGCAAATGTCCCTAAACTATGCGGGGGAACGAATAAATGTCTCTAGAGTATGCGCTGTGCATACATATATATATATATGTTTCCACTTGTTTCTTTTTAACAAATTCGTGGCAGTTCCAACCCACAAGTTTGAGGGACAATATTTTAAATTTTTCTAACAATTCTTACGTTGCAGTTGAGAATATCGATTGCGCTGAAATTTGAATATGTGATAGAGAGACAAATCTATTCGATCCGTAATTTTTTTTTGTCCTAATTATTTGGGAGATTCCAAAGCAACCATGTGTGGTGAATTGGATATCCAAGAAAGGCTTTTTACACGTTGAATTCCGTCATACAAATATATAAGTACAAAGGTAAAAAATGTCATATATGGACACTTAAAGGTTCAACGTATGTTTGTATATGCTTATAAACATACATGCATGTTCCTTAGAGTAGCAAAAAAAAGACTGTAGAGCTCCACAAGGCTGCCCCTGTTTGAATAGTGCCCAGTAATGCTAGATCCAAATTTCAGCCAAATCAGTTAGTGTTTAGAGATCGCTGTAAATTAACGATTTTCAGGGTAAGGCCGAAATTTAAAAGGAATTAAAATATTTTATGAATATGGAAGCGTTTTTGGAGAGACTTATAATAAAACTTTGGCCATCTTAACACGAATCTGAAGTCGAAACAACGAAATTAAACCGGCCTCCCGATATATTTTACAAGTCTACTTCAAAACTTGCTTTTCATATGTCCTATGTTTTTCACAATTCTGATTGTTGTAGGACAATTCCAAAAAAAAATACCATTTTCGAGACAAATCCGGGGTTCCAAAATACATTTGCACATTTCCCTACAATAAGTACACTTGAATCAACTTTATTTTAAATTATTATTCTCTTTAATTCTGCTTTCAGATAACATTATATAATTATTGAAATGGATGGGTCCATTTGAATGTTCATTAATTTTGAGCTAGTTAAGATCATATAGAAGAGAATAGTATAAACAATGACCAAATTATATAAATACACTGTAAAACAAGAATACACAGTCAAATTTCTGACTGAATAAACAAATACAATAACGTTGAAACAAGTGACGAAACCTAAAAGTCGCACTTTATAGCGACCTCAAAAGCAAGCTTGTGGAGAAAGAATCAGAATATACTTTTATTTTTCCATACAAGCGTGGGCTTTTCTAATGTTCCTAGATGTGCAAAAACGAAATTTCTGGTAATATCTACATACATGAATAGTATAAACATTAGAGCTGCATTTTTTCTCAACTTTCGCTATTGATCAATTATTGTTGTGATTATTGTCGAACTAGGTCTAAAAGTTAGGTGGTGCGAATTTGAGAAAAATCTTATAGCATTAACCCGTGGCGGATTTTATCAAACTGCTTTTATAAAAATATGTCTTGCGATACATAATTTTGAATTAATTTTGGCATGCTTAAAAAATTTTTGGCATTTAAAAAATTTTGAAATCAGAATATTGGGTTTTAAGATATTGCGTCTAGATTTTTACTAAAAATGGAGTTCTTTCCTCCATTCTATAATTTTTTTAAAAATTATCCAACATTTCTTTATATTTCCACTAGCAAAGGAGACAAAACTACTTTTCACTTTTTTGATTGTTGTAGCGTGAGTTCTGTAGTGCGAAATTTAGGAAAAATCGGTTTACTTAACCCTTGGCGGCCTGCTTACAAAGCCTCTGATATATGGGGGAAAAAATTAATATTAATTTCAAAAAATATATTTTGTCATACATAATCTCTAAATTCCGACATAATAATGATTAAATGAAATTCTATGATAATTTTTAAAAAATCTCTTAAATAGAGAAAAAGGCACCACTTTTAGTGAAAATCAAATAGCAATATCTGGAAAACCGCTAATCCGTGTTCAGCAAGCCAAAATGAATAAAAAATTATGTGTAGTAATACATATTTTTATTAAAGCAATAAAAGAAAAATTTTTCAAAAATCGAAAACTGTGGTAGCGGTGCTCCACGGGTCTAAGTTATCCGATTTTTCTTAAATTTGCACAAAAAACTTTTAGACCTAATAATACTACAGTAATCTTAATGACAAATTAAAATTCTTCAAAAAATGCCGCTCTAATGCAAGTAGATTAGAGCGGCATTTATTTGGTTTATCAATTAATGTTGCGATTATTTCAGAAGTAGGTCTAAAAGCTAGTTGCGAATATTGGAAACAATTTTCGTGCGCAAATTTTTCCTCTCGGATGCAAACAGGCCAGTCATAATCGACTGTACCCATAACAATGGACTTAAATTCGTTAAAATTTTTTCTGGGGTTATACCCCAAAAAGTAAAATTCTATATAAGCATTTATATACAAAACGAGCTTAAAAGCCCGATATTTCGTTACCGGTAGTTTTATATATCTGAATATATTTGGATGGAAAATGAATTCTTTTTTAAGGAATTTGTTTCAATAACTTTGTTTATCTTTTTTAAGTGGATATTTTTGTGATTTAAAGTTTCAGATTTCTACCTTAATGGAATTCCATGAGTCATTAAATGTGGAATTTCTTCTTTTGAATCCCATTCAATAAATAAACCCATACCTCAAAAAAAATTAAATTTCAGACTTTTTGCCTAAATTGTTTGAGCAGTTAAAGGAACTTTCTCTTTTTGTAACTAACTGTAAAAAATTTTTATTACCCAGTTTTAACAGATGCCTGCACCAAATTTAAAGTTCCTAGATTCAACGGTTTATGCTGTGAGCATTGACAAACCAAGTTTCAATATCATTGCTTTAGCGGCTTTTATGAGCAGACATTTCCACAAATGAAACCGCATTTTTAGCCGTTCCTGTCAAAAGTTCCACAATATAACTTATCAGTGAATTAGCCCATACAACAGTGAACAAGTATTTCAAATTTTGGGTGCCGTCAGTGGGGATACTTTTTACCCCTCCTAGCAGGAATTTCCAAAAATCCTGTCTAAGGGGAATTAAGAACAAATTTATCAAATTTTATTTTTTCGTCTTTGTATCAAAAATTGTATTATGTTCCTCGGGAAAATTCTAAAAGAATTTAAGCACATATTTCAATGAACATATGATTTAAATTTAAAACTTTTAGCTATTAAAGAACCACACACCAAAGTTCAAGTACGTCGCTTAAGCCTTTTTGTCAGGCCGTCAAGGGGCAGACTATACTCCTTTTTGGCCCTCGTAGGAATTTCCAAAAATCTCTTCTAAGGGGATTTCTACGCGGGCTCAGGAACCCATAAGATCATGCCTTAAGCGGTTAAAGAAGGGATAGATAAACATACTGTAACCCCTATGTTTACCAAGATTCTGTACATAAATTTTAAATTCCAGATTTCTGGAAAAAGGGGTTTGGACAGCCCGCAATTTCTAAAAATACGATCTATGTCTATTCGTGTTAAGTACCCACATACCGAATTTCGAAAAATCCGCTCTACACTGATGGGTACTCCTGATTAAGCAAAAGGTGAGAACTTCCCCTTTTTCTAAAAATACCCTCAATACAGATGTCCGCTTTATACAGATGTCTAATCCTGAAAAGGAACCCATATACTAAATTTTAAGATTCTAGCTCCGGCAGTTTAGAATGGCCGCCAAAACTTTTAGCCCTACTTCTCGTGATAAGGAACCCACATAGCCTATTCCCATAGCATATTCCCGCTTTAGTGGTTTGGCCTAACCGCCAAGGGGAGAGTTTTCATTACGCTATCCACTATTTTTAGCACGTTCCTGGCCAGAAATCGAAAAAGTATCATATAAGTGAGCTACTTCATATTCGAAGATAATTTTCAAATTTCTGATCACATGAATTTGGGCAGGCAGCCAAGGGACAGACTTTTAGCCTTTATGCCACTCCCCGATGGAATTTCCAAAATCCGCTCTATACAAATGCATACTTCTGATTAGAAACTCACCTACCAAAATTCAAGTTCCTAGCATCAACGGTTTGCCTGACCGCCAAGAGTGATATTTTCCTCCTCCCCTCCCCGTGGGAATTGCCAGAAATCCCGTCAACACAGATATCTTCTCGTCAACACAGATATCTTCTCCCACATACCAAACTTCAAGTTCCTCGCTTCACTGGTTTGGCTAGTCCACCAAGGAGGAGACTTTCCCCATATTGCCCCTCCCCGTAAGAATTTTCCGCCAAGGGGAGACTTTTCCCCTTATTGCCCCTCCCTGTAGAAATTTCCAAAAATCCCGACTCAGCGTACGTCTACGCTGGAGGATGGACCTCCATTAATTGTTTTCTTCTGGCAGTGCATTTAACCGGACATAATTATATAAATTCATATATAAAATATTTTTTGTCGAAAAATGTTAATATGATGACATATATATTTGGGTCTAATCGTATCTCTATCAATATATATGTGTATATTGTATTTACACTCAAAACAATAAGTTAGTAAAACGTCTTATAAATAAAGTATACTATTTTTCAGCAATTGCCTTTTTTGAGCAAATGTTTTACTAATATTTTACTAATTAACTTTGCCAAAAAAAATTATGCTTATAATCACATTAATTGTGTGGACGACAACCAGATTAAAAATTATACACAGAATGAAGTAAATGACGGGGCATGCCAAGATGTAGTAGAAAAGAGGAAAATGATACTAAAAAGTACAACTCTTGTAAGACATAAAAAATCAACCATGGAAGATTTTTGTATCAGTTTTTCATACATAAAACTAAATTTTGGATTAAAGCAACTTAATATTAGTGTTGTCACCGGCTTGTAAAAGTTATTGTCTATTAATTAAACTAAAGATAAAATAAAGTATTATAATTTAATAAAGATTAAATATATATTTGTAAACTTAATGTTTATAATAATTATTAATATTAATGTGGTCAAATTGGCAATTCGAAATTGCAAACAAATATACATTCAGGTACACAGACTAAAGAGGAAGGCGAAGACACACATCTTAGGTAAGATGTTTCCTTATATCATATTTTGTTATTATTTCGTTTCTAGAATTTAAGGCATTTGTCTTCCTTTAAAAGATTGAAAGTTGAAAGATCATTTTGTTTAGTCATATATTTATATATATTTTCAGATATTACATTAATTCATGTCTTCATTGGGAGAATATGAACACTTTATATTTTGTAACTTATTGCAAAGAATCACAAGAAAATGTTTAGGATTTTTAGAAACTAAATTAACTAAAGTATAATTTTTCTAAAAATTTTTTGAGTTTTTTTCAGTCTATTAATATTCAGCAAACAATTTTTTAACTTTTAGCAAAGATTTTTTATTTTTTAATCTATTAAGTGTTAACAAAACTTTTGCTGAATCTACTAATTTTGTTGCTAAAAATTAGCTCGCTGTTTTTCACCAAAAAATTTTTGCTGAATTTATCAATCACCCTCCTGACTAAAATATTGCTGACTCAGCTAAATTTAATTGGCATTGTTTGATGGCAATGGTAACTAAATGTTTTGGCATTACAATTGCTTAAAACAATGCCAATGAAATTTTGTTTTAATTGTCATTGATTAATGCCAATGCCTTTAACAGACAATTATAATTAAGTGTTATAATTTTTTGTTACAATTATCTACAAAAATGTTTTTTGAAAATTTAGAAAAAAATTCCTTTATAAATCCAATATATTAAAAATATACCATTGGTGTAATCAATGCCATTTTCAGCATTGGCATTGACCATAAGTAATGCCAACTAAATTTCAATGCCAATAAAAAATTCCCAAGTATGGTAAGGATCACTATACTTGAGAATTTTTTATTGGCATTTAAATTTTGGTTCTAAAATTTCTACAACTTATACACAACAAGATGTAGGACACTTTAAATCAACTAATTTCAAAAATTATTAGTTTCTATTTGAAAAAAAGAAAATTGTTTCATTTGCAGCATTAGGAGTTCTTACTTTAGTTTTAGATTTGTTCAAAGTTTTTAAAAATTAAGTTGCAACTTTTTTCCGTGTTTGTTATTCAATGTTGTAAGTTACAAAATCCCATAAAATCTTCGTAAGGGTTTTCATCAGAGTACGTATTTGGTGTTCTTTATCATTTCATCTCCACGTAACAATATTATTTGTGTTCTGTTTCATTTTGTAAATGTACACGAAACATAAAACAAAAATGTTTCTTTTCCATTTGTAAATAAACCTCACATCTCATTCTAATGAGTATGGTATAAAATAAAATGGTATAACATGAAAAATGAATCGTAAAATAATCATGTTTATTATGTTGTTGATTGATGGTAATGTAATGGGTATACAAGTTAATAATGTCGATTTGGACAACATATGGCATAACTATCACATATGGTTTGTGTCAATAATAACAAATATGGTATTTTGGAGGGTAAACATCTGTCATTATAATTCAGTATTCGATAGACGCCAAAGTGCAAACACACATTTTTTTCATAAGCTTTATCGTTTTGCGGGGAAGTCTGATAACCTTCTTTCATTTGAAGAAAACGGCTGCGGAAAGTTATCGATTGCTGGTAGAAGCTTACGGTCAACATGCACCAACAGAAGACAAGGAGAGGCCTGGTCAGCGGAAAAATTTTGAAGATGAGGAATTGGAAGCATTTCTCTACGAAGATTGTTGTCAAACGCAAGAAGAACTTGCATTATCATTGGCAGTCACACAACAAGCCATTTCCCTACGTTTAAATGCATTGGAATTCTTTCAAAAGCAAGGAAATTGGGTCCCATATGAATTGAAGCCGAGAGACGTTGAAAGGCGATTTTGCATGTCAGTAATGTTTGCATCGTATTTTTTTTAGTGATGAAAAATGGATACATTACGATAACCACATTACAATAACCTAAAGCCCGGCCAAACAGCCAAATCATCAGAAGGGTGTTTTGTATTATGAGCTGTTGAAATCGGGTCAGACGATCATAGGGGACCTGTACCGAACACAATTGATTTGTTTGAAGAGAGCAATCAATTAAAAACGGCCAGAATATTCCACCAGAAACGAGGCCATAATCTTCCATCATGACAACGCTCGGCCACTTGTTGCGAGACCGGTCAAAAACTATTTGTTAAACAGTGGATGGGAAGTTTTGGCTCACCCGCCTTATAGCCCATACCTTGCCCCTTCTGACTACCATCTGTTTCGATCGATGCAGAACGCCCTTACAGGAATACGCTTCACTTCAGAACAGGGTATCAGAAATTGGCTTGATTCATTTTTTACCTCAAAACCGGATCAGTTCTTTTTTCGCTTAGTCCATATACTACCAGAAAGATGAAAAAAAGTAATGGCTAACGCTGGACAATTCTTTGAATAATGTATCAATAAATTTTGTTACTATAATAAATGCATTTTTAAAGCAAAAAAAATCGACAAATTAACTTGTATAGCCAATATATGATACTTATTTGTTCTTTTTCACAATTCTGTAATATTAATAAAATGGATAAAGAAATTGTATTATTGTTAATTGAAATTTAAAAATATACAGTGACCAACAATACATGTTCAATATTATTGACAATTTTTTTTTTGTCTATAAATTATTTCAAATTAAAATTTTGTACCCTATATTGGTAGCTTATCATATAAAGTGGAATACAGACGTTAAATATTATTGATAAGTTTTAGGTTATTTACAAACAAAACTTAATTGGTGTACCCTATATTGAAAGCTAATCAATTAATGTTGGTTTTCCAAATAATCAAGCTCGAGGTCTGAATTATTTTTAAAGTATATTATTTAAATAAAAATTACTTTATCAAGCCAATATATCGAATAGCGTCGCTATTCATCTTCCGGGCGGATCTAAAAAGGTAACAATAACACCATATAAGTTAACAATAAAACATGTCACAAATATTATATTATTTTTTGCCGATTTTTTGTAAAATTAACCCTGTCCGGGATGGACATATCTCAGGAAGTAGGAGGAGATTATGGTATCAATCTCTTCTTTGGAAGATTCTCTAGCAGATGAGTGCAAAAAACATTATTCTAGCTTGCGTTTAAGGGTTTTTTTTTTGGCGATTTTTGTAAAATTAACCCTGTCCGGGATGGACATATCTCAGGAAGTAGGAGGAGCTTATCCAAGATTATGGTATCAATCTCTTCTAGCAAATTAATGCAAAAAACATTATTCTAGCTTTCGTTTAAGGGTTTAATTTTAAAATAGGCCTTTTTTAACAATTTACAATTTTTTAAATTTAATTTTTTTTAATTTTCTCAAAAACTATACAAAAGTAAGATGTAAAATGTAGATTTTTTGAAAGCCCAAGATATACCCTATCATTTAAAAATAAAAAAAAAATATTTTTTTTTGAAAAATTACAAAATAGATAAGGGTATAGTAAAACATTAAAATACGCGAAAGTATATATCACCACAAAAATATAGATCAAAACAGAATGACAAAAATAATAAAACAACAAATCTTACATTGAATGCTTACACACAAAACACTATAATAAGCTTAAGCAATGCTTGTTTACTCGTCGTCTGTATTAAAAGCACTGGTTTACTTAAATCTAATTATTGCACTCTACCCTTTCCTTTTTTCAGCAAATGTCTGGAGCTTTGTGCACACTCTCGTTGTTGTTGGAATATTTATTATGTGTAACATTTCTAACATGTATCGTCTTTTATAATTTTTCTCGCTCTGTAATACTCGTACATTGTCGAAGACAGGATTGTGTTTATTTAGTAAGCAGTGATTTGTTAATGCAGTTTTTTGTTGTCTATGGCTACTCAGCTTTAACCGTTGAGCGGACATACCCTATGGGAAATGAGGAATCAATTGTCCTAAGAGTGACTGGTTAAAGAAGGACTTATAACAGGACTGGTATAATTTAATACTGAAGTGGGTTAAGCAGTGTCACTTGTCCTAAAATGACCAATCCTGTGAAAACGAGTGCAATTTCAAACTACCATATCTTGACACAGTCATTGGCTTTACGTATGTTCCTGCCCTAAGGCTTAACACACGGTGCTCTTCACACAGGATCGAAACAATGCGTCGGCCGGCGCCCCATCGCGAGATAAATCCCGTTCTGGTACGATATTCAGAGACTTGCATTTGGGCAAGAACTCTCCCCTTGGTTTGGAGTCGAGGCCTATCTAACACCTCAGCTGATCTATGGGTCACAGCACCCGGTTGAATGCAACTCCACATCGAGCACTATGCTCTCCCCGCGATTTGGGTATAAACCACAGCCACCACGATACTCCCCAGTGGGGCCGCACCAGTAATCAGTCTGGAATAAATTCCAGGGGCTACTGATTCCCGTGGTACCAGAATATAGCCTCCGGTCAGGCTTCGTAGCAAGCTACTTCCAGTTGCGCTCCAAATAGCTCGGGACTGGTGGCCCACATCCATCACAATCACACATACCATCCAATCAATCAGTCACACATGGCCAACTACCCCATCTTTGCACGCCGCCTTCTAAACACTTCACACGCAAACTCACCCACTCTCCTCATTCTATCAGCATCCAAAACAACTTCACTAACATCCCACACATCACCTGTCCTTCTAACCCCCATACCAGCAAGATCCCTAATGTCAGCATAAAACACACACTCGACCAGCACATGCCTCCAGTCCTCAACACCCCCACAATTACATCTGTCCGTCACACTCAAACCCCTCTTCCATAGAAAATCATTCATGGAACCATGCCCAGTCAACAGAAAACCAAGATTTAGGCCGAAGCCAAAATCCGGGGGGGGGGGCACTCCCACCAACACCTGTAAGGCATCCTTGGATACCGTACGACACAGCAGGCACACAAGCCAACAACATCACCGTCTGACACTACAATATCTTTCGATACCCAGACCTGACCGTCTCGTACCATACTGATGCCCCGTAAGTTGCACAAGCAACAAACAGACCACCATATATGATGCGTACAGCACGCCTGCTGAGGCCCCAGTCACTCCTTAATACACGCCGAATCATACCCACAACACCCAACAGTTTCGTCCTCACACGCTCTATATGCACAACAAAATTCATTCTCTCCGACATTGTTACTCCCAAGTATTTGACTTGCGTCGAATACTTGAGACTAACTCCATTCACTCTGACAACTGGATGTCGACCAGAGGATAATTTGCCCTTAAGCAACATTATCTCTGTCTTATAAATCGCCACACTCACACCTACACTCTGACCCCAATCACCAACAAACACCATGGCCTTCTGAGCCATTTTCTTCACAGTATCACGAGACTCCGCTTCAATAAGGATCAGGAGGTCATCCGCATACGCACAACATTAATACCGTTCCCCGAGTTGCCACAGTAATGGGTCCATCATTAAATTCCACATAAATGGACCGCAGATAGACCCCTGCGGACAACCACGACCAACATCCATCCAAACGCATTCATTAACTCCAGCCACACACGCCCTCCTACCAGAAAAATAACTCCGCCAGAGACCCATCTCATGACAGCCCACATCACGCAATCTCTCTAGCACACTATTCCAGCACAGATAATCAAAGGCACCTTTGAAATCTACAAACACACCCAACACATACTTCGACGCACTCATTCCCACACAGCGCTTGACATACAACCATGCATCCTCAACACTTGTACCCTTTCTAAAGCCAAATTGCCATTCGCACAAATCCCCAATCATAGTCTCCTGAAGCCGATGTATCATAATCCTCTCCAATACCTTCCCAAATACCGGCAGAAGACTAGTACCCCTATAAGACCTAGGATTACTCCGAGGCTTATCGGGTGACTTCAGAAGCACAATCACCCTGGCACACTCCCACTCGCGTGGAAAGTAACCCTCATCCACACACCTGCCATACAATGGCACCAGGTACTCAGGTATAACCTTCCAGATGTTCTTACACATCTCCCCGGTTAGCCCATCTATACCTGGTGACTTTCCTGACCAAACCCATGCAATCCGCAATCTCACCTCTGCCCAAGGGCAGTGGATCAGGAAACCCCCCAATTGGAGGAAGAACCTGGTCCACCGCCCTTGGGAAGAATTCCCCCTGTAAAACATCCACACATTCCCTCCAGGTCATCAACACCGCATAACCAACACATAGCCCACTCACATCCACATTCTTACCCTTACCCCTACATATCTTATAGACCCTACTCCACGGATCATCACTGTTATCCCTCACAAACTCCCTTCATTCACTCTCTTTCACCCTAACAATCATCTTCTTCTATTCACTCAGACACTCTCTAAACGCAACCCTATGCACATCCACATCACCGCCATTGGTCCGCCTGGCCCTTTGGAATCTTCTCCGCAGCCGCCTCTTAGGATTTACCCTGCGGCACCTCCCAAGAAGAGTATCATTCACGCTCGTCACCCACTCTGTCAGTCACCCAATCTGCCCATCCACACTCATTCGCTCAAACTCACTAATCGGCATCCTCACTGCCGCATCCCTGACACACATACCGTAATACTCCCAATCCACATTGCAAGCACGCCATCGTACAACATTCACATCCCGTACCTCACTCACACCATGAGTGACAACAACCTCAATCAAGTTGTGGTCACTCACTCTAAATTCACTCACCTTCCACCTAAAGTCAAACCCACCAACCGCAGCCCCATTCACAACAGTCACATCAATGTCACTAATACCATTCGGACCATCAAACGTAAACAACTCACTCGGCTCATTCAGTACACTCAATCCATTAGACATAATCCATTTACATAGCTCGCTCCCCCTAATGTGACTCTGATATCCACGCGTATGCCGGGATACCTTACTGAACCACAAAGCGGAGGTTGCATTCCCATCCATACCAAGGACAAGCGAAATGCTACTCGCAAGTAGTAGCACCGTGTCCATGTAAGCCAAATAAGGCCCTAACTCTTCAACAAACTTACAATACATACTACACAACATCATCTTACCAAACACAACCCTCCACACACACGCACACCCCCAGTTCACTCACACTAACAACCATGCACTCAACAGTAACATCATTCACGACGACAGCAGAGTTTCCTCCGAGATCAGGAAATACCCGCATAAAAGCCGGTAGTCCCTTACACAACCATTGGCTGAATATTGGCCAGAGCAAACATACAGCCCTATTCACACATACCCTGGCCCAAATCACACATAGCGGCGTACATACCTTGACAATTTAACTGAAAAATTTTAAAACCGGAATCCATCTTAGTGTTTGGCCTTCGGCCGAGCAACCATTGCACTATACACCGGACATGACGGGGACGTCATGAAATGCCCCGATGGCATACCCTTAAGCGCACAATTCCGACAATAAGGAGCATTAACGCACCTCTGCGCGACGTGTCCCGCCTGCCCACACCCATATCTTGACACAATAGTAATAAGGGAAAAAAAAACACATTAAAATTGGATTGGTATCAAAAACCCTCGGCTTCGGGTAAAATAAATAATAATTAATACGGCCAACAATCTGATTAGAAGAGTGCTAAATATAAGTGACGAGGAGTTCCATATAAATAATAGTATAAAAATTAGAAATATTCTTATTAACAATAATTTTCCGGTCGCACTTATTAATAAACTTACGAGAGCATGCGAATAATAAGAATAAAAGTTTGAGAAGTATTGATGATCAAAGTACTTAAAAATCACTGTCATATGTACCTGATATATCTGAAAGATTTGAAAAAATCCACACTTTTTAACGGTCAAGCCTTTAAAATAGCACATAAAACACAAAATACTTTAGCAAAATTATATGCCAAAACCAAGGACAAAATATATACAATTGACATATCAAATGTTATATATAAATACTATGAAACCGATAAATGTGAGAACACAAAAAATAAACTAAAAGCAAGAATTGCGGGCCACATGTCCGATCAACGGTTAAAGCTGAGTAACCATAGACAACAAAAAACTGCATTAACAAATCACTGCTTACTAAATAAACACAATCCTGTCTTCAACAATATTACAGAGCGAGAAAAATTATAAACGACGATACATGTTAGAAATGTTACACATAATAAATATTCCAACAACAATAATGAATTTTAAAGCTGATACTGAGGGCTGTGCACAAAGCTACATACATTTGGTAAAAAAGGTAAGGGTAGAGTGCAATAATTACATCTTAGTAAATCATACAGACGACTAGTAATTATATTATTTTTGTCATTTTGTTTTGATCCATATTTTTGTGTTGATATGTATGCATATACGTGTACGAGTATTTTAATGTTTTACTGTTAACTTATAATATTTTTCACATGTTTTAATGTTATTGTTAACTTTTTAGATCCGCCCGGAAGATGAATAGCGACATTATTCGAAATAGGAAAGGAATTTTTATATAAATAAAATACTTTCAAAAATAATTCAGACCTCGAGCTTGCTTATTTGGAAAACCAACATTTGTAGCATACAACGAATTGATTTTTACTAGTATTTGTTGGAAGATATAAATATGGAGGCATTGTCAAGCGGGTGCATGCATTTGGTCCAGCGTTTTGCTCGTCGGAGGGGGGTTCGGTGCTCGATGCGTCCAACCAACTGTGCCACAATTAAATTTTAATTTATGCATGCTTACTGTGAGTTATATTAAGCCAAGAGTACAGATAAAGGCATAATAATTTAGAAAGGAAGTAAGAACTCAGAAAGAATACGGAATAAATGAAAAGAAGAAAAGCCAATATTAAACAGTTTTCGGTCCAAAGAAAATGATTGTATCTCAGATGTTATTGAGTCAATCTATTGCCCACCCTACCATGACCACTATACCACAAAGGCAACCAAAAGAATAAATAAATATTAGTGATCCCATCATCAATCCCAGCAAGTTTTCTACCAAAAGTTAAAAATCAGACAGTTTAATTTTATATTCAGGCACAAATCATATTGATTTATTTAAAATAAAAAAAATTCATTTAACAATAGAGTGAAAAAAAATATTCAACATTAAATGTAAAACTAAATTCAGTAGCAATGATGTTTTATTACAGTTCATTTAAATTGTAATGCTAAAAAAAAATAATTAATTCATTGTAATCTGACCTTAGTTTATGAATTTAAAATTGTTGTATTGATATTAAAAATTTTCCAATTTTATCATTTTACCGATATTGCAAATATATAGATAATAATTTCAATTCAAATACAGAAATAAAAGTGATAATAAAAAAATTAATAGATTTATTTGTAAACGTGATCGAAATTCTTAGACAAACATAAACTCATAAAAGTTTAAAATTTTTTTTCACATTCATAGCGAGGATAAAAAAAAATGTAGTTATGCAACGAAAGCTGATAAAATTTGTATAGCTGGTGCTTCATGGGTTAATTCATTATATACTGAACAATATAGGTCAATGACCTCCATAGGAAAACTAAAAGTGATTAAAACTACTGATCATGGTAAAACTTCAAATAAAAATTTACCTTGGTTTGTAGTAATCTAAAGCAAAAATTATAGATAATTGCTTAAATAGCAAAATTATGGTTGATTTAACTAAAAATTTAGTTTTTAAAAAACTAGATTTTTAAATTTTAATATGGTCACCTTAATGAAATTCAATTTGTAATAAAAGAAAATAGAGCCAACCAAAAAGAGATAGAAAAAAATAAATAAAAAAAAACCAGACTTACATTTGTGTTATTGTTGCTCCCACGTCGAAAGATCTTTCGAAGAGTACAGCATGTCTCTGGTGGTGAATATTTATTAAACGGGCCTTTTACCAACTCTCTTTATATGATAAAGGGATTTAAAGAGAAAAGCTAGGATTAAATTAAGTTTAAGAGATTGATGTTAATTAAGCCATGAAACACTCTTTAGCAAAAAAAAAAAAATACCGATTGCGTTCATTTAAATAAAAGTTATTGTGTTAAATTTGATCTTTATGTAAAATTTTCAAAATTATTCAAAATCACTTTATTTTTTTTAAATACATCTTTATTAGTTTCATTGCAAATAAGAACCTCTGTACGTTCGAGCAAAATTTACATAGAGAGGGGGAAGTATTGCCGTATACATAAATTTGTAACAAAAAGCTATATTTTTTCTTTTAAATTTTTTCTCAAATATGTATGTGCAAACGAACGTGTATTAAATTTGGGGTATGGTTCTTTTTTTTCTTTTGTAATGCAAGCACATTGAAAATGTATTAGAGAGTTTTTAAGCAAAAAAAAATTTAGCAAGAATATCTTTACACTAACCGACACTTTTGTTACTTTCTTTTTTTTTTTTTTTTTAATATTATTAAATTTAAATAAAAAGAATTTAATTTAAAAAAAAAAAAGTACTAACTCATAGTAACGGATAATTTAAGATTAAAGTTGGGGTTGAATAATTTTGCAAATTATGACATAAAAAAAAATCACTGTTTTACCAATAACTGTAATCATATGAATTTGTTTTTTTTCTTCTTTAAAAACTTAACTTATTTTTTTCACTTATTTCATATAATTTGGAATTGAATCATTTTATGTTTTAGCACGTTTTAAATATAATTTTGTGTATTGTCCTACTTTCTTTGTTTTTTTTTTTTATAGTTTTTATTTTTTCTGTAGACCAGTGTAACTATTGGTTTCTTTCAAAGTTAACGCAAAATATTTTTTTTTTCTTCTTATCGTGGGGTGCTGTTTTTTTTTTATGCGTTTAAACTCCTTTGTTTAAATATTTATACGTTTTTTTTTATTAAGCAAATGAATTCTAGTTTTAAGCAACTTTTAGTATAAAAAATCAAATTAAAATTTTTACCACATTATTGTAGGATTTTTTAAATTATTTTCGATTTTAGCACTAGTTTTAAGTAGAATTTTAGCCTCTTGGCATGTTTTTTTTTTCTCTTATTGGTTTTTTTCTTTTTTTTTTTTAAATATTTTCAGCAAATTTTATATTAATAAAATTTGTTATTTGTAGCACTTTCCAATCATATTTATACACTTTTTCCACACTTTACAACCAAATTTTCTGCATTCAAAAAAAAAAATTGTAAATTTTCGATGACCTGAATTTGCCACTCCGCACTGCTTAGAACCCGTTTTTGAACTGAAGACATGATCTCTTTCGGTTTGGCTGGAGGGATATAAAAGCTTTTCCCAATTTAAAACTTTGTTTGTGTAATACACACTAGGTGCCAAATCTAAGAAGAATTTTTAGATTTATATGAGAATAACAATTAATTAAATGAGATTTGACAATTAAAATATTTACCATCAACTGATTGGCAACCTTTTATATAAATTTATATATAAAAAAAAAATTACACCACAGGCTTCAACCGAGTACAATTTATGTGGAGAATCTATGAATTAGAATCAAATTTTTTTTTCTTTAAGGAATCTATGCAAAACAAAAATGTTTATTTATCAAATAGACCTTACCACCTCCAAATTTTGGATGTATTTAAAATTGAAATTTAATTAAAAAAAATAACCAAATTCTGCCTGGGCAAAAACGTCTCTTTTATCGAAATAAAAATTGTTTCTGTGAGTAAGTTTGATAAAAAAAATTAATTAAAATCAAATAAATTCCGTCAAGGATTTAAATTCATATAAAAGAAAATAAAAAAAAAGAATTAATTTTATAAATAAAATACTCACAATTTGTTGGTAGCATAAATTGAATATTTTCAATACAGTTCCGACTGATTTTATTTGCAATTTTTAATTAAAAAAAAAACTTTATACACCAAATAGAACTTTTTAAATAAAAAAATATAAAAAAAAAAACTTTCACTTGGGAAGAGATGTTACTTGAAGACAAATCAAAGATAAAATGGCAGAAAATTAGCTCTTTAGCTAAAAGGAAAGCTCGGTTGCAGTTGATGAGTTAGCAAAAATTGAAGTTCTAACGTTTCTTTATTAACAAAGCTACAAATATTTTGCTTATGCAAATATGCATATAAATGTCAAAACCGCGATAGCAGTAAGGTGTGAAGTACATAGTGTTGTCACTAGATGGCGTTGAAACACAGTGTAAAATATGTAAAGTGTGTAAATACTTATGAATCGGAGCTGATAATAATTTTGAAAATTTAAAATATGAAATAAATAAAAAACATTATTGCTGACGCAAGCGCCATTACACATTCTAGGAAAAAGGTCGAATAAAATCAAAAAAAAAAAAAAATTTATCTACAAGTTAATCAATTAAATTGAAAAATTTTAAATTATTTTTAATGTGTTTTTTCAGTTACATATTGAAAAGTGTGCCCACACAAATATTCAAATATTAGTTTTTTGAAATTTGTTTTTTGACATATAAAAATTAATAAATTAAATTAAAAATGCATACACTCAAAAAAAACGTTGCCAAGTAACTAGAAGCATTTCAACTAATAAAGTTTATACAATAATTAAGTAGAAACAAGTAATAACTTTGTAAAATGTTACTACACTCAAAAAAATAAGTTAGTAGAAAAGTTAGTAAAACGTCTTGTAAATCAGGTGTGCTATTTTTTAGCAAATTTTTTGCTAAAATCGTGTTTTCAGCTAAAATTTTGATATACTTATTCAGCACATAACTGTTTTATACTAATGATTTATTATAGTATACTAATGTTTTACTCATTAATTTTGCTAAAAAAAATTGTGCTGATAAGCACATTAATAGTGTGGACGACAACCAGATTGAAAGATATGCGCAGAATGAAGCAGATGTCGCTTCATGTCAAGATGCAGTAGAGAAGAGGAAAATGATACTAAAAAGTACAACTCTAATAAGACATATAAAAAAATCAACCATGGAAGATTTTTGTATCTGTTTTTCATACATAAAACAAAATTGAGGATTAAAACAACTTAAATTTTGCGTTGTCACCGGCTTGTAAAAAATAATTGTCTATTAATTAAATAAAGAC